>OY740773.1:6815684-7324714 GCA_963513935.1 Aphrophora alni
TCTCTCTAGCTCGTGGCATCCTCCGGTCCGAGCCACATCAGCTGTTTCCTTTAATATCCTGCACTCTTGTTTGTGTTACACCTATAATCCCCTTTCATATCATGATCTGCGCGCCGTTCTTCAAAAATTTATCTCTTCAAAATTTTCTTTGCTCTATTTAACCCTAGAAATGACACTGTTAATCATTTTTCAGTACTTTTTTTTTTTTTTTTAATTCACAATTTTTTGGTAACACTATCCAAAAACCAATTTATTTTATATAAATTTTCTCAGAAAGATGAATAGAATTTATCTGTGAAATGGAAAAAAAAAAAAAAAAAGTATATGTAAAGGTTTTGGAGTAAGTATGTCAGGAATCAAAAAAAGTGAAAAAAACATAGATGTATTTGGTTCTACTGAAATTCACTTCCCGCTGGACCCATTGAGCTGAAATTGTACATGGACATTCTTAGAATCCCTGGTTAACACATAGGCATATTTTTTTAGAAATTCCATCAGGGCACCGCCCCACTGGCCTTGAAAACTCCCTTAACACTCAATACAAATATTCGTCGACCCTGTACGAAGGACGGGTACTCTGCTAGTATTTTATAAACACTTTTACTTATCTCTACCCGGTGTTGAAAGTCCCGTTTTAGTAGAAACTCAAATTTAAGAAATGTTTTTTGGTGTAAAAACACCATCTTTTGTTATTATAATGTTCCATAATGGGGTTTTGGACGGGGGCAATTCAATAATTGGGCCCCATCGAGTAATACCTCCAATTTAAAGGCAATAACCGCGCAAACTAGAGGTCCCTATCTTACTTCAATCGAAAATGGCGGCCGGTTAAATATAGGCTGCTTCAAAAAAGTCATTACGACTTTGTTAAGAGCTGGTTTTGGTGTCATTTTCTAGCAAATTGGAAGTTTTTACCCGTGTGCATAATGGTTAGTGACTTACAGTTCAGGCGTTATATGTAAAAAACAATGAATCGTGACCGCCATCTTAAATAAAATATATATACAGGATGTATGGATCCGTAAATTTTTGAACATATATTATTCAAATAGAAAAATAAAACTGTGGGAATGTCTTTGGATAAATAGGACTTGCTAAAAAAAAGATTTCAACCATAACCAGCTATTTGTTACAGAGAATTTTTTTTATTACCATAAATTTAAAAAATTTGAAATACAAGACAGTGTCTCACTTTTGGAACACTCTGTATATATAAAATATTTGTTGAGAGCGTCGTCCGTGATTCAACCTTACTTTGTAACCGACTATTAGACATGAGATGTGACAGGACCAGAAAGTTTGCACCATTTTCATATTATGAACAATTACTACCAAAGTATTTGATACATGTAAGTACTGTAGTTTACATTTCAACTCCACGCGCCGGCGTTTGTTTATGATAAACAATTTAAGTGGTTTGGTAATTGGTATGTGATAACAGTACGTGATTTGATAACGTTATAAAGGTGTGGCTGCCAGTGTTTACACACACGAGTCTCAGTTTAGAATGCGACAGTTTCAATAATTACATTATTTTGTGAAGGATTTTAGGTTGAGAATCTTTAGCCAATTTTATAACCCATTAATATAAATGTAGTTTGCCTTTTACTTGCCAAACTAAAAAGTAGAAACGGTTTACGGTACGGAATCTATATCTCGTTTTTTTATGATTGTCATTATCTTGTAAATTTAGATCATTATCTCTGTGTCACGAACTGATGGTCCGATTGACTAGTCAGTTTCAAGTTCAATGTGGTTGTTCCATCGTGCACTTTTAAAGGGTTGTAATGAAGATGAAGAAAATTGTTACCAAATGTTTAAAGCGGGATTTACAGTCCGTAAGGTTTTAGCGTAGTGTTTCATAATGAGCTTTGGTGAAGATAACTACTACTGCTGATAGAGACATTAACTCAGCTCCGTTCCGCTGTCATATTGCCTGGTCTGTTTGTCCTCTTTGTTTTGTTTACAATTGGACATACTTTCTAACCAGAACAATCGTTATATAAATCTTAAAATTGCTTAAAGTTTTCATTTTTGTTTAATTTTGGTATTTAGGCTCAGATAATTAGACAAACTTGTTAACCAGAAAAAGTATTATATAAATTTCAAAATAGTGGCTAATTTCGAAAAAAAGTCTAGTTTAAAAAAAAATTGTAGCAGGTTCTCTTTTAAAATTTATTTTTTTATTTAAATCCTTAAGTGAGGATTTTAAAAGTGGGCTATTCGGTGTCGCGAAAAAAACGCACATAGAAAAAAGCGCACTGCGAAGAAAGTGCACAGTTAACCCTTTTGGAGTTACAAAAGGAATCCAGCCCCTATCTTCTTAGAAATGAATGTTACACAGAAAATAAAAGTTGAATTAATTAGTTTCTGATTCCCATCACACTTTATCCAGGCTTTGGACTGGCAAAATGATTAAATACTTAATAGTTTTTAAATATTTAGGCGTGTTTAAAATCAGCATGAGTATAGCTTCGTCAATGGTAACTTTTTACATATATTTACAGTTTTAAAGTATACTTAGGCTTGTTTTAAATCAGCATGAATGTACTGTAGCTTCGTCAATATTATCTGTTTACTATTTACATTCTTTTCTTGTCTTGCTTTTCTTCTTGACAGAAGGTCTAGCCAAGTTTTTGTAGATATGAAACTGTCTTTAAACACGCTTTGATGTTGCCATTTTCTTCGTACTTCTTCACAGTTCTTGACAGTTTCTTATCTAACTCGACTTAAGTTTTCTTCCATTTTTTCCCAGCTAAATTCAGTTCTATCCTCATGTACATACAAGAAGATTCCTCCGCTCCACTCTTCAAACAGAGTATGACATCTCTGATTTTGGGGTTGGGTTAGGTTAGGTTAGGTTTCCAAGTATTCATTTCCTGGTAACGTAACCCCACCCTAAACTGTCACATTGGCCCTTGTGCGCTTTCTTCGCACACATCTATATGTGCGCTTTATTCACTGTGCGCTTTTTTCGCATAATCGGGCTATTCACCTTCCTTTATGTGAAATTCCTTCCCAGCCCTTCTTATTAGTCGTTATTATTTTCTTCTTTCATCTAGAAACACGTGTTCTTACAAACTTACCCTGCTGAATAAGACTCCTTGATCTATGAATACAATTTAATTTGTCCTACAAGGCCCATGAAACTAACTTTAATAGCGTTATAAATGGGAAGGTTTCATCTGAGCTGTGAGCTGCGCGTGGAAGGGTTGTACAAGTTTATAGTTCGAGGCCGCATGGGGACAGAGACATTGTAGGGGAAACAGTCGGCGCCGACTACTGTTCACGATCTAGCCGTCTTGCAGACATCGTGGTCAGTACCAACACCCGAGCCGACACAGACTGAGGCGACTACTTCCCCCACCACCTCACTGCTGCTTAGACCACGCCCTAGACCCACTGCGCACCCAAACTCCACAGCTCAGATGAAACCTGTCCATTTATACATTTAGAGAATCTAATTGTACGATGGTACAATGATTGCGCCAATCAACTTGACATGTACAGCTGTGAAGGGATTATCTATTTATGCGTGGTGGTAGCACTGTACTAGGGGAGCCCCTAACAATGCCAAATTGATACTGGAAGTTATTTTTGTTTAATTAACCCCTCCAAGGACAAACATCCTTGCCGGTAGAAGTAGATTACAACATTATACAGAGTGTTTACGTTCCAATACTTCAGGATATGTTTCCTGGGGTTAAAATAAGTAAAAACCGTTCCTGTGAACTTGTCCTAAAGTCTTAGTTTTCCGTTTGTGCGCCATTTTGTTTTTTTAAACATATTTTTGGATATAAGTTAGATATCTAGTCCAAATTTTGTGTATATATACTTCATGCGACCTTTTACCAAATGTACTAAAAAACAGAACATCGTTTTGTTTGTTTTTTTTTTTTTTTTTAATGGCGTCCGTTTAAAGTTTTTAACGTTGAATATATCTAAAATCATTAACTTTACAAAAAAAAAAAAAATAATAATAATAATAATAAAATACAAGAGACCAAAATGTTTTATTCTTTAATGACAAACAAAATGAGTTTGGTATTTTTCAGTAGCTTAAAGGGATAACCAAGTTATTGTGAACAGACTTAAAACATAATTTCTTGGTAATTATCTACAACAGCCAAAATTAGTCTAAAAACAAAATATTTTTGAATTATGATATTTTTTTAATAGTAATAATTTTTTTTTCAAATAGGTAGTTTAATTAAAAAAACATTTTAGTTAAAAACCATTAGTTCATTCATTTAGTCATCAGTTAAAAAGTGAAAATGAACCATGGAAAAAATAATTATAGGTAAGAAAGAATACCAACAAGAAAAAGGTTTAGTAAACTATGAGAAAAATTGGTTCAACAAGATGGACTTTTTACAAATGAAATGGGTGACGTCCCTTCATAGAGAGTTTCTGCTTACGTTCATTATAGTACCCACTGCTGGAGTACTGTACTTGTATGAGGCGTTGTGTAACGCCAGGAAATGTATTAATATACTGGGGGCATCGTCAGTGTGGAAAATTCTCACCATAGAACCTTCTTGTCTCACTGGCATTTCCAAGAGCACCTCCATAAAAGAAATAGATAATATGGTTGTGTAAATACAGTTGCTATATGAATGTATTATTTACTCAGCTGATTAGTGTAACCAAAAATTAAAACAGCTGACTAGCAGTGGTGACGACGCATGACTGGAGATAATTTATTGTTAGTACATTGTTTCATATTAATTGATTTTTCTCCGTTATTATTCATACAATTAAAAAAAATTACTTTCTCGTGTTTATAATTAAATTACATAAAAAAATTATTTGTAGTATTTTTTTTACGATTTGCCTTTTTAAAGTTATAAAAGGTTAAAAATCTTTAATGGCCGCCATTTTGAAAATTGTCATTGAACAATTTTTTTTTGAGTTAAGTCTTTTAATTATAAAGCTCTATACCAAATTTCAATTAAATGTTTAAATGAAAAAAAACAAAATGGCAGCTGTAAGGATAACGAAAAAGTTTTGGACATTTTAAATATGATATTTTGATTTGTCTTTGGGTCAGGAAAAATACCTAAAATGGTTATCAGAGACTTCAGGGACACCCTGTATCCTATATAAATACAGGGTGTTACAAAAAGGTTGGGCTGTCTATGCATTTTCATATTCTATGTGTGATTCATAGCTGAAAATGAAGAATAATTTTTTTTTCAATTTCCTCTTTGTTTAGCAGCTAGACGCCATTTTGTTTGTTTTTTACAAAAACTCGCTGTAACTCTGGAAATAGATAAGATATCGAGTTCAAATTTGGAGTAAGCATTTTTGTATGTTACGATTTACAAGTTTACCAAATTACAAAGAATTTATTTCTATAATTTTCAAAAACGTGTATATATATATAGACTACAGGGTGTTTCCAAACTACATTCCAAAAATGTCTTTCCTTGGTTCAAAATAATTAAAAAAGTTTCTATGAACATATGTTCTAAAATGTTAGTTTTCCGTCTGGCCATTATTTTGAGTTTTTTATTTACAAAAAACATTATATTTTTGAAAATAAATGATATATTGAGTCCAAATTTGGTATATAATTATATTTTATATGTGTCCTTTTTTCAATTTTTCAAAAACCAGGATTTTATTTTGTAGGTTTTCAAAATGGCGGCCGCTTAAAAATTTTAATTTTGAATAGCCTATATAAAAAACCATTGCCAATACAAAAAAATACAAGAGACCAAAATGTTGTATTCTTTAAAATGACAAATAAAATGAATTTTGTAATTTTTCGTCTCTTAAAAAAAACGAATTATTATTTTTAAAAACTAAAAAAACATAATTTCTTAGTAATTGTTTATAACACTCAAAATTAATCTAAAACCAGAATATTTTTGAATTAAACGATCTAGTATTTGAAATCTAAAAAAAAATAATAAAATTATTATTATTAACAACATAATAAATCAAAAATATTTTGGTTTTAGGCTAATTTTCGGTGTTATAGACAAGTTACTGAAAACTCACAAAACTTATTTTGTTTGTTATTAAAAAAAAAATTTGTTGTAAAGTTAGTGGTTTTTGATATGTATTTGAAATTAAACATTTTAATCGTCGCCATTTTAAAGGCATACAAAACAAACTCCTGGTTGTTGGTACATTGATGAAAGGTTAGATAACAAATATGTAGCCTATACTAATTTGGACTCAATATCTAATTTATTTTCTAAAAATATAATATTTATAAATATTCCGTACATTTCAAAACACAAAATTGCGGACAGACGGAATCTTAAGCGTTCTAGGACATATTTCCATTGGATCGTATGTTGAAAATATTCTAGATAATAATATATAAAATAATTTGAAGCAACCCTCAAAGTGTATTTTGGGATTAAGATCAGTTTGTGGTTTCTAGTAATACTTGTGCCTATTTTATTAAATAATATTAAATACTGGCAAACTCTATTCCAATTATTATAGAATAAGATGTTTTAATTTAATTCTTTTACTTGTGAGATAAAGAAACGAACCGGAAACTCGACTCATCCTGAAAGACGCCATAACTATTTGTGATAAGCGAACATTAAATTGATAAGGGCATCATCCTAACTCTGATAAGCATTTTTACACACGTTGATATCTTTAAGGTTGTAGTGCTAGATTCCTTTAAAAGTTGGTATTTCTATAGAATACTCTTTTAATTTCTCACATATACGAGAGTTGCGATTTTTTTGAGGTTATGAACGTTTTGAGGACCAAAAAATTGTGGTAATTATTGTCTGGGGTCTGTAGCCCAAACGTGTGGACCTATTTTAATCAAATTTCGTCATATTTTCAGCTACTTCTCAATTTTTTTATTTCATTTTTTGAAATACTCAAAAAATTTAGATGTAGCTGCTTAAATAAAAAACACAAAATTACGATTTTTTTTTAAAATCATCTTTAACGATTTTAATTAAATTTCGCTCAAGTATAGTCTCTAAAGACCCAAACAAAACGTATTGGTCGACATCTGTCCAAAAATATCGGCTCGTAGGTTATGGATTAAAAAATAAAATCCGCCATTGGCCTGTTATAAAATACGTAATTTTTAAAAAACCACTCATCTGATTTTGATAAAATTTTAGTGAAATGCGGAAGATCAATGATACAAACACGTATGTAAAATTGGAAGTAGCCTAAAATTAAAGCTTATGAACAAGACTAGAGGTTTTTTTTTTTTTTTTTTTTTTTTTTTTTTTTTTTTTTTTTTTTTTTTTTTTTATAAAATGACCGAGAAGTACAAGAAAAAACTTTTGATGAGATTATTCTTATATTCAAATTTTGACCATCTCCCAAAACGCACATTTGTCAATTTTTATAAAAATATGCATTTCATTTGATCGGCCAATTTTGACAAGAAATTTGAAAACCACGACAGCAAAATTGTAACAATTTAGAAGACAACACAGAATTTCGTTTGGTGTATTGAAAGAAAGGTAATTTTTTATGGGTACACGAATATTTTTATTTGATTTTGTTTTTTTTTAAACTAAAATTATAGTTTATCAGGAGTCTAAAAATGAGTGGAATAAGTGGATTGAATAGTCAACGAAATGCGACATCTAATTTGAGTTGACATCCAACATCTCTTTTTACTTTCGAGTCGTTTGATTCAGTAGCACCAATGACTACATAAATACTATAAGACACGACATAGGATAGGGAAATAGTCTACGCTTTACGGGTGCTGTTCGTCACAAGTTTGACACACAGCTATCAGAAAGCGCTAGCAGCAGGTGCTTGACTGTACGCATCCCACTTGGTTGAGACTGTACAACTGTTGACCTCTCTCTCACAAACCTTCTCACTTACTTCCGTCAGCATAGTCAGTGTTGTCAGTTCGTGCGCTGAGATAAGCGATTCTCGACCTTCCCTCGCATCTCTGGTCCCATATGTGGCATCAGTACGTTTTCTCTTACCCGCCTGAAACATTGTTTGACCGTAGAGCCACCTAGCGCCAGTCACATCAACTTCAGATTGGTCACATCAACGCCACCTAGCGGGTATTGGTCAACTCAAGAATAAGCGTAGAATATTTAACATGGCCATGTCGTGTCTTATAGTATTTATGTAGTCATTGGTAGCACTAAACTGGATAACGTAATAACTGTAGCATCAGCAACAAACAGATGTGTCAGCAGTAACTCTAAGGGTGTTAGCCAGCTCGCCGCATGATTTGTAGTCCTGACTGGCCTTATCTTAACTATTCACGGGTTGTTTCAATCAATCTACGGATGGACTTCTTTAGGTTGACAAATTGAAAATCATTCTTGACTCCTTGTCTTGAGTGAAACTAACAGGAAGGGAGGTGGTTTTTCTTCTCTTAGGATCTCACATTATTGGGCTTCCTTATGAAATGAAGATTCTCACTTTCCTCGCACGAAATAATACACTTGTCAAAATGTGTGATAATGCTCGAATGTTCATGTTAATGACGATTAATTCGCAAGAAGTATGTAATCTCCTTGTAAGGGGGTTTGACTGATAGCGACGGAATGTAGACAAATATCCAGTCAAAAGTTCCACTGAAACATTCCATCAGAGAGTATCCTCAATGTGTCTGGGATGGAGAGGTAAAGAGGGTGCCCCACACTTTGTTTGTAGCGGTACAACCCAAATAAAAAATATATATATATATACCTCAAATGCTTCTGTGTAAACGCGTACCCTACTTTCGTTTCTTTTATCGGTGTAAATAAGAATTAAAACGTTTACAAAAGTCTGTCACGAAGTTTTAACTTTAGGAATTAAATGTAGTTAAGAAGTAATGTGTGTACCTAGTTTTCTTAGCATGGGTTGTACCGACAAGTCAGGCTAGGGAAGCAAGTAGAAGGGAGGACATGCCCCTTACACCAGACACAATCCTAATCTGAGGCTGCTGTACTTTTGTTCATTCTTCGTACGGGATATTGTGTTATTATTTATTTTTGGATGAAAATGAAATATTTTGTTTGAATTTTAATAAGGTAGATATATTCGGGAAACACTATGATGAGGTGACTGTATATTGTTTCTCATGTTGCCTACTGGCTGGAGAGTTTTCTTTCGGCAGTCTCCATTGCCTACTGCCTGGAGAGTTTTCATTCGGCAGTCCCTCTTGCCTACTGCCTGGAGAGTTTTCATTCGGCAGTCCCTCTTGCCTACTGCCTGGAGAGTTTTCTTTCGGCAGTCCCCATTGCCTACTCCCTGGAGAGTTTTCTTTCGGCAGTCCCCCTTGCCTACTGCCTGGAGAGTGTTACTTTCAGGAGGCCCCCTTGCCTACTGCCTGGATTTTTCTTTCGGCAGTCCCCATTGCCTACTCCCTGGAGAGTTTTCTTTCGGCAGTCCCCCTTGCCTACTGCCTGGAGAGTGTTACTTTCAGGAGGCCCCCTTGCCGCCTGGAGAGTGTTACTTTCAGGAGGCCCCCTTGCCTACTGCCTGGATTTTTCTTTCGGCAGTCCCCATTGCCTACTCCCTGGAGAGTTTTCTTTCGGCAGTCCCCCTTGCCTACTGCCTGGAGAGTGTTACTTTCAGGATGCCTCCTTGCCTACTGCCTGGAGAGTGTTACTTTCAGGATGCCTCCTTACCTACTGCCTGGAGAGTGTTACTTTCGGCAGTCTCCCTTGCCTACTGCCTGGAGAGTGTTACTTTCGGCAGTCTCCCTTGCCTACTGCCTGGAGAGTGTTACTTTCAGGATGCCTCCTTGCCTACTGCCTGGAGAGTGTTACTTTCAGGATGCCTCCTTGCCTACTGCCTGGAGAGTGTTACTTTCGGCAGTCTCCCTTGCCTACTGCCTGGAGAGTGTTACTTTCGGCAGTCTCCCTTGCCTACTGCCTGGAGAGTGTTACTTTTAGGAGGCCTCCTTGCCTACTGCCTGGAGAGTGTTACTTTCAGGATGCCTCCTTACCTACTGCCTGGAGAGTGTTACTTTCGGCAGTCTCCCTTGCCTACTGCCTGGAGAGTGTTATTTTCGGCAGTCTCCCTTGCCTACTGCCTGGAGAGTGTTACTTTCAGGATGCCTCCTTACCTACTGCCTGGAGAGTGTTACTTTCGGCAGTCTCCCTTGCCTACTGCCTGGAGAGTGTTACTTTCAGGAGGCCCCTTGCCTATTCCCGAACGAAATGACGAATCTTGGGGTAATTGTTATCTCAATACGAAAATTATACTGAAGAAGAATCAAATTGAACTACATTGATTTAGTTTACAGAACTTTTCGGTAAACGTTGTAAAATTATAAGAGTTTGCTAGCCCTCGAACAGCCTACGTAAAACTGCCCAAATGAAAAACAATCTTCTCGTACATCAATACCAGCCATTTTCTGTGATTTGATTATTGTCATGTCAAAGCCAAAAAGAGGGGATCCGGAAACGTTTTAACTCAAAACGCTATTCAGATGGAATAACTCGGTCTTATGCACTGCAATATCTGTTAAAATTGTGCCCTCAAATACTTTACCTTCTGAGAAGCATCATTGTAGTTCGAGTCGATGAGACGACGTTCATGGAGGGTTGAGAGTATGAGAAGCTGGACAGGGTAGTTTACCACCTCATTACTGTTCTTAAGCACCGAGACAATTGATTTATACTTAACTACAACACAAGAAGCTCTCCCACAAAGTCAAGACTATGATTTTAATAAATAATTGTGTTGAATGTCGGGGGTAGATGCGGTCTTTAACAACAATATCTACCAAAGCGGAGAGTCCAGCTGGAATATCCGTCAAGTTGTTCCAATAATTCAACAGGAACATCTTCACCTGTCCTGTGATATCCCCTAAGGTGGACCCTCCTATTAGTTGGCCATAATGAAGAATGTTTTAAGCAAAAGTGAACTTGGAACAACAGGAGTGTTTGTCTGAAGTCACCTGCAAACGATACAGTGACTCCTATAAGTGTATTATCGTTTTGAATATCTGTGAAAGTGCGATAGACAGTTTCAATGAGCCTTGGTGCATTCGTCCCAAACAATAACATTTGGGGAATGTTACTTAGAGATATTGCACGAAGGTTAACTTTGTTTAGGGTTAAGACGCACAGTTTGAACGCTGCATGAGCTGTTTTGCCTCCCTCCAAGAAGAAACCACAGCGATACTACCCCCGTTTCTAAGGAAGGTAATTCCGGTACACCCTGAACTATCCAATAAAAACGATTTTCCTGTAGATGACATTGTGCTTTGAAGTACGTCTGTATAAAGGCTTCACTACTTCTGCCAACATCATAGTTTATCTTCCGATAACAAATATTCTCAATTTTCTAAGATTCCACCGACACCTCGAAGCTTTTCTCCTCTCATCGAAAAAATTGCATCAGTAAAACTATGTCTCTTGATAAATTACATGTTCCTATCTTAATTTTTGTGTCCGCTGTCGTGCTTACGTACAGACGACAACGACAGACGGACGTACGGTGTATCGAAAATTACTTTTCAGTTTCTTGAAGCAATACGGAGGTCGACATTTCTTACGATAAATACTTCGTATGCACAAAGGGAAAGAACAAAATCGGCGGGTCTTTAGATTATAAAATGATACGATTAAACTTTAAGACCCCCCCCCACACTCACAGAGTCTCGTTGGTACGATATAAAACACAAAAAACAAATGTTTTGTGGTATCGATGTAGATTTTGTCTAGTCAGCGCTTTTCAAATACTTGTACATCGTGGATTATGAGGAGTCAGTATAATATAGGTGAGGTTATACAGACTGACTTAGTCATCAAAATTCAAATTTACAAAACAGACGGATGAAGTTATATTTTCCAATAGAAATTTAATAATATGTTTGGTTAGGTTTTTCTAAAAAGATAAAAATCAATTGTCAGCTACTTTCTCGCATTTACAGCAAGCCCAACTGTAGAATTTTACATTTAGACATAGGGGGGAGAAAGGGGGAAAAAAGCGTTTTTAATTTTAGTTCAAAATCTTCTTCTATGAATTTTTTTTTCGCTTTTCATTTGGTGAAATCATTTTAAATATAAAAAAATAAAACTTTTATCGGAAAAACGGTCGTTCGGTTTGATTAGTTTGATTGGGAGATACGTAAATCACATCCGTTCTCAATTTGCGGAAATGAACCTGATTTCATCAAATACGTTTACAGTTTGAACGAGGATAAATATCACAAGCAAAGCAATTTTAGGCTTCATTGAAATATTTTTATTTCAAATATGTACATATCTCGGACTGTATTAATATTTAAATTTCTTCTTTTTTTTTTTTGACTGACAACAACCTGTAGAATATATTCGCTACGAATAATTCTGTTTGGTTTCGTGGATGTGTGAGTGCAATGTTTGTGCAACGTTATCGCCCTCCTCCCTAGCAACGAAGCGTGTAACATACGATAAACTCAAGATTTTTGTTTAATTCTTCCTCATTAAAGACATCAAAATGATAACATTATAACGTGTATAAAATCAGCTGTTCAAAGTATAACTCCCTTTTATTGGCCTACATTAGAATCTATCAAATAACGATACAAAATACAATAGCCTACAAGTCGCTTCTGCGACTGCGTCGTAAAGAGAGTCAAGTGTACTCTGTGAATAGCATAATTAGTCAACCACCAAGCATATTGCGATGTTGCCAAGTTTATACACTGTTGTACTCTTTCAATAGGGTCGTTATGTTGAATACGTTCGGTAAAATGTTAACGTTAGACTTGACGGCATGGATAGAAACGAGTTAGGTTTGTTATTGTATCGCATACCTAGTTTGAGGTTATGTAATCGATGTTGAATTTTTGAGGATACTATCCATTTTGAGATCCTCCAAATAAATAAAAATTCCGTCTGTCGTATTTGCAGCCCTAAACGTGTGAACCGATTTCAAAGAAATTTGTTGTGTGAGTGTATTTTCGTTTCATCTCGGGACTTTCTATTTCGTTGATAACTCAAAATGGGGGTAGCAGGCATAATAAAAAATTAATTTTTTTTTTTCAAAATCCGTTATGATCAAATTTTACTCAAGTGTAGCCTTCAAGGACCAAAAAAGGTTTTGCTCGACATCTCTCCAAATCCTGGTTCGTGAGTTGTCATGACCATATTATGAAATACTAAATTTCTCAAAATCGGATCTACCGACTTCTTTCAAATTTTGGTAAACCGTCGTTATTAAAAGTTCGATTTCAGACATAACTTAACCTAACCTAACCTACACCTAACCTAACCTAACCTAACCTAACTTACACCTAATCTAACCTAACCTAACCTACCCTACACCTAACCTAACCTAACCTAACCTAACCTAACCTAACCTTACGCTGAGGACATTTTTATTTACGCTAACCCAAGTGAAGCAAGTTAGGTCCTTTTTAAATATATAAGTATTTTTCAAAGTTGGCGCCCAAGATTCATTTTAATATTTATGATTGACAAATATCGAAATTTTATTTACGATTAATTTTGATTCTTTAATATATGGATTTGAGGAGGGGCCAGCGAGAATGTTTGTGTAAGGTATATTTAATATTGGGTGTCTCACAGACTTAAATTCCACTCTTTTTTATTTTGTTGTTTAAAAGTCTTTTACCGTATCTCACAGACTTAATTTACACTCTTTTTTTTTGTTGTTTAAAAGTCTTTTACCTAACCTAACCTAACCTAGCCTTTAAATACTCTAATAGCACAGTATATTAAATATTGGGTGTGTGTCAGACTTCATTTCCACTAGTTTTTACCCTTCTTGTTTAAAAGGAAAACATTTAACCTAACCTAACTCAACCTAACCTAGCCTTAAAATACTCTAATAGCACAGTATATTAAATATTCGGTGTGTGTCACACTTAATTTCCACTCGTTTTTACCCTTCTTGTTTAAGGAAAACATTTAACCTAACCTAACTCAACCTAACCTAGCCTTAAAATACTGTAATAGCACAGTATATTAAATATTGGGTGTGTGTCACACTTAATTTCCACTCGTTTTTACCCTTCTTGTTTAAAAGGAAAACATTTAACCTAACCTAACTCAACCTAACCTAGCCTTAAAATACTGTAATAGCACAGTATATTAAATATTGGGTGTGTCACACTTAATTTCCACTCGTTTTTACCCTTCTTGTTTAAAAGGAAAACATTTAACCTAACCTGACCCAACCTAACCTAGCCTTAAAATACCGGTACTGTAATAGCACAGTATATTAAATATTGGGTGTGTCACAGTTTTAATTTCCACTCGTTTTTACCCTTCTTGTTTAAAAGGAAAACATTGAACCTAACCTAATCCAACCTAACCTAACCTAACCTAACCTAGCCTTAAAATACTCTAATATCACAGTATATTAAATATTGGGTGTCTCACAGACTTAATTTACACTCTCCCCCCCCCCTTGTTGTTAAGGCAAACCTTTTATCTAACCTAACCTAACCTAACCTAACCTAGCGCTCGAATACTCTTGTAGCGCCGGAAAAGAAAAAAAGTTGCTCAAGCGAGACCCGATAGAAAAGGTGATATTTATGACAGCTATTCCCAATATTTTAGTTATAAACATAATGAAAAAAAAAGTTGCTAAAAACTTGTCGGTTATCAATTATCAAAATATCCCCACATATCAAATTTGATTAAATTCTACCTACATATTTGGGCTGTGACAATAATTGTATATACGTGAGAAACGATACGTATTACAGTAGCTTTTACTTTTGATTGTGGGCGCCATCTTGAAACTTGTTTTCATGCATTCCGTGTTATTTCGTTCCCAAGATTTCGTCCAATCAACCACGTTAGAGTGTGCAGTTTACAACGATTCTGCGATACTATGTTGGGCGCAACTAATAAAGTTTTACTGCTTTTGTCTAAACATATTGGCAAACGACTTCATTATTTCACTTGCTGTGATGGATGCCTGTATTTTAAAACCGCAGTAGGTAGGCCTACATATTTCCACGAGACGATCGTGACGGAAAAAAAAATCACGTATCAATTTGAAATCGGTGATCCGGGGACTTTCATGATGGATGCATCTCGTGAACTTTGGCCCTGTTATCAGTAGGAACCGGGGCTGGGGATATTTCTGTATCATAATATATTGTTCAATTTCCTTGTTATTTTAGTTAAGTTGGTTAATATTGTGCTTTATATGGTTTAATCGGATATTTTACATCATTCGCGTATTTAAAAACTATTACACTACGTTTCGTGGGTATAAATCAACTCTCCGTTATCAAGTGATAAATCTACAGCATAAAAAAAGCGAAAAACACTAATATAGCTATGTGTAAACTAAAAATATAACCTAAGAAATGAACCCAGGTGTAAGACTAAATTAAACCTAAACCAAAACTATAACCTAAGAAATGAACCCAGGTCTAAGACTAAATAAAACCTAAACTAAAACTAAAACTATAACCTAAGAAATAAACCCAGGTCTAAGACTAAATGAAACCTAAACTAAAACTACAACCTAAGAAATGAACCCAGGTCTAAGACCAAATGAAACCTAAACTAAAACTAAAACTACAACCTAAGAAATGAACCCAGGTCTAAGACTAAATGAAACCTAAACTAAAACTAAAACTATAACCTAAGAAATGAACCCAGGTCTAAGACTAAATGAAACCTAAACTAAAACTAAAACTATAACCTAAGAAATGAACCCAGGTCTAAGACTAAATGAAACCTAAACTAAAACTATAACCTAAGAAATGAACCCAGGTCTAAGACTAAATGAAACCTAAACTAAAACTAAAACTATAATCTAAGAAATGAACCCAGGTCTAAGACTAAATGAAACCTAAACTTAAACTAAAACTATAACCTAAGAAATGAACCCAGGTCTAAGACTAAATGAAACCTAAACTAAAACTATATCCTAAGAAATGAACACAGGTCTAAGACTAAATGAAACCTAAACTAAAACTAAAACTATAACCTAAGAAATGAACCCAGGTCTAAGACTAAATAAAACCTAAACTAAAACTATAACCTAAGAAATGAACCCAGGTCTAAGACTAAATGAAACCTAAACTAAAACTAAAACTATAACCTAAGAAATGAACCCAGGTCTAAGACTAAATGAAACCTAAACTAAAACTTTAAAAAAGACAGCATCAGAATAAAAAACCATACATAGGATTGCACTTTTAAAATGAAATTGTCAAAATACCTCCACATAGGCCCTAACTAATTTGATTTAAATTTGACCATGCATTGAACTGTAGATAAGATTTTTATTCTGGACGAAAAAACCTCTCGGTCACTCCTAGCCCTGTAACACTTTAATTGTGTCAGGGTTGGTGAAGAACTAGAGTTAGTGACGAGAGATCGGGTAGGAAAGACGAAAGGCAGAGTTCTCACCCAACACTACATGAAAAAGGGTGCACACCAAGGATTGACACGCCTGTACTCACTAAAGTGTGAGCCCCTGAGGGTTATATTCGCGAAAAAGTTTGCACCCGAACCACAGCTTTCCTCTATACTGTATTACCATTGAATTTACCTACAAAGAAGTCCGTTAGCGTAAGATAATGTGTGGAAATTTGGGTATAACTATAAATTGTAACCTGGACTTTCATTAATGCGCGTTAGGGGAAATTGCAGGCGGGAGGAGAAGTGATGTCATAACTACTACCGCTGATAGAGACATTGACTCAGTTCCATTCCGCTGTCAACATTTGTTACGTTGCCGTTTCGTTTTATAGTTTGTTTTGTTCACAAACAATTGGACAAATTTTCTAACCAGAAAAATCATTATATACATTTCAAAATTGGGATAAATTTCACAAATTTAGTTTTTTTTTTTAAACTTTTTAGTAGTAGATTCTATTTTTATTAAATATGGTGTTTATATTCGTTAAATTAATATCTCCTCCATTCTCGGCTTCTTGTTTTATATAACGATACACATTTGACATGATTCCGCGAGACTGACAGTTGGTCTTTACTCCCACCAACTTTCTTCCTGACGTCATCGCAACACAACCAATGTTTTTGAAACGCACAGTACAAAACTCACTGCAAGATTGAGCTCAGTGTTTCCCCCCACTACACCAACCGGCTCAGAGACGAATGCGTATCTCAACGACAGAGATCAGGCTAAATTTTACGAATTGTACATTTTATATTAACGTGTTTCGCTGGATGATAGTCTGAACCGACCCGTTTAGACTTATAAATGGACAGGTTTCATCTGAGCTGTGAGCTGCGCGTGGAGGGGAGGTATAACTTGTAGTTCGAGGCCGCGTGGGGACAGAGGTATTGTAGGGGAAACAGTCGGCGCCGACTACTGTCCAGTCACTCCAGTGTCCACGTTCTAGCCGTCTTGCAGACATCGTTGTTAGTACCAACACGCTTCCCCCACCACCTCACTGCTACTTGGACCACGCCTAGACCCATTGCGCACCCAAACTCCACAGCTCAGATGAAACCTGTCCATTTGTATGTTTATTTGTATATTGGGGAGTGTCTTTTTGTAATTTGTATTATTTAATCGACGACCTAAAGCGAGTGACCATTTAATAGTTTACTGAAGATGGGATTGGGGTCTCGAAACGCGTTTTGAAACAATTTTAAAAAAAACTAAATCGCTAGACGGAATATCCTGGTTTTATAATATTTTCTTTATAGTTTGTGAAGGAAGACAGCTGACGGAAGGGTCGCTTCACTAACACACACACACACAGCTTTCATTTACACAAACACAGGGATTATACATTTTTCCCTTGGCGCCCGATGTGATTCACCCAATGGACTCACCTTATTGCCAAATCTATTTTTACTCTGCATGTTAATGGTGAACTTTTTTTGTATTCTGCGAAAAATTTTAAAAGACCGTTATCAAAAAACAAATTTCTAGGTATCGCTCTCTTCCATTTGTCTTCAAGGGAGATTATTACACTGCTGTCGTCAGCCTCATTGTGTAAACTGTTGTATAGTAAAGCTCCTCTCTAGTAAGAAAAACTAAGACATATAGTGTGAAAATACTGTATAAGTAGGCTACTTCTTAAGGTAAATACTTACTTACGTTATAAGATAAATACCCTTTTTTCCGTTAGTATAAGACAAAAATTTAAAAAATCAATTATCTGTAAATCAACTGTAATAATTTTGCTCAAATACAAACTTAAAGATCTTAAAGAAACAAACGTATTAATCGACAATCTCCTAACAATGCCAGTTCTGGCCTAACCTAACCTAACTTCACCTCATCTAACCTAACCTAACCTAACCTAACCTAACCTAACCTAACCTTACCTAACCTAACCTAACCTAACTTCACCTCATCTAAACTAACCTAACCTATCCTCACCTAATCTAACCTAACCTAATCTAACTTCATCTCATCTAACTTAACCTAACCTAACCTAACTTCAAATCATCTAAACTAAACAAACCTCTCCTCACCTAATCTAACCTAACCTAACCTTTTATTTTCACACAAAATTTAAATCTCATGTATTCTATCACCCTGGTAAGACTTACACACCACATATTTTATTTTGGTCTTAAAACTGTTTATTTTATTTTTTGCTGTTATATAAGCGCTTCTAAATTTATGTGTATTTCTCAAATTTTAAATTGTATGGGGAAACGAAATTTAACAAATTCCTGGTACCATTTGTTTTTTTAACTGTTTAGGTGTCTATTAATCTAAAGTTTAAATGTCTTAATGCTAATAGGTAATGATGTTATGTTTTTGCTGATATATACTATCCGCGGAAGTAAGGTGAAGTTTTGCTTTTTTTTACAATGTTTGTATATAACGATATTTTTTAATTATACATTTTAAGTTAGGACATGTTGGACAATAGTTTCGTCGTTTATTTAATTATTCAATACGGTTATAATATTTCAACATTCTTTCTTTACTATTCTACTTTACTAAAATTCACATTATTTCACCCTTATGTTTTGATAATGTCTTCTTTGGAGCCGTTTTCAAACAAAATTTTATGAACATTCACATTCAATAGGTATTACTTAACAATTATCCCTTAAAGGGCATACATATATTTTGGTCCTTCAACCGGCACGCAGGGACCCCATTTTAAAAAATGCTTTAAAAAAATACAAATTATAAATATATTTTTTTAAAGCATTTTTGTTTGTTTCTTTAGACCATTGTGTATGTGTGCATGAATATATTGGTTACAAACAACAAATATTAAAAATTACAAAAAAAACTGCTGAGAAAAATCCAAATTTTTTTGATAACATTTAAACTTTTTGAACATTTATGATGTGTTTGAAAGTTTTAGAGAAAAAATTATACAGATTCTTACTCTTAAATATATGCAGAATCAATATACATATGTATTTATTCCTGCAGAATTATGATCTACCTACCTTACAAAAAATCACAAACATACGCAATTTTTTTAGTATCATAGGCAAAAGCAGTAAAAAAAATTGGTCCTTCCAACATGTCTAAATTAAACAAACTAAATTAAGAAAGTTGTGTTTGTATAAAAGTTTGTCTGTGAGTGTGCGTGCGTAAGAGAGGTGTTTTGCAGCCGTCTTTGTTAGTTTTACAAAATATAATAGTGTCAGGGTCGGAAAAATACAAAAGTTGGTCAAAAGAGACTCGATAGGAAAGAAAATGATCTAACTGAGCCAGTTAACTTATAAAAGCAAAGTACGAAAGCGATTCGGTCAATAGTGTATCAGCAACAAAAGAACATAATCTATCAGCATTGTAAACATGGGCGTACCCAGCGAGGGGCAGAGGGGGACTTCCCCCCTGGAAGTAAAAAATAAATCTTTATTATACATTTTGTTGCTGGAATTTAATACAATTCTTGAAATAACTATTTTAATAATCAATTGTATATTGAATGACCATGGCTTGCCCCCCCCCCTAGTTTTGATCCTGGGTACGCCCTTGATTGTAAACTATAAACGAGAAGTACATCGTATCAGGGATGGACCAACTTATCCTCAATCCATAATATTACTAACAAACAAAATTAATTAATTAATTTAACTTTACCTTTTGTTATACGTTTCACTAATCAATTTTAGTCAAGATATTTGGTGTCTTGGGGTGGCTCGACATATTGGCCGCCCCCAGTCAATAGCAATCACTTCCTGGAAATGTGAACGGATCAGGTACCAGTCGGGCGGGTATAGGTTAGGTTAGGTTAGGAAGTATGGTCATCGCAATCATAAAGCCCATCGACAATATGACATATCATCGAATTGGATACTTAAATAAATTTCAACAGTGCCTTATGAGTTCAGAATAGTTATGATTGGTATTGTGGTTTCTGTTAGTTTTAAAGGATACCAGGTGTTTGAACAGATGACCCTAGTTCCCCAAAGTGTCGAGCTAACCCCACGTAATCAGACATTTACTTAAAATACGACAGCGGTTTCGGACATTCGCCCATCTTCAGGTGATAACACTTTAAAGAAAATAATAAACTCTTATCGTTCATTACGACCCTTCTATAACGTGCAGGGGTTATCGGAACAATGCGGGTTTTGCTAGAAAATAAAAAATGCGTAACGCTTTTAAATGGTGCAAAATCATTGCACAAACTTTTTTGTTTTTGTACTGATAACTCGCGAAATGTTTTGGGTACTTAGAGGTTTTATTGAGATAATTTTGTGGTTTTTTTTTTCTTTATTGCAGCTTCCCCTAAATTTTAAATTATCAAAAAAATGTTTCAAGATATGCCCATATACAAAATTTCATTAAAATCTGTCTATATGTGAAGAGCACTGCACCATACGACGGACGTCACTCTAAAAAGGCTTTTTTTTTGTCGGAATAGTGACCTCAAATCCGGAACAAACTCGACATCGATTTTTTTGACCTATCACATAATGTCTATTTTACATATTTATTTGTCATTTCCAATTTTTTTTTTTTTTTTACTTGATATTGGGAATTGACTTGTATTCTCGAAACGTCGTGTTTTTTGTATACACAAATAATAACAGATGTCCGAATAAACTATATGTTTTAATGTAAGAGAGGTAATTTTATTTATTTTGTTCAAATTTTATCACCTGACAATGGAGGTTGACCCGTACTCTAGAAACGTCGTGTATTTTCATATACAGAAATGATGACAAAGTGTACGAATAAATTATATGATTGATGTAAGATAGGTGTGTCAATTTAACACTGGCATTTCCAGTTTTGTCACATGTTAACGAAAGTTGACCCGTACTTTCGAAACGTCGTGCATATTTATACACACAAATGATGACAAATGTCCAAATAAACTATATGAATAGTATGATAGGTGTTATGATTTTTTCAATTTTCAAGTATTTTCACTTGATAAAGGAAGTTGACCGATACTCAAGAAACGTCGTGTATATACAATACACATATGATGATAAATAAATTATATTAATAATGTAAGATAGGTGTAAGATAGTAATTCCTTGAGAATTATTATTATCTAAATTAATGGCGTAGAAATTTCAAAATGGCAGCTGTTTGAATAATGTTTTTCGTGGTTCTTCTTTATCTAGATCCTATAGTTTGATTTTTACATCTTGGAGATTTATCTATAACAAGATGATGTCAACAACAAGAGAATATTTAAACAAAAAATAAAATAAAACAATCATTTCACTTCATGTCAGGTATTTATAAGCATACTGTGTGCAATTCCACATAAATATAAATTACAGTGATTCATATGTTTTGCTTCTGCTCATCGGTTTAGCCAATCGGAAAGCTTTTAGCAATCACATGACCAATAAACAAGATTGTTTTGTTGATTTCCTTTAACTTCTTTCCGATTGACTCACCCTGAATGTTTGACACAGGACGAGTTGTGAAATGTATTCTTATTTATTTGTATTATTATATTTTTTTACTTAACGTGTATATTTTGACGCCCACACTTACCCGGCCCTACAATGTACCCAAAAGTTGGTTTATTGGGCCTTGTATTGGTAAATCAAGAGGTCTTACCCACTAGGGGGTAACTTTGTAAAAAGCTCTGGTTAAATAGGTTTTCTGAACCTCGTAATTATGACGTCGATAAGACTCTTTGGCCTTATCGGATTTCGTAATAACAAAAATATTAGATTTTTTTTCTTGGGAAGTCAAAGTTTGGAAATTACATTTTTGCTAATAACTTCGCTATTTTTCATTGTAGAGACGTATGGTTGGCACCATTAGATGCACAAGTGAAATCTGCAAATTTTTATCTAATTTAGTGCGTTATAAGCTGAATGAGCAAAAAAAAAAATTGATGACCGCGCCATTTTGATATTTTCAATTCGTTTTTTCTTTATTTCAATAAGTATCTGTATGAACACACTTATAGTCTCCTTTACCAAATTTCATGTTCCTATCTTAATTTTTTGCTGCCGTTATCGTGCTTACGTACAGACTGTATCACAGTTTGGTTTTGACATTTTTTCACTGCGAGAACATTTTTTTTTTCTGTTTTATCCAGTATAGAGTAAGTTTGGTTAGGTTAGGTTAGGTTAGGGTATCTTTATTTCATGATCTTTCCTTATTAGACGATAATGAGCTAGAAGATTTACGCCGTTAGGTGAGGTTAGGTTAGGTTAGGTTAGGTTAGGTTAGGGTAGGTTAGGTTAGGTTAGGTTAGGTTAGGTTAGGTTAGGTTAGGTTAGGTCAGGTTATGTTAGGTCAGGTTATGTTAGGTCAGGTTAGGTTAGGTTAGGTTAGGGTGTCTTTATTTCACGATCTTTCCTTATTAGACGATAATGAGCGAGAAGTTTTACGCTGTTAGGTGAGGTTAGGTTAGGTTAGGTTAGGTTAGGTTAGGTTAGGTTAGGGTAGGTTAGGTTAGGTTAGGTTAGGTTAGGTTAGGTTAGGTTAGGTTAGGTTAGGTTAGGTCAGTTTATGTTAGGTCAGGTTAGGTTAGGGTGTCTTTATTTCACGATCTTTCCTTATTAGACGATAATGAGCGAGAAGTTTTACGCTGTTAGGTGAGGTTAAGTTAGGTTAGGGTAGGTTAGGTTAGGTTAGGTTAGGTTAGGTTAGGTTAGGTTAGATTAGGTTAGGTTAGGTTAGGTCAGGTTATGTTAGGTTAGGTTAGGTTAGGTTAGGTTAGGTTAGGGTGTCTTTATTTCACGATCTTTCCTTATTAGACGATAATGAGCGAGAAGTTTTACGCTGTTAGGTGAGGTTAAGTTAGGTTAGGTTAGGTTAGGGTAGGTTAGGTTAGGTTAGGTTAGGTTAGGTTAGGTTAGGTTAGGTTAGGTTAGGTTAGGTCAGGTTATGTTAGGTCAGGTTAGGTTAGGTTAGGTCAGGTTAGGTTAGGTTAGGTTAGGGTGTCTTTATTTCCCGATCTTTCCTTATTAGACGATAATGAGCGAGAAGTTTTACGCCGTTGAACAAGGAAACGGACGTCCAAGTCATTCCAAACTTTCAAATCACCAAGAAACCTAATACACCCTAATTTGTTTCTGTTTATCCAGTATAGAGTTTGATAAACGAAAAAAATGTCGACGTCCGATTTTTGAATAATATTCCTCCTTTATGACTTCAGGAAACAGAAAAAGTGATTTTCAAGTGACGTCCGTCCGTCCACGTTGTCGTAACCAGGAAAGGTTTTACAAAAATTAAGAAAGAAACACGAAATTTAGTTTTCGTAGTTTCGTGAAATATTGTTTATAAAAAATCCCAGTTTGTGAGTTTTAACGGTAAAAAAACATGGAACTGATATTTCTCAAAATTGATTGAAACGATTTCATTCAAATTTTAGTGAAATGTGAAGAAACTCGTGTATAAATAAAAGTAAATTACCGGTTTGAAATGATTTCCAAAAACTAAAACAAACATTAACCGCCGTCATATGTCATAAAATATGATTCTGCTTAGGACAAATTTATGAGATAAGCTAAGCAAAGTTTGGGATTTATTTGAATATATAAACAAAATTGTACAAATCTAACTATTTTAAAAATATTGTTTTAAAATAATTTACAAAATGTTTTTGGAATGAATAGTTATATTTGTTTTGTGTGGATAGGTCCGTGTTACTTCGTATGTGAAGATTTTAACGTTTTCAGGTTTTTTTTTTTTTTTTTTTTTTTTTTTTTTTTTCTAGTTCGCCAATTGGCAGGCTTGGAAACTTTCCATGCAGCCTCACACTACTCTATTGCTTATCTTTATTTTTCCCGATATTTTTTTTTTTTTTTTTTTTTTCCGTTCCTGTGGTTACCTAAACTTTTTTGGAGTATATCTACACATACACATTAATAATGTTAATTTTTAATCCTTAGTTATTTACAATCTACTGTTTTTTTGTTAGTTGGGTATTTTGTATTGGTTACGTTACTATCTGTCCTATATGTTTCTGTTTGTGTCTAAATGTGTCTTGTTAGTCACATTAAAGAGTGATAAGTAAATATATGAGGAATGAATTGATTGGATTTTTAGGAGATATGTGTTGGGTATGTATCTTCTTAGCCTGGGATCCATCAGGCTCACCTATCCCGAAAGGAGTGGACCACGGATGAAAGAATCCCAGAATGGATAAACATTCATGTGTTTTGTGTTTACAATTTGATTATTTACGATAATCTTAGATAATTATTTATTTTAGAGAACCCTTTTTATTTCATATAGGAATTGGTTGATTTCTTTATGAATACCTATGTCAGTTTTCCCTAGTATAGTTTTTAGGTCTGCTCTGTCTAAATTATTGTTTATTTTGGTTTTTTTAAGGAATTGGTCTCTCGCGTGGGAATATTTCGGGCATTCCAAAATCACGTGATCTATTGTTTCTATGCTACCCATATTACAGTTTAAACATAATGGTGTGAAATATAATTTTATCATGTGTAACCTGCTATTGACTTTTGCATGCCCTATTCTTAATCTGCATAAATTAATAATTTCCCATCTACTCATATTACTATCCTTATACCAGGGATATTGAGTGTATTCCTTAAGGACACTTTTGTACCAGTTGGCTTTACTAGATTCGTTTAATTGTTTGATAAAGGTTTTTTTGTGTGTTTTTTTCCTGTATGATTTAAAATCATCTGTTGGAACTTGTAGCTCCATTGTATGTATACCACTTAATATTGCTTCTTTCGCGAGTTTATCTACGAATTCGTTTTGTGATATGCCTGAGTGGCCTGGTACCCATTGGAATGTTATTGATTTGGAGTTTTGAGTTAATGCTGATTTTAATATATTTAAGTTTATATCTTCTCCTTTACAAATTTGTAGACAATTTTCCAACGACCGTATTGCCGATTGAGAGTCTGTACATATAACAATTTCGTTCTCTTGTAATTTTTCGATGTATTCTACTGCTTTGTATATGGCATACAATTCTGTTGTATAGCTCGACATGATTTTATTTAGAGCAAATTTGAAACTTTTTTTATGTTTTGGAATGTAAAATGCCGCTCCTGTACCCTCTGAATTCTTTGATCCGTCTGTGTATATAACTATTGCATTACTGCTGAATGAGTTGATCTTATTTCTGAAAATTTGTTGTAATTGTATTAATGACACTTCTTTCTTGTTACAATTGTCTTCCTCTGGCCCTATCGTTGTATTAAATGTTAGATTGTGTTTCAACATCTGTAATGGTTTATTAAATTCCCAGTATCTAGTGAATTCTACTTTGGTTTTGTTAAAATATGGATTGATTTCGTTAATTGTATTTAAAGCTTGAATATATAGTGGTGTTTTTTTCTTTGCCCAAAAGGGTTTATTTTCTATCAGAAAATTTAAGTATATTATTTTGCTATATACTGGGTGAGTATTATCACACATTATTTTATACATTATTCTTTCGGTAATTAATTTACGTCGTAAATCTAACGGTAATATTGCGCATTCAGATTGAAGTGCAATTATCGGTGAAGTTCGAAAAGCACCTATAGCCAGTCTCATTGCTTGGTTCTGTATCATGTTGAGTTTATTAAGTACATTTTTTGGTAGATGGCCAAATAGAAAACAGCAATAATCTAACTTTGCTTGAATTAAACTTTTAAATACCTGTATTATAAAATCTGGATGTGCTCCTATTCTAGCACATGTTAGTATTTTTAGGATATTAATGTCCTTTATACATTGTATATATAAATTGGTAATATGCATTTTGAAAGATAAATTGCTATCAAGGGTGATTCCCAAAAGTTTAATTGTGTCCACAATTATCATTTGTTGATTGTTCATAGTAAAAGGACTATTTGTATGGTCTATTGATTTTTTCCTTGTGAATATAATTACTTTACTTTTAGTGGAATTCACTTCGAGATGCAGAGACTTAAATACCATATTTAGTTGATTTAACGCATTTTGAATGTTTACATATGCTGTATTATATGTTTTGTTTGAAGTATATAATATTATGTCATCGGCGTATTGTAATGAAAAGATTTGTTTTGGTAAACAACTATTAATTTCTGCAATGTATATGGAAAATAAAAGTGGACTTAAAACACTACCCTGTGGTAACCCTCTGTTTGTGCATCTAGATATGTTATATTCTGGGAATATTAAATTTATTTGCCTATCATTAAGCATTGAGGCGCAATGTTTTATGAATTTAGAAGGTATTCCGTGTTTATACATTTTGCTTAATAAGACTGGAATATATACATTATCATATGCTCTAGCTATGTCTAAGGATGCTAATATTGTATTTTCACTATTTGATAGGGCTATCTGGATGTCAGTTACTAAATTTAGCATATAGTCTGGGCATCCTCGCTTTTTCCTAAAACCATATTGAGTTTCGGGGATAATTTCTAATTTATATGTCAACCATTCCAGTCTGTTTTTAACCATGGTATTCATAATTTTCATGAAGCATGGTATGAGTGATATAGGTCTGTACGATTTTTCGTCATATTTGCCTTTATCAGGTTTTAATAATGCTACTATTTTATACTGTTTCCATTTAAGTGGGATTTCTATTATACCGTTCCAGATTTTATTAAATATTTGGAGTAATATCGCTAAAGCATTTTGTGGTAAATTTTTAATCATGCTATATGTAATTCCGTCAAGCCCTGGGGCCGTATCTTTTTTTTTTGTGTTAATTGCTGCCGTTAATTCTTTCAAGTTGAAATCGTCTTCTAGGAAGTGGTTTGAATCATTTATTATTGGATACTTAATCTCGGATTGATGGGGTACATAGTCTGGAATGATGAATTTCATAAATCTCTCACCTAGATCTTGACTGGTGGCCATTTCTGATATGTTATTTAATTTTTTACTGCTATTTAATTTTTTTACTATCTTCCAAGCATAGTTACTATTATTTTTTATGTTTAATTTCTGACATAGATTTGCCCATCCCTGTTTTTTTGCTAGACGTATTGTTTCTGTGGCCTTAAGTTGAGCTATTTGATAGTTTCTATAGTTTATAGCGTTCATGTTTTGTCTGAATTTTTTTAAAGTTAATCTTCTATAGGCTACTGCAAGTGAGCAATCCTCGGTCCACCAGGTTTTAGGTGTGAAATTTTTATTATCTAATGGGTTAAGATTTATAACATTAGGTATTGCTATTTCTGCTGCTTTATATATAATATCATAAAATTTTGGTATTAAATTTGGGGATTCTACTTCTGATATTAAGTTTAGATTATTGTTAATTAATGTTTTATACAAAGTCCAATTTGCCTTTTTGAAATTTTTTTTGGTGGTATTATTAAAATGAGAGCTTAACTGGGGTACATTATTTATATTGTGGTGTTTTAATTTAGTTTCAAAAATTATTATTATTGGGAAATGATTACTTCCCATTGCATCCTTTTTTATTTCCCAGTTTTTTAATATATTATACATTTTTGGTGAAATGAAAGTCAGGTCTATTACTGATTGTCTGTGGAATAGATTTGGAACTGTTGTATACTCATTATTATTTGCTAATATAAGTGATGATTCATTATATTCTTTGAATAATATATTACCCCTACTGTTTGAATTTGCACAGTTCCAGAAAGGATGGTGTGCATTGAAGTCACCACAAATTATGGTATACCCTTTATCTTTGGAAAAAATTTCTTTATGCCAAAAATCATTGTCTATTTTTTTGTTTGTGCAGTATATATTATAAATTGTTATTGGAATTTCCATATTATTAATTGTAAGAGCTAAAAGTTGTACTGAGCTAGAATTAATTTTGTGCGTTACGTTGCAACTTATTGCTTTATGTATAATAAAAGCAACCCCCCCATAACCATCTAATCTATCTAGTCTATATATATTATAACTATTATCACTTAGGGTATCTGATTTGGTTAACCATGTTTCTTGGATTATTCCGATATGTATATTCTGAGATTTGAATGTGGCTATTATTTCTGGCCACTTGTGTTTAAGTGACCTTGCATTCCATTGAAATAAGTTAAGAGCTTCACCTATCATATTTTTTAAAAAATTGTTTTTTTTTTTTTTTTTTTTTTTTTTTTTTTTTAAATAAATTAATTATTATGTTGATTTAGATTTCTTTATTATCTCTTTATTTTTATTATTAATGTCTCCGTTTTGATTTTTAATGAAATCAGAGATAATTTCATCCAGTTTCTTTTTTGATATTACTGATGTTTTTTCCCCTTGTATTTTAATCCTAAGTTCATTTATTTTTTTATCTACCAACTGTTTTAATTCTTGTTTGTTTATTAATGATGTAGGCCTAGTATCACTAGGTGGTGCCTGAACTGCCTTTAATTGTTGCCTTGAATTTACTGGTGTAATATCTGTAGGCCTATTAATATTTATTTTGGTATTATAACTACTGTTTGTTTTAAATTTTGATTTATTGTAGTTTATAACAGGTATGGGTTTAATATTTTGGTGTGTATTGTCCTCATTAGGTTCCCTTTCATCATCAGTTTGTAAAATTGTATATCTATTGGTAACATTGTTAGTTCTATTGTAACTGTTTGGTTTAATTAAATGTGGAAATTCCTGTTTGTTTTGAATATTAACTGCTTGGGCATATGCAATGTTCCTATGTTTCTGGTGGGTTTTACCCTTATACCCTGGGATGGGGTAGAAAGTACTCGCTTCAAAATAATCCTCTCTATAAAGACTCATTCTTTCCATAATATGTTTTTGCCGTATATATTCTGGACAAGTTTTATTATTACTACTGTGTGGTCCAAGACAATTTACACATTGTCTTGGCTTTTCACAATGTGTGTCATGAAACGGTTGACCACAATCCCTACATAGTTTGTCTTTATTGCAAACTGGTAAAGCCGTGTGGCCATATGCAAAGCATTTGTAACACTGTTTCACTGGAATTATATATGGTTCTACAATCATACGCACGTGATTTAATGCTATATTGTGTGGTAATTTGTCTGTATCAAATGTAATTTTAACAAATTTTGTATTTACAAGTTGTTTATTTAGCCTTTTTTTAATTCTATTTACTTTGATTATTCGTGCTTCACTTAAACTATCCATTAGAATTTCTTCCTCTGAAATATCTTCTTCTACATAAACTACCCCTGTACATTCTACTTTATTAGCTGGTATGAAAACTGTATAATTTTTCAATTCTTCCGAATGAATTAGGCTATTTGCCTCTGTAAATGAATTGCAAATAACTTTTAAATTTTTGCCAGATCTAAGGATCTGTTCTATATCATGATGTTTTATGATTTTGCCTACATGAAATGGATTAATTTTATTTTTGTCATTACTTTTAATGATAACTACGAAAGGACCATCATTATGTTTGTTATAGTACCTAACCTTTTGCTGATTTATTTTTTTTAAACTTGGTGACCTGTCAGGGCTTGAGACTATTGGTGAGGTTTGGTCATGTTTCCTTTTTATAGTAGTTGTAATTGTTTCATTGTCAGGATTATTTTGTGAGAGTACTAAATATTCTATTGCCTGCTGTGTTTCCATATCGGATACGCTAGGCATTTGTGAGGCTGGGCTCTCAGCCATATTGGTGGCTGGCCCAGCCGGTTTTTACTTTAAAATATAGCTCCTATTCAAGTTTGGTTATTTTTAACAACTTAAATTTAATTGCACTAAACAGATTAATGTAGTTAATTAACCAGAAAAGAGATAATATATTCCAACTTACGTACAAGACATGGATTATGTTTATCTACTACACATATACTACCATTTACAATGTTAGAAAGAGAAATAGATTTAACTATAACTACAGGTAACCACCCGAACGTTTCTACACTAAGACTGGTTTTCAGGTTGTTAAAAAGTTCTGCTGGAATACAAAGAAGAGGAAGAAGAAATAGACGACACGCCAATGTGACTGTATTGTTTTCACAATGATAACAGTGGCAGAGGAGAGAGTCCAAGGTCATTAGTAGGGTGAGGCTACACCAGGGTGCGCCACATAACCTGCTCGTGTGCACATTGCCTTTTAAAACATCTCATGTCTGACTCTCAATCCTTCAGTTTTTTTTTATATAGTTTTGTGTTCAATTGAAAGCGTAATATTTTTCAGATGTACAAGTGTTATTGGTAAATGGTGCAAAAACTTTACACCGACTTAACGAAACTAAAAATAACGTTTGTCACTGTTACTTTTTATAGAACTAGAAATAAATTCGGTTCCGACTCCAAACTGTGATTACACCGTAATTTATTATTCATAGTACTATAAATAATCAAAAACGGTAACAATAAGTTATAAAATGAAAAGAGTCACATTTTAAAATGCTCTATTCTACAACGAAATTTGTAATATAATGCGGCGACATAATCTAAATTTTAATTTTTTCAAATTGACTTTAAAGGATTTATTACTCAAACATCACCCAAAAAAATTAACATTTTCTAATTTTGCGTCGAAATGAGGACGGATTGCCGTCGGTTGTTTGGCATTTTATAAATTAAGTTGTTTTTGTTTTTTTTTACCAACGGCTTAGACATTTAAGGAATAGTTACCGATACATTTTCTTTGCTTAACAAATTGGTGCAGGAGAAATATTTACAAAAAATTGTGTACATTTTTTTTTTCTGTATTATGTCCTTGTAGCCTAACACTTATAGTTTCTTTCAACAATTTCCGGCTAGGTAATATACGCGTATAAGCGTCAAATCATAAATCGCTTAATGTTTCGTAGAAGGATTTCTCATGTAGGATGTAAGGGCAAACAGAAAGAGTATATTTTAACGATAAACTGTATTTGTAACAAAAGCAAATTTTCGGTTGCTTGTATGATCTGTGTGTGTGTGTACACCCATCTGTAATCGAAAACGTTGAGTTATGCTGTCAAATATATCAAATTAAATCAAGCATATCATTTGGTCTCATTTCGACAGGGCAAATTGTAGCGGAAGTTGAACATTACTGGAGGGGGGGATAGGTCTAACTTAACTTAAATTCACTGCCTTTACTTTTGGCTTTTAATACGCTTGTGCCGGTATTTCACCAATAATTGCAATTGAATAAAAAGTGAGGTTAGTTTACTTGTGAAAATTGGATAGATATTTGGGATGTAAAAACCCAAACAGTTGGGGGTTTATCAATATTTTATTCAGTTACATAACAGAATTTATTAACTTATTGTCGCGCATGCGTATTGGGATATGGGAGCTCATGCAGCGACGGTCGTGGTGTATAAATTATCTGATGATTTAACTGATTTGATACGATTCTAATGTCGATGTATTGTTCTGCTTTGGAATCGATTATTGACCTGAATGAGGTGGTTAACCTCGATAATTAACTGGCGTAATTACAAACATGTAGTTACACGTAATTATAACTTTCCTAAGCAATTCCATATCAGACGGTCATCTGTTGTGGTGTTTATAGATGTAAAAATACGCGGAATGGAGAAACATAAGCTGTTGTGATAAGAACAACGGTTTTCGTATCCCCCCCCCCCTATATCTGCTAATTTTTCGATTTCGACCTTTGTATTTCACCAAGCTGCAAAAAATGAACTAGACCTACTTTTGAAAACCCCATTTCAAACGGCTGACTTTTGGTGATCAATTTTGCAATCAAATTCTAAATGTAGTTAAGTCTAAAGTACATGCTACATCTCACAAACGTTTGTCTGAAAATTCGGCTAGTAGATTTATTACTATTTAAGCTAAACTTTTTATTTTAAGGTTATGTTTGACAAATTTTGTATTAAAAATTTTTTTTTTTTTATTATACATTTTTCGGATATTTGCCATCATTTGTGTGTTAAAAATCAAAACACGACGTTTCGTGAATAAGAATCAATTCCCGTTATCAAGTGACTAAATATTAAAGAAACAAGATTCTTATTCCCGATACGTCGTGTTTTGATTTTTAACACACAAATGATGGCAAATGTCCGGAAAATGTATAATAATAAAATTGAACTTCCTTCATTAACAAATTACTTCAAACAGAGAATAAATTTTGTATTTTGGTAATAAGGTTTTTTTTAGTACTTACCCAATATAGGGTAAGTTAGTAATAGTAAAAAAAAAAAAAAAATGTTGGACCTCAATTTTTAACTGATCTTCACGTTTCATGGGCCCAGGTAACCGAATAACTGATTTTTGGCATGCTATCCGCTCGTAAGTACAATAGTGGACACAAAAATTAAGATAGAAACATGAAATTTGGAAAATCCTATTGAAAATGTCAAAATATTTCAAAAGGATAGGTTGATATTTCATGGTCTCTAGTGTACTATGTAAACTAAAAACGTCCCTAACCTAACCTAACCTAACCTATACTGAGTAAATAAAGTGTGCTGTTAAATTACACCAGTATGTAGGATAGGTTGATATTTCATGGTCTCTAGTGTACTATGTTAACTAAAAACGTCCCTAACCTAACCTAACTTAACCTATACTTTGTAAATAAAGTGTGCTGTTAAATTACTCCAGTATGTAGGATAGGTTGATATTTCATGGTCTCTAGTGTACTATGTAAACTAAAAACGTCCCTAACCTAACCTATACTGAGTAAATAAAGTGTGCTGTTAAATTACACCAGTATGTAGGATAGGTTGATATTTCATGGTCTCTAGTGTACTATGTTAACTAAAAACGTCCCTAACCTAACCTAACTTAACCTATACTTTGTAAATAAAGTGTGCTGTTAAATTACTCCAGTATGTAGGATAGGTTGATATTTCATGGTCTCTAGTGTACTATGTAAACTAAAAACGTCCCTAACCTAACCTAACCTAACCTATACTGAGTAAATAAAGTGTGCTGTTAAATTACTCCAGTATGTAGGATAGGTTGATATTTCATGGTCTCTAGTGTACTATGTAAACTAAAAACGTCCCTAACCTAACCTAACCTAACCTATACTGAGTAAATAAAGTGTGCTGTTAAATTACTCCAGTATGTAGGATAGGTTGATATTTCATGGTCTCTAGTGTACTATGTAAACTAAAAACGTCCCTAACCTAACCTAACCTAACCTATACTGAGTAAATAAAGTGTGCTGTTAAATTACTCCAGTATGTAGGATAGGTTGATATTTCATGGTCTCTAGTGTACTATGTAAACTAAAAACGTCCCTAACCTAACCTAACCTAACCTATACTGAGTAAATAAAGTGTGCTGTTAAATTACTCCAGTATGTAGGATAGGTTGATATTTCATGGTCTCTAGTGTACTATGTAAACTAAAAACGTCCCTAACCTAACCTAACCTAACCTATACTGAGTAAATAAAGTGTGCTGTTAAATTACACCAGTATGTAGGATAGGTTGATATTTCATGGTCTCTAGTGTACTATGTTAACTAAAAACGTCCCTAACCTAACCTAACTTAACCTATACTTTGTAAATAAAGTGTGCTGTTAAATTACTCCAGTATGTAGGATAGGTTGATATTTCATGGTCTCTAGTGTACTATGTAAACTAAAAACGTCCCTAACCTAACCTAACCTAACCTATACTGAGTAAATAAAGTGTGCTGTTAAATTACACCAGTATGTAGGATAGGTTGATATTTCATGGTCTCTAGTGTACTATGTTAACTAAAAACGTCCCTAACCTAACCTAACTTAACCTATACTTTGTAAATAAAGTGTGCTGTTAAATTACTCCAGTATGTAGGATAGGTTGATATTTCATGGTCTCTAGTGTACTATGTAAACTAAAAACGTCCCTAACCTAACCTAACCTAACCTATACTGAGTAAATAAAGTGTGCTGTTAAATTACACCAGTATGTAGGATAGGTTGATATTTCATGGTCTCTAGTGTACTATGTTAACTAAAAACGTCCCTAACCTAACCTAACTTAACCTATACTTTGTAAATAAAGTGTGCTGTTAAATTACTCCAGTATGTAGGATAGGTTGATATTTCATGGTCTCTAGTGTACTATGTAAACTAAAAACGTCCCTAACCTAACCTAACCTAACCTATACTGAGTAAATAAAGTGTGCTGTTAAATTACACCAGTATGTAGGATAGGTTGATATTTCATGGTCTCTAGTGTACTATGTTAACTAAAAACGTCCCTAACCTAACCTAACTTAACCTATACTTTGTAAATAAAGTGTGCTGTTAAATTACTCCAGTATGTAGGATAGGTTGATATTTCATGGTCTCTAGTGTCTATGTAAACTAAAAACGTCCCTAACCTAACCTAACTTAACCTATACTGAGTAAATAAAGTGTGCTGTTAAATTACTCCAGTATGTAGGATAGGTTGATATTTCATGGTCTCTAGTGTCTATGTAAACTAAAAACGTCCCTAACCTAACCTATACTCGGTAAATAAAGTTTGGTGTTAAATTACCGCAGTATGTAGGATCCGTTTGTACAAGGTAAACTAAAAAATAAAACCTCGTCGAGATCATAACGTTAGCGAATTTAAATCGATAAGTAATCCTGTTGATTTTTCGTTTTCGAGATGTAGCATTCGTTACATTTCAATTCTGACCCTTCGTTCGTTCCGCTCCAATAACTAGGTCGTCATCAAATGACACAGGTTTTAGCGGAGAAAGCTTCTAGGTAAATATATTGATTTCTTCTGTACAAAACATTGTTGTAAGGGAAACTGAAGTCCTGTTTTAACTCATTTTATGGTTGTGTGTGGTTGTTAATTTGTTATTGCCAAATGTTATTAATTTAGGATTAAGGTTCTTTCCATCAAGGGTGAACGATATATGTATTTATTTTTTTTAATAGGTGTAATATATTGTCATAATGACGGTTACTCAAGGCTTGGACTCGTGGAAGGTGTCAAATCTTACATAGACAAAGGGATTAGGGTACTTTCAGTAGGCGTGAGTTTCTTATGGACTAAAGACCAGCCTCTTTCTTGTTAGTAGCTCTATCGGACAAGGATTCAGGAATAAACCCATGATAAGCTTTGTAGATGTCGAGAGAGTAAATGTGAAAAGATCAGCTCGAGAGAAGTGAGGAGGTGCGTCATCATGCTGATAATGGTTATACCCCTTAATTTGGACCCCAGGGATTTCAGCCAGAGTAAATTGTACCAGAGGATTAGAAATCAGGATGAAATCTTTGGCTAGCCGTGACTAGCTACCAAAACGTTTAAGCACCGGTAAAACTTGGAGAATCGCCCTGTATTTGATTGTGGAACCAAATGGGAGATCAAGGTGTTGGACAGAGGCCATTCGGTGTATCTCTCCTTGTTTACTGTTAATAGTTGGATGTGTAACAGCACATTTAAGTCTTTATGTAAGGTGCACCTTGGTGCTTTAATGACTGTTTTTAAAATCTTGTTTTGGAATAGCTGTAGCCTATGGCCCCCAGATTAGTGCACCGTATCTGATATGGCGCAATGCAAGAGAACTTGTCTTATTGAGGAATGGATATAATTATGAATGTTTGGTCTCTTCGCATGCAATCCGAACTAAATAACTTGAACGACACTTATTGACCAGTTTGTACAAGAAGATATAACAAAATGAAAAAAAATTTCTATTAAAGTATCAAGAATAAAATGTGATGTTATATGAAATCCTGGAATTAATAACAATATAGCTTTCCATTTGGAAATTTTGATGGGAAGTTAGGCTTGCCGTATTGGGGCTGTAAACAAAAAGGTTCAATTTGACCTTTAGGTGTTTTCCAATTCTTATTTTCCTGCTGATTTGTGTCTAAAGGTTTTCCAACCGCTTCTATACTTTTCTAAAGCCAATGTATATCACCCCTGAACAGTTGCTATTCACACACCTAATCAGAAACCCTCAGGTTGCTATAATGAGTACAGTTGGACATGGGCGTCATCACCAGTTCATTATTGGGAGGGACATATGCCGGGGGTCTGGGGGTATGGAAATTTTTAAAAATTAAACTTCTCAAAACATCGTTTTTATGCATTTATTTATGCGTTTGTAACAGAAATGTAATGTTAAAAACCCTAGTAAAGACAAAGCCCGATCTTTACCTTTTAAGGTTTTAAGTAAATCATTCGTTTTTAACAAAAATATTGGGGGGGACGCGTCCCCCTGTCCCCCCCGGCGATGACGCCCATGCAGTTTAACTCCACCTTTCTTCGTGTAAACTTGGGTTAGATCCCTCTCTTTCATCTTTCCTATCTGATTTCTCTTGAACAACATTTTGTTTTCTTCCAATCCTGAGGCTATTAGAGAAGTCAAGAGTTAAAGGTCTTTATTATTTTTTTTGTTTGTTTTAAAAGTGATAATGATTAAAAGGTTTTCCACCGTTAAATAACAGCAACAAAAAGTAAAACCCTTCCAATCACATTAGCGTATAGTGTGGGATTGACTTAACGTATCAATGTATATTTTTTTAAGAATTTCACTTAAAAACGTTTATAGGTTAGATTTTTTTTTCATGATAAGAATGTTTCTCTACCTAAATCGAGATCATCGACAAATATTGGTAATTTCCTACTCGTCCCATTGTATAAATAGCTTACCCTGTAGTGGGCCTAAGGGTGACTTCTCTTCCAATAACAACCCAGTTGTTTTCCTTTTACTTACAACCCTGATGTCCTTCAAAACAAGGTCATTACTGATATTGTCAATAATGTTGAGTCCTCTACACATTATTCCTTACCGCGTTCCATTCGCAGCAATAAATTATTAATAATATACGCTTTAATTATTTAACTTTAAACCCCCGCTATTTCTAGCTAGGATGAAACTTTTGAGGTCGGATTTGCGGAATTGTGTTCTACTCATAAAGGCCTTTAATTCGATGTACAACTCGATGTAGTGTCATCTCATCCCAGTGCTATCTCATCCAACATCCAATTTCCTAGAAAAAAGTGCCATCTCGTCCAGTGCAGTTTTACAGTTGATTAAACACACTAATTAGTGCCATCTCGTCCACGTGAACACTTGACAAAGGTTAAGGAACGCAACGCAGGTAGCTGGAGGTTCATGACCCCTGTGATTGTGCACCCTGGCCTAGCTCTGGAATTTCCGTGAAATCTCATCCCTCTCCCACCCCTTTGTTTACATGTGGACACTACCACTTTAAACCCCATTTGTATGCTTGATCGGGAGGTGTAAACACCTGTAGGAAAAAGGAGTTTTCAACCACCATAAGAGGCCAACCTAGTCTTTTATATAACATAAACTAACATAACGGCCGCTTTGAATATTTTCAGATTTTATTTGTAATTTATGTGAAATAATTCTGTTAATATACAAGCGGCTTCATATTCAACAAACCTTGAGGTGGAACATTAGAACAGACTGTTGTTGAACTGCGCAACCTGGAGCCTAGGTAAGGAGCACTCGCAAGAATATTAGTTTTCTCCCTGTATTACATACAAGGCGAGTTTTAACATGATTTATAGCATTTTGATATAAAACGAAAAGATATAAAACGCAAAGAGCATTTTAGAGGGGGGTTTAAATAGTATGAAGCTAGAAAATATGGAAGACACGAAATTTTATAAATAATAAGAATTTTATAAAATTTTAAAGGTAGGCTACTACAAACGTTCCAATAGTTTTTGTAGACCTGTCAAGTAAACAATAGCATTGGTTTTTGGACCGAGATGGCACTAGTTGGCGGGTAAAGAATTAACCCCCTGCTTTACGTCCGTGGAATCTGGATGAGATGGCACTTGGATGAGATGGCATGACACCTACAACTCGACCTATGCTCTCAGGATTTCCTACTTACTCCTTGTGGGTCGTCCCCCTGGAAAGGTAGTGGTCCACTGAATACGTACTAAAATAGGTTTTGGTGTCCATTGAACAATATGCAAAGCTTTGTAGCTCTATCTGTAACGGTTAAAAAAATATTAAGCCGTCCTGGGACTTATTTAACACCCGGTAAATAGGCTATATTTATTTTAATAGTGATTATAACATGTCTTAATGAGTTTTAAATTAAAACAATATATATTTATTTATATTTATACATTCCAGGGGTGGAGGGGGGAGGAAGGCGTTAACAGGGACGTATGAGTTCTCAAAATTCCAAGTTCGCTCATCACAGTTTTGTTGTGTCTACAAATTTCGCCTTTTCATAGTAATCGTCCCCCTCCCCTCCTACATTTCCGGCGTCATCTAATTGTGCTAACAGCTAACACTGCTTCTCTTGTTCGCTTCTCAGAAAATCTAGGTCGGTCGTATTATATATGTGGCTACGTTGTTATTTCAAACGGTGCAGTTTCTTTTTCACACTCTCCACGGAGATGTAAACAAATTCCCTCTGAATACAAACTGTTCTAGAATGAAAATGGTTCTGTAACAAAATAGAATTTGTCTGTCACAAACTAAACATTCGTGCGTTTAAATGTTACACAATAAATAGGCCTATTCATTTTTTTTTAATTAAAAAAAAAATCTTGAATTGTTTTTGTATTTTTACATTAGTTTAACTTTTTTGTTAAATTTGTTTTCCGTTTTTTTGTCGATAACTTTAAGCTAACGGAACCATTTTGTTTGTCGTTAAAAAAAAAAAGGAAACAATTTTGTCTCGTGTAAATATTTTGTAAAATTAACGGATTTCGAGATATTCCCACGTTTAAAAGTTTAAATAGCCGCCATTTTGAAATGAATAAAGAAAATCTGTTGATTATTTTGCTCAAAATGGGCTTTTATTACACCAAGTATTATAGCAAGCAAAGTTTCAACTACATATAATTTACGGTTAAAAAGATATGATTTTTGGGTACTTACGTATTAACGCCACCGCAGCAGAAGTTGCGCTAATGCGCATGCGCCAATAAAGAGCAAACTGGTTTAAGGGAAGCAGAATTCCATTTTTTTCAGCTTTGAAATTCATATACTTTCATTTTATGATTTGTCGCAAAAATTTTAGGCGTAGATTGGCGGCACTTCACTTTTAAAGCTCATGTTTATCCATGATCTAATTTCAAATTATTAACTTCAATAAACTTACGAAAGGTTTGGCCAGGTGATTATATATATAAAAGGTTTGGCCAGGTCTATATATATATATATATATATATATATATATATATATATATATATATATATATATATATATATAGCTACCTGGCCAAACCTGTCGTGATATATAATTATATCGCAAAGTAAGCAAATATTGGCACATGCGCATTAGCAACTTCTGCTGCGGTGGCGTTAATACGTAAGTACCGATTTTTTTTGTTAAAAACACGAAATAGGGGCTATATATAAAACTTACCGTTTTAAGGAAGTATATTTTACATTAATTTTTGAATTGGTTTTGATGTGAAGAATAAACTCCTGAATTCCTGAAACGTTTTTTTTAAACACTCTGTAACGCGTGTTACGCGAGTGGAAGTAGGTAATCGGACATAATTCATAGGTGTATCCTTTGGACTAAAATAATTAAAAAGTCATTTATACAAAACAATCCGCCATTTTGTATTAAATTTTTTTTTTTTTTTTAATAATTTCAAAAGTAAAAAGATATCATATCGAGTTCAAATTTGGCGTAGACATTTTATTATTTTAGTTTTTACAAGTGTACGAAAAACTAAAACTTTATCTTATAAATTTTTTTAAATGGCCGGCCGTTTACATTTTAGTAAATTTAATGGTTTTAGAAACATTAAAAAAATTTCAAACTACCGTCATTTTTATATTTTTTAAGATAAATTTTTGAATCTTGGTATTAGGCTTACTGGTAAAATGTATCATGCAAGATGTGTATATCAAATTTTGACTCGAAATAATAATAATTTTTCGAAAAAAATATTCTTCAACCGATATAGCCTGATAATGAAGCATTTCCGGACCTATAGAATTAGGGCGATACTACACTACTTCATTTGCAACTAAATTGACCATAGTTAGGCCACATCCTATCTCGCTTTGTTTACGACATGTGCATTTTCCCCAGTTTTTAGGAAAAACAAGATTTTTCAGTTGAAAAATCTGTTTCCTCGATTTATTTTTCATCTAACAAGTTAAAGTGATGCTATTTCCAAAAAAAAAACTATATTAAATTTTCTATTAGAAAGACCATCATAGGTTTTTTTTTTTTTTCAGGTTCAAAAGTACAATTTTCGGCTCCAATGTGTTTAACTAGACCAGTTTTATCGTAAATTACTGGAGATAACAGATCAGATCCGTCTATTTCACTAGCCTTAACTCGAAAACGCAACGAAAGAAGGTTTTCCCCCATTTTGAGCTCTTGAAAACAGTCTCCGAGTATTGCCGTGTAATTTTAAACCACCCTGTATGTATAAAAGAAACAACTTTTTGTGGTCCTCGAGATAATCCGTCATTTTGATTGGTTGAATAATATAATGTTAACCTAGATATCTTCGAAAACCTTGGAGGGATAGTTGGGCAACATCGTAAATTAGTCTAGGCCTAGTTATTTGTTTTTTTACAGAAATATGACATTTTAACGATGATAGTTTAGTTGAATCTAATCTAACCTAACCTGTCAAGTATTCATTGTGTCAGTTATTTAGCTGAATTTATAAATTATTTAGGGCATTGCTTGAGAATAGAGATTGACACAATCTGATAAACCACGTGGACAGAATGTCTGGTGCTAACGATTTTGATCAAATTTTGCTCAAATATAGCCAAACGGACATTTTAAAAAATAGGCTATTAGTCACCCTCTCTCCAGATTATGAGGTTTGTCACTAAATTTTTTTTAAAAAAATGGCTTTGGAGCTGTTATAAAAATATATCTGTTTTTAATCCTCAGAGTAAAAAATGTGATTTTTGGAATGATGTCCGTCTCTCTGTTCAGTGCTCTACATCCCTAACTGGTAGACCGATTTTAATCAAATGTAGCCTCTAAACACCTAAACACAATAGTATATGTCGCTATTTCTCCAAATATACCGGGTTATGAGTTATCAGTAAAAACTCCAAAAATAGACCAAGTGTGTGTTATAAAATATGTTATTTCTCAAAAAGAATTCTACCGATTTCGTTCAATATTTTGATATATGAAAATTATTAACCCAATAATGTGTTAAAAATCGTAAGGAAAAAAATATTGCGATTCAAGAAAAATTGACAAACAACAAAAATGTACTTTGACGTGTATAACACAGCAGAAGCAATTTAAGGGTGATAATATTTTTACAACTCGGTGTTCATTTTCGCTTTTTTTTTTTTTTTTTTTTTTACAGACAATTTCCGAACTAAGATTTTTCCTTCCCTCTTTATTTGGTTTTGGAGTTGGATAAGTTCATGCAATAATTTTGTAGCATTTATTTTATTGCCATCCTTTACGATCCTACCACGAGGCAGAAAGTGGAATTGAGAATCTTTCTTTCGGTTTGTGGAGGCGGTTAAAATGTCATAACCTCTAAACCTACAAACAGGACTATTAGCTCTAAAAGTAGGTAAATGTCTGGTTTAGTCTGTAGCACCCCCTAAAGTAAACACTGTGGAGTTAGTCCATTGCACTTCCGGCTCGCACTTGTTGTTTATACAATAGGTATAAAACTTACTCAATTGCCCATTCCAAAAATTATACAAAACTAATTGTCACCAAAAAACTTTCAATCGAAAAATGATCTATGGACAAATATTATACGTGATAGAATTAAATAGAATAAAACTTGAAAACAAATTCTCACAAATAATGCTTTTAGTTATTCAAACAAATTTCTACGATAAAGTCGCCATCTTCAGTGATGCACGAGCTACAACTAAACTAAAATTAACTCCATAATTATTTGTGATTGTGGCAAATAAACAAATAAATGACGAATTGTTTTTGACAGAAAAAACTAAGGTCATATAAAAATAACTATAGTGGGTGTCCCATAAGTAGGCTACCAAACTTTAAGAAATGACTCAGGGTCAGGATAAAGAAAAAAATATGAATAAAATTATTCCGAAAACTCTAGTTTTCCAAATATCCGCAATATATATATATATATATATATATATATATATATATTAAATTATATATATTATATAGGTTAAATTTAAACACATACTGTACTACCGAAATTGCGCTCGGGGCAATTTCAGAATTTCTAGTCTTGCGAGGCGACCCTCTTTAATGAGAGGGGCAGTTTCATCATTTCAAACGTACCTAAAATATCGGGGCAGTTTCATAGTCCCCCGAACTAATTAAAGTGACCCTCTGAGTGACTTGGTGCACAAAGAAACAAAGTTATTCTTCCCTATTTTCATGAAACGTACCTGTTCTGAAGTTTATGTTACAAATAATGTGTATCAGCTGTGACATTGTCTTATATAATAAAATAAAGCTTCTAAGGTACAAATAATCAAGGGCTGTCCAGGTGAATTTGCGACCAAAAAAGAGGGGAACAAAGTTGAATTTTTGTTTTTATTCATTTATTTTTTAATTTCCCGAAATTTTGTCCAACAGAAAATATGTGTAAAATTATGATCAAGTTAAATCAAAATCAGGTCACTGTTTTCTGTTAATACACGATAATACACTCACACTGCGATAAAAATAATATCTCTGCCAAGTTTGATATAACAACAAAATTAATATTTAAAACTAATGTAACAATTAACCCAATTCTAAACTTGTGATTCATATTACAATACAAAGTTAACACATATGATCAGATCTATCAACTTTAAAATGAAACTGCAAAAAAAAAAAAAAAAATGAGCGATAATTACTACAGTACAAAGTTAACATACGATCGGATATCTAAACACTAAAACATGCGATTTGTATTATAATATTTATAGGCTTAATCTGATCAGAAATGAACATGTTGCTCAGTGGATCTCAGTTTGAGAAGTTAAAATTTAACATAATTTTACTGTATTTTTTTAAACAAGAATTGGTAACAACATCTGTGCAAATTTCATCAAAATCCAACCGGAAGTTTTTAAAGAGTAGAATGTCAAAAATTTGCTCGAAGCTGCGGGTAAGAGAGCTACGCTTCGCTCTGTCCAATTAAATACATTTCTGAATTTAAATATAAATATTTTTATAATAAATTTAAATAACTATGTTGTATATAATGAGACTGTTTCAAAATGTAGTTATTGAATTTAAATTTTTTAGAATTGATAAAAAAAAGGTAATTTTTCGGTAAGACAATTATGTAGTAATCGTAATTGTTATTTAAATTTTTCACGTCATAAAATGACTATGAATAAAGAAGAATTGTGTCCATTTCATAGACAGATGTCTGAACATTACAGATGCAATACATCAAACTCACGAGCGACTAATACCCGATAAAATGACAATGGAATAGAATTCCTTCCAGGCAAGACCCAAGCGGCAGTCCATAGCCTTCGGTGTTTGTTTTTATAGGTTAGGAACCGTTTCAAAGCAATTATGTAAAGATGATAGGATGGGGAAGGGGTTTGTAGCAGTGTACCTGAGTTGAAGACAGGTGGTTGACCCCCAGAAGAGGGTGAAGGACCGATAACTAAGGGTCGTTCACCCTCAGCGACAGGTGTCCAAACAGTGCTTCACCCCCTTAAAGTTGGTCTTTGTGTGCGCTCAGGTGGAGTCAGATGTTAGATTAAGTAGGTATTTTATCAGACAATGGAATTATTTCTCAACTTTTTTAAAATATTTTAGAGAACAATTTATTATTTTTATTTTCCCACGTGTAACGTAATATATAGAATATTTTGAATGCAAACAGTGTTGAGTTTTGAATCTTCCTGAACCCAATAAACCGTGTAGAAACATTGCACAAACTTTCTCGCATAGTCATTCGCAATCAAAATACTCACCAAACAACATTATTGGTCTCAAAAATTTCAGTTCAGTAGCTATCACTAAGAATGAACCATGGGCACCGTCTGAATCCCCCCTCCCCAAATAGGGCCTATAAACGTGGCCTCAGGCTTAAGTAATATTTTATAAAAATCGAGTTTTCAATGACGGTGGTACATTATTGTTTTTTGTCAATTATTTATGATTGGTAATATTGTTTTACCTGTACTTGGGATTTTACAAACGGGTTAGATCAATAATGTATACATATCATTTTTTGCTAAAGTTATTTCAATGATATGGGTAGGTTAGGTTAGGTTAGGGTGTAAACACATGGTATTATTATTATTATTATTTTTATTACCAATAACTCACAAACCGTTATTTGAGTTGAGATGATGAGACGTTGTTTGGGGGGGGGGGGGGTACAACCAAAACTACAGTCGGAAAACTCATTTTCAGATAATATTTATTGGAACTTTGTTCAACCAAACTTTCGAACGCTAAATTTGTATCCTATTCTTGGAAAATTGTTATTTAAACTGATTAAAATGGGGTTGTTTCTAGATTATCAAGGTCAACAAAACGGTCAACCAATATTTGAACCCTTAATGAACCTTGATCATCACTATTTCAAATGGTTGTAGTTAAAGATGTGTATTTTATATTTTAGAATCTGGAATTAATTGGTTTTTTGTTGCGACTCCACTGTTTGAATTACCCATGAAACAAAAGTTTATTTCTTAGGCTTATTATTGAATGAATTTGAAAGAAATTTACCCTCAGGGGTGGGGGGGGGGTCACTACAGTTAGTAAACCCTCGAGACCTATAATTTTAGGTTTTTCTGAATTACAATATGATTCTGTATGAGCACACTATATACTAAATTTTATGTTCGTATCTTAATTTGGGACTTTTTTAGAAGAGCCCCGCCACTTTTAAAATGTCTTTTTTAGTAGAGCCCCGCCACTTTTAAAATGTCTTTTTTAGAAGAGCCCCGCCACTTTTAAAATGTCTTTTTTAGAAGAGCCCCGCCACTTTTAAAATGTCTTTTTTAGAAGAGCTCCGCCACTTTTAAAATGTCTTTTTTAGAAGAGCTCCGCCACTTTTAAAATGTCTTTTTTAGAAGAGCCCCGCCACTTTTAAAATGTCTTTTTTAGAAGAGCTCCGCCACTTTTAAAATATCTTTTTTAGAAGAGCTCCGCCACTTTTAAAATGTCTTTTTTAGAAGAGCCCCGCCACTTTTAAAATGTCTTTTTTAGAAGAGCTCCGCCACTTTTAAAATGTCTTTTTTAGAAGAGCCCCGCCACTTTTAAAATGTCTTTTTTAGAAGAGCTCCGCCACTTTTAAAATGTCTTTTTTAGAAGAGCTCCGCCACTTTTAAAATGTCTTTTTTAGAAGAGCCCCGCCACTTTTAAAATGTCTTTTTTAGAAGATCCCCGCCACTTTTAAAATGTCTTTTTTAGAAAAGCTCCGCCACTTTTAAAATGTCTTTTTTAGAAGAGCCCCGCCACTTTTAAAATGTCTTTTTTAGAAGAGCCCCGCCACTTTTAAAATGTATTTTTTAGAAGAGCTCCGCCACTTTTAAAATGTCTTTTTTAGAAGAGCTCCGCCACTTTTAAAATGTCTTTTTTAGAAGAGCCCCGCCACTTTTAAAATGTCTTTTTTAGAAGAGCCCCGCCACTTTTAAAATGTCTTTTTTAGAAGAGCTCCGCCACTTTTAAAATGTCTTTTTTAGAAGAGCTCCGCCACTTTTAAAATGTCTTTTTTAGAAGAGCCCCGCCACTTTTAAAATGTCTTTTTTAGAAGATCCCCGCCACTTTTAAAATGTCTTTTTTAGAAAAGCTCCGCCACTTTTAAAATGTCTTTTTTAGAAGAGCCCCGCCACTTTTAAAATGTCTTTTTTAGAAGAGCCCCGCCACTTTTAAAATGTATTTTTTAGAAGAGCTCCGCCACTTTTAAAATGTCTTTTTTAGAAGAGCCCCGCCACTTTTAAAATGTATTTTTTAGAAGAGCTCCGCCACTTTTAAAATGTCTTTTTTAGAAGAGCTCCGCCACTTTTAAAATGTCTTTTTTAGAAGAGCCCCGCCACTTTTAAAATGTCTTTTTTAGAAGATCCCCGCCACTTTTAAAATGTCTTTTTTAGAAAAGCTCCGCCACTTTTAAAATGTCTTTTTTAGAAGAGCCCCGCCACTTTTAAAATGTCTTTTTTAGAAGAGCCCCGCCACTTTTAAAATGTATTTTTTAGAAGAGCTCCGCCACTTTTAAAATGTCTTTTTTAGAAGAGCTCCGCCACTTTTAAAATGTCTTTTTTAGAAGAGCCCCGCCACTTTTAAAATGTCTTTTTTAGAAGAGCCCCGCCACTTTTAAAATGTCTTTTTTAGAAGAGCTCCGCCACTTTTAAAATGTCTTTTTTAGAAGAGCCCCGCCACTTTTAAAATGTCTTTTTTAGAAGAGCTCCGCCACTTTTAAAATGTCTTTTTTAGAAGAGCTCCGCCACTTTTAAAATGTCTTTTTTAGAAGAGCCCCGCCACTTTTAAAATGTCTTTTTTAGAAGAGCTCCGCCACTTTTAAAATGTCTTTTTTAGAAGAGCCCCGCCACTTTTAAAATGTCTTTTTTAGAAGAGCTCCGCCACTTTTAAAATGTCTTTTTTAGAAGAGCTCCGCCACTTTTAAAATGTCTTTTTTAGAAGAGCCCCGCCACTTTTAAAATGTCTTTTTTAGAAGATCCCCGCCACTTTTAAAATGTCTTTTTTAGAAAAGCTCCGCCACTTTTAAAATGTCTTTTTTAGAAGAGCCCCGCCACTTTTAAAATGTCTTTTTTAGAAGAGCCCTAACTACCTTACCGGGCAAAATACATTCTTTAATACATGATAGTGTAACAAGGTTTCCGCCGTTCTGTCAGGAACAGCAAATAGAAAACAATCCTTCGTTTCACGATAAAACCTCTCATAATTTCATACTGCCCAACTCTATAGAAAATATTTTAAACTCTATAGAAATATATTTGTTTACTTTTACTATAATATCCCTATAGAACAATATTTTAAACTCTATAGAAATATATTTGTTTACTTTTACTATAATATCCCTATAGAACAATATTTTAAAAGTGGCGGGGCTCTTCTTAAGACCCCTTAATTTTTGTCGTTGCTATCACCCTTAGTAGAGAACGACAACGACGATAGACGGACTGCATGTTGAAAATATATTTTTTTGTTTCCAGAGAACCAAGAAAGGTAAAGATCTGTCAAAACATTCTGTTGTGATTCTCTGTTTGAGAGAGTTTATGCACAATATTAGAATGTAAACTTCTAAATAGTAAATCTAAGCAAACCGGTCTAATCTGTTAGGTTATAACTCAATGTAGGCCTACAGATGTGGACTGGTTTGTAGCCTATAGATATAGTCAACCGATCAGAATTCCAAAAATAACTTTTATCACTCTAAAGGATTATCGCGAAAAAAAACACGTTTCATTTCCGACTGTTAAAATTAATTGTTCACATTAAATTTCATTCTTAGATAAAAATCAGAAACACAAACGTTTAGGTATTTAATTAGAAGGGAACGCTGCCGCGTTCAGCTTCCACTCACGGGTTTGAAACACTTGTACGTAGCTCGCCCCACTTGTTGCTCAGGGATCGGAAGAGAACAAGAGTTGGTCAAGAGAGACCAGATAGGAAAGATGAAAGAGAGGGATCTAACCCAAGAAGACTACATTTAGAGAATTGTAGGATCCAGCTAAGGGTCCTCGTCTCCACCATTAATAGCTGCCGCAAACCGTATTGCTTTTTTTGCAGTGTAAAAAGTCTTTTCACTTGCCAACTGATGAATCACCCCACAGTATGATTCCATAGTACCAAGTTAGTCTGTTATTGTATGATGGGTGTTGGGTAAGTACCATGATTGTACAATAAACAATCTGTAGGATGAATGAAGTACATCCTCATGTATAGTTATTGAGCAGATTAGTTGCTGGTGTTACTTTAAAACAAAATGATTACTGTAATATCTCTGCGGACGAGAATGGACAGCCGGAAATGTCAACAACTTTTTTGAAAAACAGAAACGGGTACATTCGTTAAAATTGACTAACTCAAACATGTATGTTTTTACTTAGAGAGTGAGAAACTAAAACCTATAATCGGTTACACCCTCCTTAGTTTATCAGTAGGCCTATGTTGTGGTCGGGTGGAGGCCATATCGGGATATCTAATAACAAGGCCTAATCAAGTGAACTCGACACAACAGAATTGAATACATGTAGGAGAATTATAAAGGATAGACTACAATATTTAGAGTATCCTAATGCGAAAATACGAAAACTTAATTTGTCGAAATTGTTAATGAGGAATGGTTTTTTTTTTAGGTGAAAATCTCTTTCTTCATTGTCATAAAAAAAAGAACGTGCCCTCGAATAGCATCAGGGTCGGGATAAGAACAAGAGTTGGTCAAGAGAGACCGGATAGGAAAGATTAAAGAGAGGGATCTAATCCAGGATTGCATGGAAAAAAGGTGTAGATCCACCTGGGCTCCTAAGGATTAATTAGGCAAATAATACTTTCCACTCTGTTAGAAGGAAAGCAGTTGTGAAGTGAAAAAATCAGTTTTTGAATTGTCTAGTATTTTGGGTACCTCTGAGTCCAAGACAGCCTTTTGGGTACCTTTGAGTTCAAGGCAATGTTTTGGGTACCTCTGAGTTCAAGGCAGTGTTTTGGGTACCTCTGAGGTCAAGGCAGTGTCTTCGGTACCTCTAAGACCAAGACAGTCTTTTGGGTACCTCTGAGTTCAAGGCAGTGTTTTGGGTACCTCCGACTCCATAATAGTGTTTTGGGTACCTCTGAGTTCAAGGCAGTGTCTTCGGTACCTCTGAGACCAAGACAGTCTTTTAGGTACCTCTGAGTTCAAGGCAGTGTTTTGGGTACCTCCAAGTCCATAATAGTGTTTTGGGTACCTCTGAGTTCAAGGCAGTGTCTTCGGTACCTCTGAGACCAAGACAGTCTTTTGGGTACCTCTGAGTTGAAGGCAGTGTTTTGGGTACCTCCGAGTCCATAATAGTGTTTTGGGTACCTCTGAGGTCAAGGCAGTGTCTTCGGTACCTCTAAGACCAAGACAGTCTTTTGGGTACCTCTGAGTTGAAGGCAGTGTTTTGGGTACCTCCGAGTCCATAATAGTGTTTTGGGTACCTCTGAGGTCAAGGCAGTGTCTTCGGTACCTCTAAGACCAAGACAGTCTTTTGGGTACCTCTGAGTTCAAGGCAGTGTTTTGGGTACCTCCAAGTCCATAATAGTGTTTTGGGTACCTCTGAGGTCAAGGCAGTGTCTTCGGTACCTCTAAGACCAAGACAGTCTTTTGGGTACCTCTGAGTTCAAGGCAGTGTTTTGGGTACCTCCAAGTCCATAATAGTGTTTTGGGTACCTCTGAGTTCAAGGCAGTGTCTTCGGTACCTCTGAGACCAAGACAGTCTTGGGTACCTCTGAGTTCAAGGTAGTGTTTTGGGTACCTCCAAGTCCATAATAGTGTTTTGGGTACCTCTGAGGTCAAGGCAGTGTCTTCGGTACCTCTAAGACCAAGACAGTCTTTTGGGTACCTCTGAGTTCAAGGCAGTGTTTTGGGTACCTCCAAGTCCATAATAGTGTTTTGGGTACCTCTGAGTTCAAGGCAGTGTCTTCGGTACCTCTGAGACCAAGACAGTCTTGGGTACCTCTGAGTTCAAGGTAGTGTTTTGGGTACCTCTGAGTTCAAGGCAGTGTTTTGGGTACCTCCGAGTCCATAATAGTGTTTTGGGTACCTCTGAGTTCAAGGCAGTGTCTTCGGTACCTCTGAGACCAAGACAGTCTTGGGTACCTCTGAGTTCAAGGTAGTGTTTTGGGTACCTCTGAATCCAAGACAGCCTTTTGGGCACCAATGAGTTCAAGGAGGTGTTTTGGGTACTTCTGAGTTCACGGCAGTGTTTTGGGTACCTCCGAGTCCATGATAGTGTTTTGGGTATCGCTGAGTTCAAGGGACTGTTTTGGATACCTCTGAGTCCAAGACAGTCTTTTGGGTACCTCTGAATTCAAGCCAGTGTTTTGGGTACCGCTGTGTTCAAAGCAGTGTTTTGGGTACTTCCGAGTCCATGATTGTGTTTTGGGTACCTCTGAGTTCAAGGCAGAGTTAGGGTACCTCCGAGTCCATGATTGTGTTTTAGGTACCTCTGACGGTTTTTTTCCTTGTGGTTAAGGTGACAAACCTCGCGGTCCTCATCGCTTTAAAGAAGTTGATGAAAGCCATCATACAGTATAATACCAGGATATCCTTAGGCCTTGTATGAAAGTTAAATTGTATTGATAGATGAAGGAGTCTTATCCAGTAGGGTAATTTTACTTAAAACAGTTGTTACTCAGGTTTAGGAAATCTCGTAATTGTTTAGATCACTAAGTTATTGAGATCGACTAGCCCCTATATTAAAAAATCTTCACTCGCTTGTTCGTGTCAGTGTCTCTACCTTTACGAGCTTCTTAGCTGTGTATTTGTGAATCACCTTCAGTCGCTACGCTCGTGTTGATTACTATACGAATATAACTTTAACTTAGGACTATACTTACAAAAGTTTGAAAGTACATTTATCCGCAGTGTGCAGCCTGGACTGTCAAAATGTGAGGAGAAGTGATGTAACTACTACTGCTGATAAAGACATTCACTCAGCTTCATTCACCTGTCAACGTTTGTCTTGTCTTACGTCTTTGTTTTGTTTACAAACAATTGGACAAACTTTCTAAATCGTTATATAAATTACAAAAATTCTGCCTCTTTTCAAAAAATGAATAGTTTTTCAAGTTTGTATTTTGGCTCAGATTTAAAAACAATTAGACAAATTCGCTAACCAGAAAAATTATTATTTGAATTTCAAAATGGCGGCAAATTGCCTCAAAATATTTAGTCTTTTAAAAAAATTTTAGTAGGAGGTACGATTTTTATTAAATTTTGTATTTAAGCTAATATTGGTTAAATGAATAGCTTCTCCGTTCTCTTGTTTCATTAAACGAGAAACATTTGAAGTGATTTTGCGATTTTAACTATGGAATACTTTACTCCCACCAACTTTCTTACTGACGTTATAACAACACAACAAATCAATATTTTTGAAACGCACAGTACAAAACTCACTGGAAGACCGAGTTCAGTGTTTCCCCCACTACACCAACCGGCCCATAGACGACTGCGCATCTCAGTGACAAAGGTTAGGCTAAATCTTAGGGACTGTAGCTTATTTATATCCATTATGGAAAACAACCAAGACTTAATATTACAGTTTGCAATTCTTTAATTTGTCAGACAATAGATTATAGTATTTTAAACAGAAATACCCCTAAGGACTGTATAAAGATTGATTTGTTTAGTTTTTATAATTTAAAGCTTTGTTTGATTGTCCTCCTTGTGGTGTAATTGGATCTTGTATTACTTTGTTTCCACTCCTTATATGAAAATATAATTTTAGGACTACTTTAAATACAAAAAGATGTTCGATTGTGACACATTTTATTCACGATACAGGGAAAAATGAACGATAAAAAAATGATCCTCATAAAATGACTTTATGAAGTCCTTAACTTATTGAGTATCGTTTTAAAATACCCCTTCCCCCAACACATGATACTAGACTGAGTTAAGGCAAAGTACAATGTTCTAAACAAAGTTCTATCGCAGATATTCCGTAAATAGTACAATTTTCTAACTGAAAGTTAATTTCCTTAAATAAATTCTGAAGTCTGAAAAAAATAAAATCGTTCCTTTTTTCCAAAGAGAGTTTAAGGTTAAAAGGAGGCTCCACTACGGCCGGTGCCGTCTGCCGCCCATAAGAGTAATGCAATACTGACAGTACTCTCGTTGATACCCATACTTTCCCTTCATTCTTCATCCGATTTCGTTGATTTTTTTTTTTTTTTTTTTTTGAAGAGAACAAACCGCTTTATGTTAACTGCGAGAAAAATCCTTCGTATCTTTAAAAAAGTACTTTCTTAAAAAATTGCTAAAGTTAAAAAAAAATGTTGTTTTGGTTTTCATGTAAAACAGAAAAAGATATTTTAAATTTGGTTCAACAAAACACATTCAGCTGTACAATACCTTTCTATTGATACCTCATTTATATTTATATCTTTAAAAACAAGGAATTTAAGGGTATTATTCTATTGCATTAGTCTTATGGGCGGCAGACGGCACCGGCCGGCTAGTGGAGCCTCCTCTTAAACCCCAAAACTGTCGACAGCTGTGTATAAAAAGACGTAATTTTTAAAAATCAGTTATTTTTCATAATAAACTCAATATCGTGTGCCAAAATCGTGCTTGTCTGTCTGTAGGTCGAAACCAGTCTACACAGACAAGGACAATAAAATCCTATATATTTCAAACTTTGTATTTATATTCTTTGTATTGTCCTACATGTAGGAAAAATATAGCGGTAGCAAACAAATGACCTTGGGGTAGTTAAAGAGCAAAACCTATGGAGTTGAAAAGTGTTATTTTAGGAAATATTATGTGTGGCGGTATTAAATAAGATTAGAAGTTATTCTGATTACAAATATGTATGTTTATTTGACGAACAAATTAATATGTTGGCGCTAGGCTGCTTCCCTATTATTCCACGGCACCTAAGTCATATGGTTTTACCACACGCTTGACCATGGGCGTACCCAGTGTGGGGCAGGGGGGGCAGCTGCCCCCCCCTTGGAAGCAAAAAAAAATCTTTATTATACATTTTGTTGCTGGAATTTAATACAATTCTTGAAATAACTATTTTAATAATCAATTGTATATTGAATGACCATGGCTTGCCCCCCCCCCCTATTTTTGATCCTGGGTACGCCCTTGCGCTTGACCCTTTTTTATTTACCTATCATTAAACTAAAATTTGATTTAAATTGATTACTCCAATATTTAGATATCAAACGCATCATAAGCTTGGATTATTGATAAACAGACGGAGTTCATCAGATTCGAAAGGTTTAATTTAAACCTGGGAAGAACGTTTACAAACGTGTTTACACGTCTCAAGCTTTTATCATAAAAAAAAATAGGTTGTTTATCAACAATGAAATTTAAACGCTTTCAATACTTCTAGCGAGTTATTAATTACTTGACTAATTGGAAGCATATTTTTACGCTAAAAATCACACAACGCTGAAATCATAAAATATATTAGGAAGCGTCATGTCATCATTTATGTTACTAAGATTTAAGAGCACGTGGCTCACCTCCCCCCCCTCTCCCTCATCCGGAAGGGTCCGGGCGTAGGCCTATGTTTCCAAGTATCTTATTTTCCTATATACATACGTGAAAAAAAGTCAATTTGGTAATTAAATTTGGCATTGTATCATGAAAATACATACACCCTTTCGGGTTTTTCAAGTTCATAAAATTGTTTTGTTTAATGACAATCTAAGCAGATTTACACTGATTTTTATAAAATTTGTTATGTTTTGCATATTTTGTAGGCGAATTGGGCGTCAAAACAAAACATAACGTATTGGGTGCCATTTTTCCGAAAGTTGTCATGGCTTTTTGTTTTGTTTTTTAAATTTATTACCTATAATTGTATTTTTCTTTTACATCTGGCTTCGTTTATCTTATTTTTCTTCTTCTTCTTTTTTTTTTTAAAAAAGGTTAGTCTCTAATTTCACTTTTTCAAATGTTCATTTTCGACGATTTTGTTGTTGCTTTTTAAGATCTTTGAATTCTAATATTAATATTTTCAATAATGATTCGAATTTGCTCCAAACCACAATCACTAGAAACTTTAAAATAAAACACAATTATCTGATTAATAATTGTTCTTTATTAATTATTTCCACTGTTATTTAGGGCATTTAGTGGAAATAATTAATAAAGAACAATTAATCATTTTATTTTAAAGTTTCTAGTGATTGTGGTTTGGGGCAAATTCGAATCATTATTGTGAATTTCACCACAGTGCTCAACAATATTGTATATTAATATTTTACTTTCACACATATTTTGAGCCAGTTTTGTTAAAAGGGGGGGGGGAGATTTTAATTTTTTTTCTGGGAGTTCTATGTATCCATAAAAATGTTTTCTGAAATGATATCTGTCAGCCGTACATGAGTTCGATAGATTTGGACGCCTAAACGGGAAACAGATTTTTATTCAATTTAATATATTTTGAAGTTTAATATAACTTAAACTTTTGGGAGTACTTGCTTTAAGATCAAAACAAAAATGATCCTTTTCTTAAAATCCGCTTTAAATGCTTCAAATTATGTTCATATACCTCTTACGAACTTATGATCAAAATTTTCCCTAAAAGACCAGTTCCAGAGTTATCGGTAAGAAGTGAAATATAGCACTCAAAATAGGTAACAGCAATTTTCATCAAATTTTTGGAAAAAATCCAAAATGAATCCTAACCGTTCGATTGTAATAAACTTGACAATATTGTCTTTAAAATACAATTTCATTCGCAACATAAAATTGGAAATATACAGACCTAGCCTGCAGTCAGTTTTCTGGTAAATGTTTACTTTAAAATGACACCTAAGAAAACATCTATTTTTATAACAAACTAAAACCGGTTTTTAAAAGTTATTAAATTAAACATTCTAAAATGTTTGACGGAGACGAAGATGTATTTCTGAATCCCTTAACTCGATTTATCTATCATTGAACTACGATTATTGATATAGTAATGTAAACTGTAAGACTCAAGTAAGGGATGCATGTGTTTGCGAGTGCGTGTGTGAGCGTTGGCGCGCGCGTGTGAGGGGTGTTGACCCCGGACCCCTCCACGTGTACTCCAGCGCCCCTTCTCTAAACCAAGGCCATCTAAATCCCTACATTCCAAGTCGGTTCTACCGCCACTTGTTTCGTTCCTACTGTAACCCTTTCTTTCATTGTTTCACTCGCTTTTTGTTGTCATACAAAAATGTCGTGAGTTTTTTTTTCATTTTGTGATTGACGAAGTTTTAAAACTTTCTCTCTTTGGATGGGATATTTGTGTCACTGCAGACAGGTAATTGTCTAGAATAACTTTTCAACCCTGTTAGAGTTAGTTGGAAGTGAGTTTTAAAAAGCAACACTCAGGACCACAATTATCTTAAAGTTATTATGAAATCTGTTTGTCATAACACGTGTGTAGGCCTATTTGTAATTATTATTCTACGCCTAGTTGCATAACAATTTATTTCATTGTTCTGTTTTGTTTTGTTTTTTGTAAAAAAAGTAGGCTACATACAGCTTTATGTAACACAACAATGGAAGAAAAGAAATAATATATGATATTATTACCAACTATTTTTATTTTTCAAAATGGATAAATACAGGTTTTGGATTTAAAATGTTTAGTAATTTGTGAAAATTAAAAAAACACTAAAATTAATTCCCAAAAGTGTGTTACTATTCAAAAGTGTAAATTTGTATTCATGCAGTCAGATTTGCCGAGATCTTAACCCAAGTGGAAATTAAATGCAAAATAGGTATAGGCAGACGAACAAAATGGTTCCCCAAAGAGACATGTTTAGAATTATTTTAACTATTGACACAAACTATTAGTTTAGTTTATTTTGTCGTAACGAGTGTTCACTTAGGGTTAGGCCTAAACGGAATAACATTTTATAGAAGAGAGAAGCATTTGCAGCTTGTTGTAGGGAAATCAAAATTAAAGTTTGTATTAATTTTAAGTGAAATTATAATATGAAAATTGAGGTTATGTACAAATATTTGGGAATGAATGTCTTGCAGAATTAAAATTTAAAACGGGCTATAACGATTTTGACTTAATTTTGTTAAGATTCCCAAACAAAATATATTGGTTTCTGTTCGTATCTTCACAATAATGTCGTTTTGAGTGTTATTGATGAAGACCAAAATAATAGTCGTTTTAGTATGTTATCATTTACTCATAAATGCGGATTTTTCTATTATTTGATATTTGGAATATTAGTTTGGGCAACAAGTATTTCACGACAAAAATTATTGAAAATTTTAGCAGATATTTGAAGTTTTAGAGCAGCGTCATTTTTCATTTTCGACCGTTAACTTTAAAAATCTATTTTTGCCTTGATGGTGAAAATACGTTTGTCTGCGTCCAAATACGTTTGTCTGATCAAAGTTATTAGATAAATATCTCTGGAAACATTTATAAATTTGAACGAAATTCCTATATTAAATTTGAAAATTACGTCTTTTTTATAAACTCGTTTTTTATAAAAAATTACGTTTTCTTTTAAAAAGTTACGAATTTTTTATAAATTCAAGTCTTTTTTATAAATTTACGTCTTTTTAAAAATAAATTTACATATTTTTTATAAATTTGTCTTTTTAATAAATTCGTCATTTAAAAAAAATAAATTTACGTCTTTTTAAAATAAATTTTCTTGTTTTATAATAAATTTACGTCTTTTTAAAAAAAAATTACATATTTTTTTATAAATTTGTGTCTTTTTTTAAATTCAAGCCTTTTTAAATAAATTTACGTCTTTTTTTAATAAATTTACGTCTTTTTTAAATAAATTTACATAATTTTTTATAAATTTACGTCTTTTTATAAATTCAAGTCTTTTAAAAATAAATTTACGTCTTTTTTAAATAAATTTACATATTTTTTTAATAAATTTACGTCTTTTTTATAAATTTCAAGTATTTTTAAAAATAAAACTACGTCTTTTAAAAATAAATTTACACATTTTTTTATAAATTTACGTCTTTTTTTACAGCCCTAAGAGATATTTAGTATAGTTTAATTAATTCCAGATTACAACACTGAATATGATGCTGGGTTTTGACGTATATAAGCATTGTTGAACCATGAAATGAAATTATTTGTACTCTTTCTAAGAAACCAACACTGTTCAGACAAATGTGCAGATTCTACCGTTAAGGCATTTAAAGTTTTAAGAAGTGGGGGTAATACAAGGGGGGGGGACAATGAAAGTTAAAAAAAATATGAATTACCGAAGTCAAATACAGAAGCTTTCAAAAGCTCTTCGGAGGAATTCTTCCTTCGGTCCAGTGGCGGATCTATGGGGGGGGCTTTCTGGCTGAAGCCCCCCCCAAAACCTTTAAAAAATGTTTTGTAAGAATGTGTAAGAAAAATTAAAAAAATTCCAACTGTGTCCCCGTCATTATTTATTCATGTCTAGCCAGTAGAAGTACTCTGAAATATTAAATGTACGATGTACTTAAAAATAAATCCTTTTCACATTTTTAATCTGCCTTTTATTAACTTTAATGTATTTCATTAGTAAATTAGTAAACAAAACATCCTGAAAACCTTTAATATGAAACACACGTTTTTACTCCATAAAACAACGTTAAACTACTGTTTTGGTCGCTTCATTATATGAAAGTCCTTTCACAAAATTTTCCCCTGTTCAGCCCCCTCCAAAATAAAATTCTAGATCCGCCACTGCTTCGGTCACCTAATTCTACCATCTAATAACTCCTATGTAATGAGGGCGAAATATATATTATCTAAGCTTTCGTTAAACCTCTCACTCTTTTTGATTTTACTTAATTTTGAGGCAGTATAGTTTAATAATAAACATAGGTGTTACGCAAATGATCGTGTATAGCTTTGTATATTATGGGAAGCCTAAACACGTAGAGCCGATTTTAACAAAATAGTTTTCGTGTGTTTTCTTATATCAGCTAACCTTAAATTTTGAGCTATTGAACAAAATTTAAAAAAAAAGTCCGAAATATGTTCTCAGTCGACGGATAAAGTGACATCTTTTCCAAAAGCATTTTTTTTAGATCACGAAACACGTGTTTCCGTTTAAAACTCGAAACCTGATTTTTGACTCATCACATGTGAGAAAGTAAAAATGAAAAATCGTTTGGGATGTGATAAAAAAGACGGTACAAGCGTTTATGCTACAGTTTTTGAACAGGGACACCTTTTTTTTTAAATTTCACTCCTCAAATTGGATATTTCTTCAAAAAATTTCAACACCGATTTTATAGCACATCATTATAACTTTAGGTAATCCTTTAAAAATTGATTTTGAAGTGAGGCAGCTCTGCTACATAATTACCTAACTTTATACTAGAAGAAAGTGTAAATTGATGTAAAAGTTAACCTTTTAAAAATAGGCCTATTGTAAGTTCTGGTGTTTAGACATTCCACTCATGCGCATTGAGATATTTGTTCCTATTTATGAGTAATGGTACAGTGCGACCAACATTTCAAATCTGTGCGTTTATCATGCGTTGGTGAAATTAAATCATAACGGATGATAAAGATAACACATAATTATTAGTAAAGAGAGAGACAGAGATAGAGGCCTAATTAATTGACGAGATCGTTTGTTGCGGTCAAGGTTCAGATCGGGAGTCCATCAAACATTAGTTGCAAACTGGATTTAGTTTGAGTGAATCACGTGACCAATCCGTCTGTTGGTATTACAAGAAGGTAGGAATGTAATTTAAGTACTTTCCTGTGATCGGCGGAATCATGGTACTTACCCAAGCCACATCATACAATGTAATACAAGCAAGATCTTCTATTTTTACTTTCATGTTTTAAAGGAGAAAAACCTCTCGGTTATCATTGAATTTGAAAAATGGAGGAAAATGTTATAAAACAAAGACCCACAGCCCTCCAATAGCATCAGGGTCGTAAATGTTTTTTTCTTGTTCTTCAAAGGAGAAAAACCTCTCGGTCATCATCACCTTATAAAAAAAATGGAGGAAAATATCATAAAACAAAGACCCACAGCCCTCCAATAGCATCAGGGTCGTAAAATGTTTTTTTTGTTATTTAAAGGAGAAAAACCTCTCGGTCATCATCGTCTTATAAAAAAATGGAGGATAATATCATAAAACAAAGACCCACAGCCCTCCAATAGCATCAGGGTCGTAAAAGGTTTTTTTTTTGTTATTTAAAGGAGAAAAACCTCTCGGTCATCATCACCTTATAAAAAATGGAGGAAAATGTCATAAAACAAAGACCCACAGCCCTCCAATAGCATCAGGGTCGTAAAAGGTTTTTTTTTTGTTATTTAAAGGAGAAAAACCTCTCGGTCATCATCACCTTATAAAAAATGGAGGAAAATATCATAAAACAAAGACCCACAGACCTCCAATAGCATCAGGGTCGTAAATGTTTTTTTTTTGTTCTTTAAAGGAGAAAAACCTCTCGGTCATCATCACCTTATAAAAAAAATGGAGGAAAATATCATAAAATAAAGACCCACAGACCTCCAATAGCATCAGGGTCGTAAATGTTTTTTTCTTGTTCTTCAAAGGAGAAAAACCTCTCGGTCATCATCACCTTATAAAAAAAATGGAGGATAATGTTATAAAACAAAGACCCACAGCCCTCCAATAGCATCAGGGTCGTAAAAGGTTTTTTCTTGTTCTTTAAAGGAGATAAACCTCTCGGTTATCATCGTCTTATAAAAAAAGAAGAAAATAAAATAAAGCCCTCGAATACTCTAAATGTCGTCATGGTCGGAAGTAGACAAGAGACATGATAGATGGATCCCATCCCAAGGCGTAGATCCACCTAAGTTTCCTTGGGTTGTGCCAAGCCGGTACTCGCTAAAGTGAGCCTGCGAGGGGATATTTGATCAAAATCGGTTTACGCGTTTGGACTGCAACGCATTACAAAGACTACCAGAAGCATCTATTTCCTTTGGAGATCCTCAAAATAAGTGTAGGCCTATACACCAAAACAAGATCAATTTATTTTGAACATAAAATTTATCTGTAATCAGATCAAAAACATTAAAGCCTATTTCATGAGAAAAAACAGGAGACATTTGTGTTTCCCCTCCCCCCATATATTCTGATGTTTTTCCTTCGTAATTTACAAACAAAATCAAAAATTCATCTGACGGACGATTAAATTCATACAAAATGAAATCAGTATTCGGGTTTACACGTTTCAGTTACAAAAAACTTTAAAATCCCCAATCCATTAAGGGCTACTTGTAAAGATCGACTAAACTTATGAAATCCTTATCAACCCTAGTGAACTCATCTTATTGGTTAATGTCTACTATAGGATTGTTAAGGATTATTTATTAGACGTTACGCAAGTAGAGCCTATATAACCAATGGAGATTATAAAGTGTGATTGGTTATGTAAGTAGGGAGTTCACATTTTGTGGGGAATCGAACAATCGGACATCCAAAGCCGTAATATTTAATGGTACTCCTCGAAAATGTCCGGTTTAATATAGTATAGTATTTCTTATCGAAGATAAGTTTGTGGAAGAAAAGGTGTACAACTTTTTTGGTTTATATGTAAATAAAGTTTGCTTTGCTCTGCAACAACTCGTCCTAATCAGGGGTAACGACTCTCCTTACGATATACTACAAATTGAAAATATATGTTTAATAATAAAACGAAAAGAGTTGTTAAAATTAGTAATTTAACGAGTGGATATAATGGAAATAATGAGATGGTTATTTAATTCCACAAAACAGCTTTAATTGCGACATATGTTTCGCCGTTAGGCATTTTCAAGCAAATTGACCAAATTTATGTGGGCGTATCTTGAGGTGTATTTCTTTCATTTTTCCATAACCTTAAAATTTGGAAACAGCTGTAACCTCATGGCGTTGTTATAGTAAAAAAAAAAGTAATTACTCAAAAGCAACTCTACCGATTCTTCAAAATTTAGTTAAATGTGAAAAAAATGAATGATATAAATCCGAGTGAAAAATCACAAGTAAAAAAATATATTATTATTTATGAATAATTTGTAAAAAACCAAAAATGAACCATGACTGTTGTAATTGATCAAAATACTATTTACTCGTTTATAGAATAAATGAAGCAAGTTTAGGCTCTATTTCAAGACAGAAATATATTTTTTAAAATTATTGTTCACTGTTCAATTTTACTTTTGGACTGATAATACCGGAACTAACATTTTAAGTTATACATCAGGATGCGAAAAAGAATACATACCTGCGTCATTATCTCACAAAAAATGCCGGGGTTATCGGTAAAAAAAAAAAAAAAAAACTAAAAAATCGATTTGCAATTAATATCTTAAGGGATACTGTGAAATGTACCAAACCAGTGCCTTTAGATAATTAAATACACATATATCTGACATGTGTGTATAATATATTATTAGAATTTGAATGGAAATGTATTTCATGATAAGATAACTTTTTATTCTTCGAAAGCAATTATTAAATGGTAGTTTAGAAAGAGTTTTGAGTGTGAAAATATATTTGTTGAGGTTTTTATTAAAAATGTATTATTACATATAAATTTTTGTGAGTTAAAAATAAGTATTTTTGTACTAACTTGAAGTTGGTCTCTACTAATTTTTATTTATTATAATGAAATTATTTTTATAGATGTACAGTAACGTAGGCTTTACAGTAAAGTCTTTAAATAAAATAAGTAGATTGTAATGCATAAATTGTAGTAGTTAGTGATAATTTGTGGTAATCATGATGTTTTAATTGTACATAACCCTAAACTAGAAGTAACAATTTAAAAGTCGCGCGGGTTGTATAAAACACTGTAACCAGTTTCGTTGTAATGGAGGTTATTTTCCGTTTCTTAACGCTCACTGCGGCTGTAACATGCAACACGGGCAGTGGATAGCTTTGCTTGCTGACATGGCGACTTGAAGTGAAGTGAAATTGTGATCCGTGTTGGATTTCCATCCCTCTTCCACTAAAAACATTAGAATAATGCAGAGGTATATAGTGATTTACAAGTTAAATATATGTGTGTATTGTGGTGAAATTGTGTTTATTTCTGTGTTATTAGTGTGCTTATTTCATTTGATTAAAGATGTTACGGTCTGGAAAATACGCAGTAGGGTCGACGACACCTCTCCCCTGATAAAAATCAATATATTTCTCAAAAAAATTATAAGCTAATTTGCACTGATATATATGTATAGATTGTAGTCATTTTTAGGGAACTCGAATTAATATTATTCTATGAAAATTGTAATATTTTAAGTACTTGTGTAAAAAGTTTTATGAAATTCGATCGGCTGAAAAAAAGGGTTGAGTAAAATGAGGAGGGAATAGAGAGGGGTGGGGGGAAATGGATTGTGCAACATGGCGGAAGGGCTGGGCGTTTTTCGATTCTACATTAGAATTTAATTTCAAATTCATCTTCCATTTCAACTAGTGTGAGTATTATTTTGATTTTTTAGTCGTTATCGTAAACATATGATTCCGTGATCAATGGCCGACTGTTTGTTTTTATATTTATCGCGGGTTTGCTTGATTTTTGTCGGGTCATGTGAAACACCTGTGTGATTCATGGATGGTGATTATGTGGAACAGGTCACCGCTTTTGTTGAATTATTCGGGTTTACTGTTAGATTAGGTCAACTATGTAAGCTGTTATATAGGGTCATCTAAGTTATAGGTGAAAAAAGTGGATGTGTTTTTTGGATTTTAGAATCATTTACACCAACTTTAAACTTTTAATTTATTAGTATCCTATCTGTTTTCCTATAAATAGCCTGTATAAGCCAATGATGAACAGGTTAGATTAGTTTATTGTTTTTCTGTTGAAACTTCTTGGGGTAAATAATTTGTTCTTTAATTTTTCATTAAGCAAATAAATTATAAATAGGCCTATAGCCTGAATTATTAATAAGCATAGGCATATTAAAGAATTTTTTTTCTGGAAAATTTTATAAGAGTTATTGAAAATTTTGCTCAATCCCATATTATATTACTAAATTGATTATTATTAGGCCTATTATTATTTATTATTATTAATTGATAGTAAAAATTTATAGTGGACAGAAAACTTAAAACTATTCTACTTTAATTTAATACTTTTATTTTATAGTAGGCTTAGGCTTTAGATGTGATTAATTTTTAGGGATTCATAAGCCGTTTAAAGAAAACTGTGGTAGTGAACAACTAGGCTATTATGCTTGGGTAACATTTTTTGTATATAGCCTATAAAGTTTGTGATATCCTTTGATCCCATAATTCATTATGCTATGGACTATATTAGTCATTTTCTTATGGTAGACTATATGGGAATCAACCCGTCAGTTTCTGGCAATTTCAATAAAGTGTAGAGAATCTTTCCAATATATGTTGTTCATTTTTAAGCACCAAAAACTACGAAGATGTTACTTATTTTGCAAATATCGGTTGTAGATCGTCCTTCGATTTTTTTATAAAAAAATGTGAAAACAAAATATTTACCTTGTATTCAAACTGATCAGATCATATTATGTGGCATAATTATTAACATTTCAAATGCATTTTTTCATTGTTAAATAACAGATAGAAAACAAGAGAATACAGGTGTTAGGTTAAAGTCTAATTATTGAAAACCAATGTTAATATGTATGACTATGTTAGTGAAGTTAGTGTGTGTTATGACTACCTTATTTTAAAACAATTAGCTCATTTTTAATTTTGTAGGACACATTTAAAGTCAGAAATTGCATTAGTTTATTATAAAATAGGAATATTAAAGTATTAAAATCGACTTCACAATTAGTAGCGTCTATGTTACATAGGTTACAAAATGGGACGTAAATTATATAGGTGAAGTCCTAATAAAGACAAATTATACAACACAAGGTCGTTATATAATGCATTTAAAATGTTATGTCGGACGTAAAATTGTTGGAATTCATAACCTATGTAGTTGGATGTACTTTATAGATATCATTTTCTATTAAAGTAATGCATTTTGGGACTTGAAATGTATATTGTGCCACATAATATGATCTGATCCTTTGATTAGAAGGTAAATACTTTGTTTTCATGATTTTTTTATATAGAAATCAAAGGACGATCTTATCCACTTATCCATAGTTTGGTTCTGATCGGTCACAGAACACACTGTGGTCCGAAGCCAAAGGTTAGCCCACAAACATTCAGCCCAGTGTTGATACAATTAACAGTGGCTTCTTCTCTCCTAGGTTTATTCTTGTCGTGGTGCTACTCGGTCCCTATATCTTTCCACATTCTTCTGCTATCAAGGGTCATGCTTCCTTCAAAAAATTATACATCACATAGATTCAATACCTATTTAATTTTTGGATAACTTCTATCTTAATTCCATGTTTATTTTAGTAGGGTATAAATTATTGGCATCTTCCAATAGTTTAAAAGTTTTAATTGTTTTCATTTTTTAACTAGGTTAATCTCTATATATACAGGGTGATTCACGAAGTTATCCCCACACTTATACAGCTCATTCTACTAGTAAAAATAATGAAAAAAGTACATATAAACATATGTCCTATCTCGTTTCCTTTAGCATCTGTCTGTATGTGTTTTTTAGAAAAAAAATTTCTATCTTAAAAATGGTTTGAGATATCAAGTTGAAACTTTTTACATTTAATGACCTTATTAGTGTGCATCTTAGATAAAAGTTTCAAAATAATATCATTTACAGAAACAAAATGGCGGTCATTTAAAATGTTCAAATCCTAATAACTTTAAATGGATGATGTTACAAAAAAAAGGCAAGATACATAAAAAATAGCCCCTTTTAATATAAGCATTTTTGTACCTGGTTTATTGATCTAAGATAAGTAGTAACAGAAATAAGTAAGATGTTTTAATGTTGTGTGTGATTTAATTTTGAAAATACATTGCAATTATGAATAAAACACAAACCTTTACTTGGGAAATCTTACTTATTTCTGTTACTACTTATCTTAGATCAATAAACCAGGTACCAAAATACTTGTATTAAAAGGGGCTATTTTTTATGTATCTTGCCTTTTTTTGTAACATCACTCATTTTAAAGTTAATAGGATTTGAACATTTTAAATGACCGCCATTTTGTTTCTGTAAATGATATGTGTTTATGAGTTGAACTCAGTATTTATTTATGTGTATATATAAAATGTTTGATCTCTCAAATTTGAGAGTTGGCACTTTGAAAATATCTTGTAAAAGTAATGAAGTTCATGTTTGATTTGCCGATATCTGAAATTAATTACAGTTAAAATGAAAGAAAACCTAAGCGACTACAATGTTTGTTAATTTTAATACAAATGAGAAAAAAATTAAAAGTATGCGATAATTAAATAATTTATTTTGTTTTAAACTTTTTTAAACAAACAGGTGGCATAAATGATTGAGGCCTATGATTAAATTAATTTTAATAGAATTCTTTGGAATTGAAGTTTGTAAAAGAGATTGTATGTATGATAGCTCTTTCATAAACTATTGGTTACATCATGAACCCCTAGACTACTGGATTAACGAGTTTATAGCCTCCACAATAAAAATTGGGCTTATGGAATAGGCCTATGTTTGGGTTAAGTTTGGTTTCTTTTATTTATACATTCAAATTATAATATTTATGATGACCCAAAATACTCATGCAAACTAAACTGACTATCATTTGAACATTTCAGTGCATATTTTATACTGTTGGAAGTCACATTTTAGTAATTATGACACTGCATCATATATATATATATATAGTACTCAGTATTTTGAAATTCAGTGGATTGTTGGCCAACAACTTTATTTAATATGGAAAATTTATTATTTTATAACATAGCCTATGTAGTTTAAATAATCTTATTAATCTTAATAAGTTTTAGAATTTATATATTAATTAATTGCTACCACCAAAGCTCTTTTATTCAATGATTGATCTATCTATGCAAGATTGTGAAGTTTACGTAAATTGTAAAAGTTTGTTAAGATGTTTAAAAGATCATCATATTTTTGTGCTTACAATGATTTAGACATTTTAAGCTTTAATGATAAAATACAAATATTTTAAATTCACAATTCATAAATACCAAAGAGGTCATTTTAGTACGAATTTGCAAACGATCATCTTACATCTGAAATGAACAAGGCAATCAAAGCTATATTTAATGCCCATTTTGTAAAAGCCACGATCAGTATAATATTCACAAATTTTAAATTTAGTGAAAAACTACAATTTTTTACGTAGTTCTTTAACTAGTTTAAAAGTCCACAAGCAAATTGAATTAAAAAAAAAAAAAAAAGGTTATTGATAATATGTTGCGGGTAAATATGGATTGTGCATGGTAAATCGAATTTTGTTTAAAAAAAATTTGAAATCGTTAACTATTTAACTTATATTCAAACAAATTAGATCATATTTGTTGTAGGAAGGCACTTTTTCAAGTAACAAAATGCATTAGTTTAGTAGAAACTAGCTTAAGTTACGACTGCCTATGTTAATATTGATAATTATGTTAGTCAAGTCGTGAATGTGTGATCCCTTGTTTCATTAGGTCTGGCTAGGTGACTATATATACTGTATATATAGGCCTATATTTGTATATATAGTCACCTAGCCAGACCTAATAAAACAAATACTTTATACGATGACAAATATATGTTTTAATAGTAAATATCGAGGATGACACTTGACGGCGAACGTAGTACTTTTTATGATGACAAATATATGTTTTAATAGTAAACATCGAGCGATGACACTTGATTAACGTAGGCATGAATATTAACATATGCTTTTATAATTAAGAGCTGTATTTAACCTAACAACAACTGGATTCCCTTTTTTTTGTGTTATTTGACAGTGAAGAAATGCATTTTGTGATTTGAAAAAGTTTCTTCCGGCAACAAATATGATCTGATTGTTTGAATACAAGGTAAATAGTTAACGATTTCATAATTTGTAATAACAAAATTGGAACAATACTATAGACATGTTAATAGATTGATTAGAGTCATTCGAAAATAAACCCCAACCTGTCTCGGGAATCATACCCAAAAATCTAACTTAGCATACGATTTGTTCAACTAATCTCTCTTCAAAGCTTAGTTTAATTACTTTCCTTCCTATGCTATATTTGAGCTAAGTTTAACACACCTAATGGGATATTGGAATTTTTGAGGTTAAATATATATTATTGACAATAAAGAACTTAAGTCAGAAAACCAAGTAGTCATAGAGTCTGTTTTTACAACACCATTATAAATAATGGTTTTCATTTTTTATAAATAATAGGCTACTCTAAAAGTTATGCATGTTCGCAACAACTTTGCATAATACCATCCTCTAGAGACATTCTTATTTTTTACTTCATATATAAATGGCAAATTAGTAGGTTATTAAACTATGAGTGTTAATATTATTATTTTTGTCAATGGACAAAAGTGTTTGCTCAAATACAATTAATTGTACTCGATGCTTTCAGTATATCATAGATTAAATATTTTAGGATTTACATGGGGGGGGGGGCATTAATCTGTTTAGTAAATATAATAGGTTTTATTTTCAACCTGGATGCTATAGTTATACAAATAGTCTAGTTGTTTATTGACATCTTGTCTTTGGGTGTATAACGAAAAGTGTGCACCTTTTTTAAAACTGCTTACTATTTTTCTTAGGCTATAAAGAATGCAATTAAAATTGCTTAGAAGGAAATGTACAGCCACGGTCCATTTTCCAAAGAGGAAAAACTGATTAACTGATCTAGAATGTATTTGTTATTAACATACATTTTATTCTGAAAGATATATTTTCTCCATGGTAGAAATGGTTTTGTGTGAGATAGTGGCAAGTCAACTTTAATCCTTCTACATTAGATAAAGTAAAATATTCTCTTCTAACCGATTATTCCAGATTCAACCCATTATTAACAATTATTTAGCTCAATAGGGAAACTATTGAAATTACATATTTGAGATAAATTATTGTGTTTTATTTAATTTTCTGCTCATTTTTGCCAATTACTTAAATAACTCTAACAAAATATAATGTGTAGTCAAACTGTAAATATCTGATATAAATTTAAAAACATTTCTGTTGGTTTTTTCAACTAAAAGAAAGTTCAAAATTCTAGTGTTGCTAAAAATTTGATATTGTAGAAACAAGTTGGAAGTGACATTCAAGAATATTTGATGTGGATGTTTCAAAATGATTAGGGGGGTTTTAACACTTTATAACTTTTATTACATTACACTTACCGCTATAAATGACGCATCAAATGAAAAAACAACTCAAAGAGTTTTACAGAAAAGCCTACAAGTGTTCAATGTGAGCACCATTCGACACACGTCAAGATGATATGCGAGTTCTTCCCAAACTTTGATTAGTGTTTCTTGATTAATTGTTGTAACAGCTGCTTCAATCCTGTTTCTTAATTCGGGAAGGTCAGTTTGTAGTGGAGGCACATACACACGATCCTTTATGAACCCCCAAAGGTACAAATCGCAAGGCGTCAGATCGGGTGACCGTGGAGGCCATGCGAAACAAACTCTGTCATTGGGCCCTTTGCGGCCAATCCAGCGGTCGGGTACACAGTAAAGTTCAACCAATCGCGTACTTCGTTGTGCCAGTGAGGTGGCGCACCATCTTGCTGGAAAATGAAGTTCTCTTGTTCATCATCTTTCAATTGAGGGAAGAGCCATAACTGTAGAGTATCAAGATAAGAATTACCAGTTACAGTTGCTTCGCCAAAAAAGAAAGGCCCATAAACTTTCTTTCGGGATATAGCACCATCTACGGATGTTATTATCACCTGGAGGACTTTCGGGATATAGCACCATCTACGGATGTTATTATCACCTGGAGGATCACAACCGAACTTAATACGGAACGCACGTTGCACAGTAACTACAAATTCCGTCTTTGCAAACTGTAAAACACAAAAAAGCTTTCTGTTCACTAGTCGTCATCTTTGCCACTAGCATTTTTTAACGGATGGCGGCGAAAACATTGCGTGGTGCCAACAAACAAAACTGTTTGAGTTGCTGTTTCATTTGATGTATCATTTATAGCTGTAATTGTAGTGTAATAAAAATTATAAGATGTTAAAACCCCGCTATTCATTTTGAAACACCCGGTATTTTCCAGTAGAGGATAAAAAGAAGTTATTGAAAATAATTTGTTCCGTGTTGTTGGTAATCTTTGAAATAAACTTTCTTCAAATTAGGCACAAAACTAATTGTTTTCTATTTTTGAGTGTTCTTCTGTATGTTTCTTTTGGGTGTTGAGTAGAGTCGTTCTTTTTTTAATAACTATTTTCAAAAATGTGTACAATTTTTTTTTCAATGATTCCAGTCTTTAAGATCAAATCAACAAATATTAGACTCTGTAGTACACAACTAGATCATTGAAGGAAAGCATTGATGAAAAGAATACGAAAATTGGTTTCCCCCCTCTTTTTGTTGAAAGGTGTAAAACCTTTTGATCGTCATCGCTTTATAAAAAGAAGAAGAAAAATGCATAAAATAAAGCCCCCTTTATCTTTGAATATTGTAATATAATAGCTTCAGGGTTGAAGAAAACAAGAATTGGTCAAGAGAAATCTTATAGGAAAGATGAAAAAAGGGATCTAACCCATGACTGCATGAAGAAAAGTGTAGATCCAGCTAGGTCCTCGGTATTCACCACACCCTCACTCATTATGTGCGATCCTCTGAGGGTAATATGAAAATTGGTCTGGCAGCTGTTTGGATTGTACAGACGATAAAGATGAAAAAGATTTGTAGACTATCTACCAGGTCGTTGGTGATTTATCATAATTCATAGCTTTTAAAAGTCTTGTAAAAGCTTGTAAAAAGTATTACAATTAGTGATTCACAAATATTGCATAAAATTTCTCATTTGTACAAGTGTACAGATATATCCATGAAAATTTAACATTGATATTTTCCCCCATTACTCTTGAGGTAATAATTATCATTTTTTAAGATGAACATCCATGAACCTTTTCTTGTATTGTCATGTTTTTAATGATTGTAGTTATGGTTAATTTTTACCCAATTACTGGTGGGGATCATTTGTCTGTGCGCACGGCTCTGACACTACTAGCCAACAAAAAATTCTTTTCTTATCTGGGGAGGAAAAAACAAATTTTATTGTTTTACGTCCTTTAAAATATCAGTACTAGCAAAGTTTTTACTACATGTTTTTGTAAATGAGCGATAACCACTCCCCTCTCCTCCCCCGCATCATAGCCAGCCGCGCGCACAGACAAATGGACCCATAAGTACTCCAGAACCATAATTTCCTTCCTAACATTTGGGAGATTCGTTCCTCTTTTTATTTGAATTTTGCACAGAAATTTTGTAGAAATGATGAAAGCCAATTTTGAGAAATTCGATTTGAAACCAGTGTCAGACATTTTGTTTTTTTAGGATAACTTCTGAACTGATAGTTTTAGGGTAGATGATCAATACATTTTGTCAGCATTTTTTTAGGGGCTACAAAACCAATACAATTTTTATATTGTTGGTTTTATGGCTATCACTAAATTTTGTAGTTATAACAGTTTTAATTATATATATATGGATTATTAACACAAATTTTAAACAAAATTGGGTGTATGAGAAATCTGTACTCCCCTAAATAGTTCTCGTGGCCTTGAACTCTAAGCTATTGTCATGCCTACTTCATTTTTGGCAAATAGTTCTAAGTTTCTTAATTTATGGTAATATGACAGTTGAATTAAGTATGTAATGAAGTTTATTATTTATGGAAAAAATTATTATCCTAATGGAAAAAATGATAGGATGTCAAGGTAAGGCTGATAAGTTAAGACTGATAAGATGAAATATGACCATCAAAGTTTTTTTGCCAATTGTCATAATGATGATTTTTCTCAGTTGTTGCAAACATTGACACATGGGCGTCATCACCAGTTCATTATTGGGGGGGGGGGGACATATGCCGGGGGTCTGGGGGTATGGAAATTTTTAAAAATTAAACTTCTCAAAACATCGTTTTTATGCATTTATTTATGCGTTTGTAGCAGAAATGTAATGTTAAAAACCCTAGTAAAGACAAAGCCCGATCTTTACCTTTTAAGGTTTTAAGCAAATCATTAGTTTTTAGCAAAAATATTTTTACATCTCAAATATTGGGGGGGACGCGTCCCCCCGGCGATGACGCCCATGCATTGACAGAAAGTCATGATTAATGCAGTCTAATAAAAACAATAATGGTTAGTGCATTATCCATTCAATTAGCAGTTTCTTCAATGATTTCTTCTTAATACATGCATCTGGTAACCGGCAACCTAACATCAGTGGCATTGCTATTATATCAATGATACACTGCCATTGCCATGCCTAAAGTTGTAATAATTAATAATAATTCTATTACAGTAGTTACTTTATTCACAATCAATTCTTTTAGTGAGTTTCAGTAATGTCTCCACTTCAACCATACATGCTCGACGGTTGTGAAACTCTTTGAAATTAGAAAATGGTTAGGTACTGTTGTGTAACAATGGACCCTCTACTGGTTGTAGTTGTAAAAGTTTTCGTAGAACGGGGAATATTTTGATAAAGCTCAAAATCAGATGACTGTAAGTGTACCTTATTTATATAGTTTTCCACTGTTCTGTCCATTCTTTACTAACTACATAAGTCAAACTCTTAACAATTTGATATTCTTGTTGTTATCTTTGCCACATTGTTAGCAATATCTTGAGATGCCACAGTGAGCCAGAATACACTGGAATATAATACGTTTATTTTTTCTTTTTAGATCCAATAACAAGTGAATTGTTTAATGTGTGCGTAGGGAATTATTTTAATGAGACTGAATAAGTACTTGTAAGGCGAGTAAGCCAAACTGCTTCCAATCCTGCCTCTGAATATCCGCTTTGAAATAAACTGAATTCCAGCATCAGTTGGTTAAGCTTTTAACAAGTTTTAATAAAAGCAAACTAAATTGTCTTAAGCGAATAACGGTACGTTGTGGAATAGCTGTGGACAAAGTATAAATCCTTTATGAAGAACCCATCAGAGGTTCATTTATAGAGAGTACGGTTGTGATCATTCTGAGATATCCCAACTGGATCTACACCTTTTTTCATGTTGTCTTTGTAGATCCCTCTCTTTCATCATTCCACATTCTCTCTTGACCAATTCTTGTTCTCTTCCAACTTTGATGCTATTAGAGTATTCAAGGGCTTGGTATCATCTCTATTTTATTTATGCTCTTTTTTTAAGACAATGATGACAGAGAGAATTTTTGTTTTTAAACAAGGAAAAATACATGCAAAAAATTCTGTATCCAGAAGAGTGTAATTTTAAGAGGAAAAGGAGTAGGGTTTACCACCAAATTTGGGTATGGTGTCATTCAGTGTTTTATATAATATATATTACATATCTTTAATGTTGTTTCCTATATATATAACACATGTACTATTGCTTGTTTTTCATAAATCATATATTATATACATAGTCCATTTTATATTAGATGATAGAATTGCCTAGTAAAAAAAACATTTTGTTTCTAGTTGATGTTGATATTATAAATATGTTGTCTCTTTCTTGTATCTGATTTTAGGGCTAAAAAATTATAAATTTGTTTTCAATACAGGATTGAAGGTCAGGGATTGTTGTATGTACTTAGTGGATAATAATAGTGATTTAAATAATGTAATAGCCCATTAATAAAGGATCAGGGTAAGGAGGCACTAGCTGATTTATTTGTTTATAAAGACAAAATAATGAAGATTTACTCGTCACACTTTGAATAGTACTCAACCTTCAAAAAACTGAGATGAGGAAAATTGTGGTCTTTTCCCAGAACTAAGAAGAACCGAAGTAGGGAAATCTATTTTTTCTTTGGTTAACTTGGCATATCCACCTTCAGGAGTCTGAGTAGACTGCTCTCAAACATTTAGTTTGCCTTTCCTAGAAATCCTTTATATATTTGTTAGTTCACATTAACGCTTTGATATTTATCTTCAAATTGTAACCTTAATTATTCATTAATATGTTTGTGGATAATAATAGTGATTTAAATAATGTAAAAGCCCATTAAGGAGCAGAGTAAAGAGGCACTAGCAGATTTATTTGTTTATAAAAGACAAAATAATGAAGATTACCTGGTCACACTTTGAACAGTACTCAACCTTCAAACAGGTGGGTAAAAAACTGAGATGAGGAAAATTGTGGTCTTTTCCAGAGCAAAGAAGAACCGAAGTAGGGACATTTATTTTTTCTTTGGTTAACATTTAGTTTGTCTTTCCTAGAAATCCTTTATAACTTCAAATTGAAACCTCAATTATTCGTTAATATGTTTGTCTCATGAATATTGTTCCCTTTAATGTATATATTGTATCAAATTTGCTGTTTTAAACGGCACATCTTGTTTCACTGGCTTTATTAACCTTATAATAATTGATAATAATTTTTCCCAAAACGCTGTTTTTTAGGTGTTTGCAGGTACATTAAAAAAAATTGTAACAAATTAATAAAAAAATCTGATACAAAGTGTTATATACTATTTTATTCAGAAAACTAAATAACATGATTATATAATGATAAAAATATTACCTCTTGTTGATGATCAGTTCCACTTTGATAGAATTTGAAAATAGTTTTTTCATTTTCTTTTATACAACTTAGAGGACACATAACTTGGGAATTCTTTTTCAAAATGTAAGATCTACTTATTAAAATGATCGTAATACAATGAATATAAAGCTATGTACACCTTAAATAAAAATGGTAAAAAACGACACTTTTAGTCGGAGTCATTCTTACCAAGTTTCCTCCTCCTTCTAGGTTTCATTGGTTTCCAGAAATGTTTTAGTTTGAAAATATGATAGGTGTAGTCCACAATTAATTAACCTTTGATATTAAAAATGGCTTCTTCCTTTTTTTTTAAAGAGCCACACACAGTGCAGAATGTTTATTTTCGCCCGGGAAGATGGACAAACTAATGTTTTATGTCCTCACATAAGGGATAGTTCTGTTTTCAGGTACATTTTGATCAAGCACAAAATTTTCCGGACTGTGTGTTTTTTGAATATAAAACAAAAAACCATCTAACCAAAGATGATGTCTAGCAAGTTCCAAATTTTTTTTTTGTTAAGTAATGTTTTGTCTGTCTGGTGCAAGATAAGTGGTAGATAGACTTATCTTTGCAGTCAACTCCACCCATAAATTGGTTGTATTTATAAATGAGAGTTGGTTTGAAGGTCTACAAACCACTCCTTATAATAACCTTGTTGTCTTCTCCATGACACCCAGTTGTTATATAGCTCACTTTTTTGTTTTTAAAAATACACACTTTGTTTTATTCCAAATTGTGTCTGTAACCCTCTTTTCGATAGGTCTTTTGTATTTTTGTTCACTGTCCCGATTAGTCTGCCTATTGATAAACTTTTCAGCGAGTGGGAATTTAGTGTAAAAATTGTCAGTTAACAAGTGGTAGTTTTTGTTCAGTAGCCTTGTCTTGGTCATCAAGTTCATTATTATAACTCTTTCTGAGTAAAGGAGTCATTACCTTCTCGTATGAAGTCTTTTCCGCTGTGCAAATCAACATGTAGTAGTTTCGCAAATTTTAAAATCCTTTATACCAAATCGAGCATATAGTTTTTTCGGCATATATTGAATAAAGGTGAACCGGTTCTTCATTCTGATTATGCTCTCATCTATTGAAATGTTTTGTTTGAAAGAAACATTCATTGAATTGAGTAAAGTTCTTTCTTTGTACTATGGATTGTTGCGAGGTTGCTCCATGGGCATTGGATTTTCAGAAGTCAGATGAAACATTGAAGAAAGTGATTCAAACTGATTTAGTGTCATAGACTAGTCCTATGGAGACTTCTGGTAGATGGAAGTGTCCCAGTCATGGACGTACCCAGCGAGGGGCGGGGGGGCAGCTGCCCCCCCCCCCCTGGAAGCAAAAAAAATAATCTTTATTATACATTTTGTTGCTGGAATTTAATACAATTCTTGAAATAACTATTTTAATAATCAATTGTATATTGAATGACCATGGCTTGCCCCCCCTAGTTTTGATCCTGGGTACGCCCTTGGTCCCAGTACTCAATAATAAATCTTTTTTCAAACTATAGGCCTTTTCATATTTATTACAAGTACAATAATTTTTTTTTCATTTTTGTGACATCAATCAGTCCACCTTTTCAACTTAGAAAACCTACATAATATATCACTTGTCTCTTTTATTTTTAATTATTCTTTGCGCATATACATTTGTTTCTTTTTTTCACAAAGTCGAAATAAAATTAGCAAAAAATAAGTAGAAGTACTGAATAGTTCTTTGATAGGCAGTTTATTACTGCAATATGTTTCAACTTGAATGTTTGTGCTACATCGATCTCAAGGTTCGCGAGGAGAAGACATTTTGGATTTTAAGGTGATGTCGGTCTATTTGAGGTTTCAGGATCAACAACAGAATCATTTGTGTTTCACTATTATTGTCTAATTCGTTATAGTTAGGTTACGAAATATCAGACAGTAGATCTTCCACTGAAATGTCACATCCTACCATAGTTTTTTCCCTTTCTATAGAAGAAACATCATCATTATCTTTGAGTAACTCTCAAATATCTCTTGACCTGTACTGATCACCAGGCATAGTTACTGTTTAGGTTATTAATATTATTGTTTGTTCGAACATTTGCCATCATTTGTGTATAAGAAACAATACACGATGTTTCAAGAGTATCAATCAACTCCCACTATCAAGTGCCTAATTTACAAACTAAAACATGCAGACAGAACACACGCCTAGATGTCTAGGCCTATGTTCAGAAACTAAACCTAATGATAAACACCCAGGACAAACCCTGAGCGATCAAAAACTTAAAAGAAACTTACATGTGATCAGGAAACCACAAGTCAAAAGAGATCATGAATGGAGTAAACAGCAGCTGACAAATACCAACCGAAATAGGGGTCTGTTCACAACCACAGTCACAGAACAACTAACGGTCCTGAAACAATCTGTCAACTGGGAGGGGGGGGGAGGAGTTAAGAAACTGGTAGTTAACGCCTACAGGGTCCTCTCTTTTAATTTCCTAGCCTTTGAACGTGGTATAGATAAATCAAAAATAGCCGAACATATATGGTCCGAAAATCATTAGTTTAATTGGGAAGAGGCAAAAATAATACACCGTTATAATAATTTATATACGGAAAAAATTGAAGCCTCATACATAAAAATAACGGATAAAACAATCAGTAAACTAGTATAGAAATAAGTATTTTAACTAGTATTAACTAGTATTAGTATTTTAACTACTATTAACTAGTATTAACTTAAAACTAGTATTTTAAGTGTTGAAAGCGAAGGAATATAACAGGCGTGTGTTCTGTCTGCATGTTTTAGTTTGTAAGTTACGCACTTGATAACGGGAGTTGATTTATACTCTTGAACCGTCATGTATTGTTTCTTATACACAAATGATGGCAAATGTCTGAACAAACAATAATATTAATACAAATATTCCATCATTAAGTAGTAATTTAAAAAATAGAATTTAGGTTATATTATCACAACACAAACTAATACGAAACTACAACGAAAATGTTTACACCAGGTGATGAGTGTAACCATGTAATTTGTAAAGCATTACCAACATTTGAAAACTAAATATTGCACTATTGTTGATATAAAAAAGTAAAGATTGAAATTTCTGCTATCAATTGCTGCCAAAAACCTGTAGTGAGTATTATGCATTTATTGAACGTCCACATATGCCGTCACGATTATGATGTTTTCAGTTCATTTAGCAGTTGGAGGTATTAAAAATTCAATTTATATTGATTTCGTCAAAATGATCACTAATAACTAGTGTCAGTTTTTAAAATTGTTTATACTTTTATAGAAACTTTGGTTTACTCAATGGCTAATATAACTAGTATGATTAAAATGAGCTGATTTCTTGTAGTCTGTATATGTCAAGAATTGGTGAAATTGCATTTTTGAAGGAAAAAGCCAAATTATTGATGTTTAAAAAAAAAAAAAAAATATTTAAGTAGCCTAATTTATAATTGAGATTCAGGCCTAATGATACATAACAATTTTTTTTTTTCACTTTTGATAGGTTTTATTGGTTTCTTTCTAATTGAAGTAAAATTTATTCATTTTTGGTAAATCCTGAAGTCAGGTACATCTGAATACAGGACCACTGAAGGTAAAAATAGAATAATCTGTTAATAAAATTTACTGTCTATCAAAAGTCCACAAAGTGTTTTTAAGAAAACAATACCAAATGGTTTGGCTCTTGCATTTGAAAATTTGCCTTTGAATTAATTTTAGATTATTAGGAAACGAAGCTATTTTGCTTCTTTTTTAGTACATTGCTAACAATAACACAATATTTATAGGGTCATTCATAATCATTATTAGCTATCAACTGATTACAGACTTGATGGAAATCTGTGATGGAAAATGCCATTTTCTTATTCTCTGACAGGGTTTATCGACATTAAGATTTAAATAAATTACATCAGAAAGTACTACAATTTTTTTTATGTGATCTGTAACCCATTTTAAATTACCAAACGTGTGTTCTAATTATGTATTATAAAATTGTTCTTTACTGTTTTATACAACTGTCATTGTAAGATATAACATAAAGCAACACTTATATAATTAATAACAAATGGTTTATTTTGTTTCAGGCTTTATCGTGCGGATGACTGGTAATCTGTTACAGCAAGATGGCGTTAACGTCACAAAGATTTTGCTTGCGGTGGAACAACCACCAATCCAATTTGCTGTCTGTTTTTGACCAGTTGCTTCATGATGAAGCATTTGTAGATGTTACGCTCGCGGTAGAGGGTCAATTTTTGCGAGCTCATAAAATGGTCCTCTCAGCATGCAGTCCTTACTTCCAGGTATTTTTTCATACTGTTATTACGTTAATAGTATATATTTTGTTATTTTATAAATTGTTTGTTAGCCTTGGTTGAATAATTCAGTTTAACAACTATTATGTTGCTTAATTTTGCCATTTACAGAGTATATTTGTTTTCCTACTCAGGTTAGGATTTATAAATTGACTGTGATGGTGGGCTTAGGCAGCTTGAGGTGATATATGCTTGATAAAATTACATACATTCCTATATCTGAGATACTACTTGAAAGTGACCACCCATACATTGAAACAATGTTCTTATTAGAACACATTTATTATATGTTACAGCCTAAAATTTCTGCTTAATTGTGCACACATTGAATGGATCAAACATTTTAGTATTAAAAGGTATCTCAAATCTGTAAATAAACACACAATATTTCAATCTATGGGACTGCAATAATGTTCAATTTTGTTTCAGAACAAAACTAGTTATAATACGTTATTTGACAGAGAGTATTGTTATATTATGAAACCTGTCCATTGGTTTTGTTATGTTCGGGTTTATAAATTATTTAAATAAATGTATACATTACAATATTTAGAAGTACCAGTTTTATTATTAAGCGATCTACTTCAGTCGCTGTTCATTGTAAGACTGCTGGCTGCGCATCATAGCCAGGACATGTTGCTACAATGTTGACTTAATATTACTAATACAGATTACATAACAATTTCCTTCTTTTTTTTTTTTAACTAAGAATAGATCAAATAATAGTAAAATATTTTTATAACCTTATAATTTTTTTTTTTAAGAAATTAAAATTATATTCTAATACAAAACAATATTTTTTTTAAAAAGAAATTCAAAACTAGACGTTACAAATAATACTCAAATTAATAAATATGTATTTTTTTTTTTCAAATTAAAACTATCTTCTAACCATTTACAAATCAAATTTTTTTTTTTTTTTTTTAAATTTTAAGAACAACAACATTAATAACAATTACAATAATAATAACAATATTACTTTTTAAAATTTTTTTTTTTTTTTTTTTTTTTTAACCAACTTAAAATTTATCTTCTAATCGACAACTGCTTTTGACTACTCTACCATATCTGGTTTTGTAATTATCAAGATCTTTTAAAAAATCACTTTCTGGACTAACCTTTTGCCCTGAATTAACATTTTCACTTATTCTTCTATTAGATTGATTTAATGGGCTTATTTCATTCTTTTGACGAGACATGGAAGGACATTTTGGAGGCGACATTCTTTCAACCGCAGGACTAATATGTATTCTATTACGTCTATATGATTTACCGTTTTGATCTATGACTATATATATAACATAAATATGTATTTTTTTTTTTCAAATTAAAACTATCTTCTAACCATTTACAAATCAAATTTTTTTTTTTTTTTTTTAAATTTTAAGAACAACAACATTAATAACAATTACAATAATAATAACAATATTACTTTTTAAAATTTTTTTTTTTTTTTTTTTTTTTAACCAACTTAAAATTTATCTTCTAATCGACAACTGCTTTTGACTACTCTACCATATCTGGTTTTGTAATTATCAAGATCTTTTAAAAAATCACTTTCTGGACTAACCTTTTGCCCTGAATTAACATTTTCACTTATTCTTCTATTAGATTGATTTAATGGGCTTATTTCATTCTTTTGACGAGACATGGAAGGACATTTTGGAGGCGACATTCTTTCAACCGCAGGACTAATATGTATTCTATTACGTCTATATGATTTACCGTTTTGATCTATGACTATATATGATCGAGGTTCTTCTGTTTCTCGAATTATGTTACCGCTAGACCAATTGGAATTACAGTAGAACCCCTCTAATCCGTCACCTTCGGGACTGGGGGCATGGCCGGAACGCAAAAAAGGTCGGATTATCCGAAAAAAGTCAATATTTATTACATATTATATAAACAGATTTTTTTAAAGTGAAATAAGTGATATATAAACTTTTAAAAGTCTATATAATAAAGTCTATATATAAACTTTGCAACTACAGTAGAACTTCTGTTAACCGGCCTATATCGTAGTGTACTGGTTGGATGAGAGTTTCTGAAAATAAATTGTAATTGAAACACCAAAGCGGCGGCGAGTCAAACGACTTTGTCGATAGAGGTATCCCATTGTCGGCGGCGTAAAAACTCCGCGGCACCAAAGCAGCGGCGAGTCAAACGACTTTGTCGATAGCGGTATCCCATTGTCGGCGGCATAAAAACACCGCGGCATTGGCACCCGTCGGTATAGCAGACATACAAAGGCAACATCGTTTGATGGGCCGCTTTTTTTCCACTAATCAATTTAGTATACATTATGGAAAATATAACATTTCTTTTCAGTTTTCTTCTTGTCTTTGACTGGTTATGATCTACGTACAGTATATACAGTAAATAAAAATGAGCTAGTTACGAAAACGGGAATACAGAAGCGTGTGTTGGTTTCGTTTCAGACGCGGTTAAATGTGTCAAAAGACTTGACAGAGGGGAATCTGTAAAAAAGCTTTGTAGTGTTTAATTTTTCACGAGAGATGACACAGCACTGATGCGGAAAAGCGATAGCGATAACAAACCGGAAAGATTGGCGCCCGCCAGGCGTGAGACATTCCACAAGTCGGCAGAATAATATTAATAGCCAAGAGCTCGAGCACGGTCGGACTAACCGAGGTGACGGACCATCCGAGGGCGGATTAGAGGGGTTCTACTGTAGGTTTTTTCTGAAAGAGAACATCTTGACCATTACATAAACTCTGCAGTGGTTTAGAATGTCGGTCAAAATGTCCCTTCATTCTCTGTTTGTTAACATACAGTTGATTTCTGGTTCTATTATAATTAAGTTTAGGTTTAAGACATTTGTAATGCATTGGTACTAAGGTACGCAATTTCCTTGACATGAGAAGTTGAGCAGGTGATTCCACATTATTTTTATTAGTGTTTCTAAAACTTAAAAGTGCAAGATAAATATCTTCTCCTGCATCAGCTGTTTTTTTTAATAATGATTTCATCGTTTTTACAGCACTCTCAGCCATGCCATTTGATTGAGGAAAATGAGGGCTTGAAATTACATGCTCAATATCCCAATTTTTACAAAACATTCTAAATTCTTCACATTTAAAATAAGTCGCCCCATCAGAATAAACTTTTAGAGGTATCCCATGTCTTGAAAAAAAACTTTTTAATTTTGATATTATAGTTACACTTTTAGTATTTGAAATACTTGCTATTTCAATATAGTTTGAATAATAATCAACAGCAACAATATACAACATTTGTTCCCATTCAAACACGTCTATTCCCACTTCTGACCATGGTAATTTTGGTACTCTATGTGGCAATAGAGGCATTTTACTTTGATTTCTTTTAAATTTACTACAGGTTCGACAAGATTCAACATAATTCTTAATATCATTAGACATGTTAGGCCAATAAAGTGCTAACCTAGCCCTTGATTTACATCTATTTATTCCCATATGACCTTGATGAACAATTTCCATCATTTGTGTTCTTAGATTTTTTGGTACAATAATTGTGTCACCTTTAAATATTAAATTTTTTATAATACTTAATTCATCTTTAAAATCAAAATAACATTTTAATTTATCATTTACATTACTTTTATATTTTGGCCAGCCATGATTAATATAGTCTTTTAATTTATTTAATTCTTCATCATTTTTAGATTCTTTCTCAAACAATAACCACTTAGCATGTGAAATTGGTAAATTATCAATTAATAAATTAACCTGTAATTCTATTTCGTCAAAAACCTCATCTTCAACCTTGTCATTTACATTAAAATGTCTTGACAAAGTGTCAGCAATAACTAACTCTTTACCCGGTTTGTACACTACATTAAGTTTATACTGTTGAAGGCGTAACAACATTCTTTGTAATCTACTTGAGATTTTTGATAAGGGTTTTTTAAATATTGCTATTAAAGGTTTATGATCAGTTTCAACAGTAACATTTTTTGAGAAAATATACTGATGGAACCTTGTACAACCAAAAACTATTCCTAAGAGCTCTTTTTCAATTTGAGCATAGTTAATTTGAGTTTCTGTTAAGGCTTTAGAAGCATAACATACAGGTTTATTATCTTGCAATAAACAAGCACCTAGCCCCGTCGAACTTGCATCGACAGACAACAATATTGGCTTAGATTGATCAAAATAGTTTAATACTGGGGCTTGTGTTATTATTTTTTTCAATTTGTTAAACACCTCATTAAGATATTTATTCCAAGTAAACTCTACATCTTTTTTTAGCAAAGCTCTAAGAGGTTGTGATATTTCCGAAAAATTTTCTATGAATTTTGAGACATAATTAAACATTCCTAAAATTCTTGCAAGTTCTTTTTTATCCTTAGGTATTGGTAAATCAATTATAGCTTTTATTTTGTTTTCATCTACCGAAATACCATCAGAACTAATTTTGTGCCCAAGAAAATTTATTTCTTTAACATTAAATTTACATTTGTTAATATTGAATTTAAATCCATTAGTTTGAGCTTTATCTAACACTGCATTAACTCTTTTAGTTAATTGTTTTTCTGTTTCACCCCAAATTAATATATCATCTTGAAATGACTGAACCCCATCGATTTTTTCAAAAATTTGAGACACTACTCTATGAAATATTTCTGGAGCACAACTCAATCCAAATGGTAATCTTTTAAAATAAAATCTGCCAAAAGGCGTTTGAAAAGTAGTTATTTTGGCACATTCCTCATCTAATGGAAGCATCCAAAACCCTGATTTTGCATCTAACACTGTGAATAACTTTGCACCTTTAATTTTATGAATAATTTCCTCAAAAGTAGGAAATTGATAGTGCGATCTCTTAATACATTCATTTAATGGTTTTGGATCTAAACATAACCTTATATTACCATCTTTCTTTTGAACAATTACTAGCGAATTAACCCAATCAGTAGGCTCATTAATAGTTTCAATGATACCTAGCTTTAACATTCTATCCAATTCAGCTTTCAATTTATTTTCTAGTGCAAAAGGAATTTTTCTAGGAGCACTAATTACAGGACATGAATTTTCATTTAACTCTATCCTAACCTTAACTGGTACACACCCTATTTCATTATTAAACAAATCTTTGTACTTTTTATCTATTAGGTCTAACTTTAAGGTATTGATATGCTTAACAATTCCTAAATTAAGACATGTATCAAGTCCTATCAAATTTTCACAGTTTGATTTAACAATATAAAAAGTCAATGCATAGTTTGAGCCTTTAAACTTGCTTTGTAATGTACAAGTCCCTACAACAGGTAATCTGTTGTTTGTAAATGAAGTAATTTTAGCATTTGTTTTATTAATTAAATTAACATTAATTCCTAATTTAAGAAAGGAATTATACGATAAAATGTTTACTTGGGCTCCCGTGTCTACTTTAAAAGATTGGTGCACTTTATTTATTATAATTGTCTCATACCATTGAGTTACGTTTACCTTATAATTTTGCAGGTTAGGTTTAGCTAAAGTGTTTATCACAAAGTTTTTATTTTCATTATCACATAATAAACTTTCATTACCTGTTTCTGTCAGTTGGTTAACTGAAAACCTACACATGTTTCTAAAATGGTTCAATTTACCACACTGTGAACATACTTGATTCCATGCTGGACACTTTCCAAAAAGATGAAATCGGCCACATCTACCGCACGGATTATTATGCATGTTTGCCTTTGCTTTGTGTGCCTGGAAGGATGATCTTGACCTTGTAGTTGACCCTTGATGCATAGCATTTGACATTGTATTTGATGTATTGCGCTTCACTTGGTTTCCTGTTGAATTCTGTCCACGATTACCGGTTCCAGCTTGAAACTTGTTTAAATTAAAGTTTAAAGTTTTGTTTCTTGGTTTACTATTTTTAAAAACTCTATCTACCGTAGAATCTAATAACTCTTTTTTTACATTTAGTTTATGAGCCCTATCATAAGCTAATTCTTTAGATTTACACATTTCTAAGGCTTGTTTTAAAGTCAAATTATGTGTTTTTAACAAAGAAACTTTAATATCGGAATCATGAATACCACTAACAAAAATGTCTCGAACTAAACTATCACGTAAAGCACCGAAGTCACAAGAAGCACTTAGGTTTTTTAATATTGCCACATATTGTTCATAAGATTCATTGTGTAATTGTTTACGATTAAAGAATATATGTCTCTCATATGTTACATTAGCCAAAGGAATAAAATAATTTTCAAAACTTTGAATTACAGTTTCTAACTTGTCTGAATCCACTGCACTAAGATTAAACGATTTTAAAATGTCTTGTCCTTCTTCACCCATGTAATGAAGTAATAAAGCTATTTTTTTTTTGTCTTTTGTAGACTCTGGTACAAATGCTTCAATAAAAATTTCATACCTGTTTTTAAATTTTCTCCAGTTAGTTGCCAAATCACCTTGAAATTCCATCGGAGAGACGCCATTTCCTGTGTTTCTAAAATCCATTTTTCCGTAGTAAAATAGAAACTATTTTTTTGTTTTGCAAACTAGTTAACACTTTATCTGAATTCTTATTAAATCTGGTTTACACCGCTGCCACCATGTTATGTTCGGGTTTATAAATTATTTAAATAAATGTATACATTACAATATTTAGAAGTACCAGTTTTATTATTAATCGATCTACTTCAGTCGCTGTTCATTGTAAGACTGCTGGCTGCGCATCATAGCCAGGACATGTTGCTACAATGTTGACTTAATATTACTAATACAGATTACATAACAGTTTCAAGAAAAATATGGCAGAGCAGATCTAGTATAAACTGAGATGCATTGTGAGGGAAGTGTTCACAGTAGAATGGAGTTGTAATACTGGGGGGAGGGGGGAGAAGAGAGAGGGGATTACTACCTAAAACATCGGCTGCAATCTATGAATGATGTATGGTGCACTTTGATTTGAAACACAAGTATTCTATTTTTTCTTTTTTCAAGGCGAAAACCTCATCATTTGCATCATCATTGCAAATTTTTTTCCCCTTATTTATAAAAAAATGAAGAAAAGAACATGAAATGAAGATCCCTAGCCCTCGTATTGCCAGGGTCATAAAATAATAAGATATGGCAGAGACCTGATAGAAAAGATGAAAAGGAGGGATCTAACCCAATACTAAAAGTATAGAAATCTAATTAGGGCTGGGTTCCTCAGGATTGTCAAGCTTGTAGTCACTATAAATAAGGAAGTATTCTATAAACACAAGTCTTGTTCAGAAAGTATCAGAGCTAAATTTCCACTCAGAAACAAATGAAGCAGAATTGAAACTGATTTCCAGTAGTAAGGTGAAAGGTCCTTTAATGTACATATGCAAATTATTGTTATCAATAGAAAGTGTCACCGGCACTGTCGTTAAAGTCATTCAACACATGTCTGATATTCATTTTTCGTGAAGTAACAGAATAGCTTGTCCAGTTGTATTGCATCATGTTTGTCTTTACTCATGTGAACTTTGTCTTTACTTGAGAGTGTCTTGTGTTCCAATATGTCACAGTCAAGTTGAAATGCTGAAATCATTGACCAAGTGCAGACGTTAATCGTGCAGGACCATCATGTTTTATTGTTGCAAATGTTGTGGGGATAAGTACGGGTTTGTTATATTTCATTTTGAGGGAGGATTTGACCTTTAAGGAGATGATTCGCACACAGATTTTCTACCGAATCTGCTAATGATAAAGTAACCTGTCTATAAATAGGACATGTTGAACTTTCCAAATGGTGATTCAAAGTTCTTTAACACTGTAATTACTGTTAACATTATCTGAAGGTTCCATGGAGTGGTTTAATTTTTACGCAGATTACCTAAAGTGCGAAAACTATGCTTTTAATTATACAGTAATTGATAGAATAAAATCATTATATTGTATTAAAATGAGATTTCACAAAATTATGAAAACAGTAATGTAGTTTAAACATATACAAATAAATTATCTAATATTTTTAGGACTTTACTTACCTACAAATAATCATTGTATGTAGGCTAGATTAGATTAAGTGGTGATATTACAGGATTGGGGGTTGGCTCCAGGCATTGTGACCATTGGTCTATGGTACAATTTAAGCCTCCAAATTCTAGCCCACCACTCTAGTCCTAATTCTAGTTCACTCGTTCAGTGAAAGTACACTAGGAGTTTGGATCCAAAATCCCTACGCCGCTTACTGCCAAGGGCCTTACGATTGAAGATTATGTGGCCTGCGGTCTCCTCTTCCGTACCACACAGTTTCGCCATGGTATGCTTCTATTCTGTGTAAGTGTCTTCTCAGAACACAGTGTCCCGTAATAAGTTCTGTGATTTGTCTGAGTTGCTACCTTACCTCCAGAGGAACTTCTCTTAGTAGTAATTTACTATGGGAGTGCCTCTTGAGCCCATCCCATCTCTGTTGGTGTTTTCTCTGAGGCCACCTAGTTATAGCCATCTTGGCCTGACACATAGGTATTCCTACTGCTGTCACAGGTCCTGTGAACTCGGGTGTGGAGCCCCATCCATCCCCTCGGTTCCTTAGCTCCCTTGTGTCCAGTACCCAATGGAAAGGGAGTGACTGATGGTTGTATTCCTAAAAGAAGTATATATAATCATATAATTTTACAATTTGATAAATTTGGATATAGAAATTTAGAAAAATTGTTAAACTCTCTCTTTTCAGGTAGGATGTGTTGAATAGTACTCCAGTTTATTATTATTAATATTATTTTTAATTATTGAGACTGATCACAAAAAAAATCCCCAAATGACAGTGGCTTTGATTATTTTTATTGGAAATTTGTTTTGGATTTCTTGAGGAGAAGGGGGTGTGATTATTACTATTTTTCTATTGTGTTAATTTTGATTCAGAAAAAAATATAGTTGTTCCAATTTATCTTATCTCGTGTCGTAACTGAATCAAAACATTTGACCTGTTTAATTCTGTAAAAGTTTAATAATAACTACTAAATATCTCTTCATGTGCGGTATCAAGTAATGCACAATCAGTTTACGGTGTTTCAACTTGTTATGCAGCATTTTTACTGCACTAATTGTGCAAGGTTAATTATTTAACGATAACTTGAACAAACACATTCTGAAATCATAAGAAAATTATTGGTCACTTAAGTCACTAAGTTTTTTCCCAAAATGATTTTGGCTGGTTAAAGATTTCTCTCAACAAAATTCATCTCCACACAGGTTTGAAGCTTGATTAAAATTTTAGATTGATCTTAATGTTAATTATTTAGGTTGTGTTATATATCAAATTTATTACCTTTATAATGTATCATAATTTCAAAGATGAATAGTCCAAGATTCTGGGGTTATAAATCTTAATATATATATTTTTTTAATTACAAGGCTATGGTATTCTTTTTAATGTTACCTAAAATATATCTATTGTTAAATATTCTCTCAGACTAAAATTCCTCCCTAAGCTCATTATGAAACCTATATGGACCTTAAGGTTCATCATCTCTAAAAACTTCAGGATCTACAAAGACACTTCCAAGTATTCTGATTTTCTCATGTGTACCATCTCCATTTCACAGGAGTAGAATCTATATATGTCTTGTTTTACCCACCCTATTGTTTTTAGCTAATACCTTGGTTTTAGGCTGTGTTTACTTATTGCCTGCTATAAGCAATATCCGTTCAGTGAGAGATACTTCATTAATTTAACTGGAACATTTCCGAACTTATAGTTGTTGTGGAATCCCATCTCTTCGATTTTCTCTGATTTCACTTGTCAACAGTTGGAGCTACTGTACTTCAGCTATCATCCCTTGTTGATTTCTTTTATCAACTCATGAGATCCCTAGTTTTGGAGCCAGACAAATCGAAGATCTTTTTTCAAGGTAGTCCTCTCTCGCATTTAGCATTTACCTATGTCATAAGAATGTCTTTTATCCCCATACAATTCTCAAATTTTCTACTTTCCAGGAATTCAGTAAATCAGCAATACAATTCAGGATATATTACCCTGAAAAGTCGATTTCCTCAGAACACAACACTTATTGTAATGACTAAGGATCATAATTTTGGGTGCTAAAGACAAAGATAGGCCGTATTGGAATGAAAAATATTAAGGAGGATTTACAGCCCTATTAAAGAAAACAAGAGCTGCATATAAAGTTTAATGATATTCCGGTGGTACAATACATACAGGTATTGTGATGAGTTTCACATCTGCGAAGAATGACTGAAAAAGGAATACTAAAAAGGCTAAGAGAAAGAAAGGAAGACATTGTTCAACAAAATGTCTGGAGGAGAAGGTTGGTGGAGAATCCGTGAGTCGTGGGGGTTTTGAGTTGATAAATATTGGTGAAGGACATACTAGTGGAGAGGATTTATTTGAAGGCCAGGTCTCGGACCAGGCTGTGTAGCACCTAGGATACATTATGTATATAATTTTCATCATTCATTATTAAAATTAGGCCTTTGTTGTCTGTCATCAATGTATGGTTTAGATATTTTTATAATTGACACTATGAATACTATGAAATTTCATCATCTAGAAAATAATGTTAATGTAGACGAGAATCTACCTTCTCTGAAATTAATAGAAGCTACCGGTGATATATTCTAAATAGTTTGTTCTAAATGGCCTTCGTGGATGTAAAAGAACAAATTAGTTTCTTTAAAGTAGGTATAGGGAAGGGACTTTCCTTGACCTATTTTTACTCGGATTAGAAATACATTGGAAAAACTCTGATATGAAAAAATGAAAAACATATTTCTGTCTTCTTTATATTAATTAAACTTTCTATTTCTATGATTTTTGATACTGAACAAATATTTCACACTAAATTTGTTTCTTCATTCCTTCGGATTAGAAATACATTGGAAAAACTCTGATATGAAAAAATGAAAAACATATTTCTGTCTTCTTTATATTAATTAAACTTTCTATTTCTATGATTTTTGATACTGAACAAATATTTCACACTAAATTTGTTTCTTCATTCCTGGAAAAAACTGGATTGGTAATTCTTGAATTCATTTACATAAATATATAATATTTTCAATTAGGATAAAGTTTATATTAATATTAAGTTTTAGAGGTTATTTTATATATTAATGAATTTAATTTTAAATATATATATATTTTTTTTGCAGGCCTTGTTTGTGGGCCACCCAGACAAGCACCCAATTGTGATATTAAAAGATGTACCCTATGCGGACATGCGATCTCTTCTAGACTTTATGTACCGAGGTGAAGTTAGTGTGGATCAGGATCGTCTTACTGCTTTCCTTAAAGTTGCCGAATCTCTTCGTATCAAAGGCCTCACAGAGGTTAACGAAGAAAGGTAAGTTGATTAATAAATATTAAAATTTATACAAAATGTCTTGTTAACAAAGTTGGTAATTTCCATAGTAAAACAAGTATTGTGTTATATCTGTGTGTTTCTTTAGACTGTTTTTGTAATGGATGGAAATAAAAAATTTGAATGTTCAGACATTTAAATATATGACCTGGTAAAGAGATTTGGACTTTATTGGGAAGGACTTAAACCTGAACTGATAATGGTTTCAATTGCGATTAAATTTGTCCTTAAACGGATGATTTTGTAATATATTACTAAAAGTGACACAAGAGTACTATTTTTTTTTTCTAATCTTCTCGAATTTGGAATCAACCAATAGCTAAGTTTATATCGTATATGTAAAATTATATGTACCACTTGTAATAATTTATATAAGTGTCCTTGATTTTGTACTGATTTCTTTGGTAATTTAAAAAATAAGTCTGGAACATCCACCAAAAAATCTACATAGTTCTAGGGTTAATTTACATTTTAGACGCATCAGTTTCAAAACAAAATGCTAGATGTTCAGTATAATGCCAAATGCATTTTTTCTACTTTTCAAATTTTGAGACCACTTGTAAAATTTAAACAAAAACTTTATAACTTTTCATTCCAAACGTGAGGCTAAAGACCTATAAAAATTAAAAGGAATTCAAATGTTTCAATATCTACAGGCCAGAAGACTGAAGTGATTGTTCGACCATTTTTATTCAACTCTTCCTTCGGTGGTCCTAGTGCACTATGAAGCATTAGTTTGGGATTTTTGTTTTTAAAGATTGACTATCATTATAAAATGTTTAAATATTGTTATTTAAATATTTGGACAGTTATTTCTGTAGTTCAATTGAGTTGATTATCATGATTATTTTTTTATAGTACAGTGTTTACATTGTAGTTTTTCCTAATAAATACAAAATTTATAACAGAGGAAATTCATTGGAAAACCATTCATTTAAAAACAACTTGGCATCCATTTCTGTATTCCACCTGACTGATTTCCATTAGTTAACCCTTAATTTGGCACATGTTAATTTGTTTTTAAATTCTTCGTTTGTTTAAAAATTAATAAAATATATTAATATATAACAAAACCTAACTTATAAGACATCATTTTTCTCAGAAAGATGCATAGAATTCATCTATGTAATAAAAAAAATAATTTTTGAAACGGTTTTGGAGTAAGTATGTTACATGTCAAAAACGAAGTTACCAATTTTCAGGAAAAACCTGTATATTCCAAAATCAATAGCTTACTACCTTTTTCTAAGATATACAAAAGTTTTGTGTAATATTTTTGAATATATTTATGGAAAAAAAAAAAAAATTTGTTACATTTTCATAAAAACAAAAAATAGTTTACGGAAAAAGGGAATTTGGTCTTTTTTCTTTCAATAATTTACCAAATATAGTAATATATATTTTATAGAAAAGTTCTATATCTCATTATGTTCAGAAAGGTGCATAGAATGTAAGTGTGTAGTGAAAAAAAATGTTAGTTGTAGCTAATTTGTAGTTTTTGGTCAAATACCAAAAAATCGGAGGGTAGCGGAGAGAATAATTTCACAGTAATTGTAATGTAAACCATACAAAAAATTTTTTGGAATATTTTCAATAATAACTACAGATTTACAATATATTTGTGAATATATTTAGGGGGAAAAAGAAAAAAAAATGTTACATTTTCTAAAAAAAATATAGATTTTACAAAATAAAGGTAAATTTATCTTTTTTCTTTCAATAATTTACCAAATATAGTAATATATATTTTATAGAAAAGTACTATATCTCATTATGTTCAGAAAGGTGCATAGAATGTAGGTGTGTAGTGAAAAAAAATGTTAGTTGTAGCTAATTTGTAGTTTTTTGGTCAAATACCAAAAAATCGGAGGGTAGCGGAGAGAATAATTTCACAGTAATTGTAATGTAAACCATACAAAAAATTTTTTGGAATATTTTCAATAATAACTACAGATTTACAATATATTTGTGAATATATTTAGGGGGAAAAAGAAAAAAAAATGTTACATTTTCTAAAAAAAATATAGATTTTACAAAATAAAGGTAAATTTATCTTTTTTCTTTCAATAATTTACCAAATATAGTAATATATATTTTATAGAAAAGTACTATATCTCATTATGTTCAGAAAGGTGCATAGAATGTAGGTGTGTAGTGAAAAAAAATGTTAGTTGTAGCTAATTTGTAGTTTTTTGGTCAAATACCAAAAAATCGGAGGGTAGCGGAGAGAATAATTTCACAGTAATTGTAATGTAAACCATACAAAAAATTTTTTGGAATATTTTCAATAATAACTACAGATTTACAATATATTTGTGAATATATTTAGGGGGAAAAAGAAAAAAAAATGTTACATTTTCTAAAAAAAATATAGATTTTACAAAATAAAGGTAAATTTATCTTTTTTTTTTCAATAAATCACCAAAAATAGTAATATATATTTTAGACACAACTTCTATATAACATTATATTCAGAAAGGTACATAGAATTTAGGTTTGTAGTGAAAAAAAATTTAGGTGGACACATTTTGGAGTTAGGTAGCCAAGAACGAGAAAAATTGTCTTTACGCCTACAAAATTTCAAGGAAATATTCATATACAAACTTGTATATAACACCTGAAAACTTATTTTAGGTTATTGAAATATATACAGAAGCTGTATAATATACTTGTAAAAAGATTTTTTTTTTTTTTTTTTTTTTTTTATCCGAGGAGGGGGGAATGCTTTACGCACCATCAGGAGCTGATCGCGGCTCCCGGTGTGTGGGACTCGCCAAAGTGGCATACCCACTAAACCCTAACCTCCTAAGGGCTTCACCTGTTACATACGGAACCACCTGTCGGCATAATTTTACGCCTACAAAATTTCATGGAAATATTCATATACAAACTTGTATATAACACCTGAAAACTTATTTTAGGTTATTGAAATATATACAGAAGCTGTATAATATACTTGTAAAAAGATATCTGCTAAAATATATAAATAATAATCAACTCATTAGCGGAAAATGTTGGCATAGTCATGAAAGTGCAAATCTGACAGTTTGGCCTAGGTTAGGTTACAATATTACATACATGTAAACATTTCTAAATTATAATATAAAACCAAATATAAGGTAAAATAAAATAAATTTTATGAACTTACATTTTGTATGGCATCCATTAGTGGTGTCCAATGCGGTGACGTAGGTGTGTAGTTGGGAGGGCGGCGATCCTTATGGCTGATTTTCAGGCCTAGCCAATCTCCTGCCCCTCCTTTTCCTCAAGTAATGTTTCATTTTACTGAAGCAATGCCTGTGTACCCCAGCGTTACACTGGGGACACCACCAAGGTGATCTGCGTTTGACACCGGTAGCCTCTAAACATACTACACAAAATTTGGTTAATGCACCAGTCAAGTGTGTGAGTATGTGAGAGTTTACAGGTGTCAAATCGGTGGAGGTCGACTGAGCACTACGTAACCGCATATCCGTGTGAGCAAGAGAAGGAGAAGCGTCAATTTGGGGTATGTAACATAGTCTGCTAACTAAATCTTGCATGAAAACGTGCCGTCTTTTCATGTTTGGATTCTGTGCTTTGAACAAAATCCAAGCATTGAAATTGGCCATGTCGATAAAGTTGTAAACTATCTTACGCCAGTATTTCTTACAGGGCCTATCAAGAGATACATGGTAGATACACCTGTCTTTGTTATCCACACCGCCCATAAAACAGTTGTACTGATGAATGACATACGGTCTGAGTTTGATACCACCACCCCTTTTGTTTCGTACACCAATGTCTTCAGCGTGACAAGCTGTGGAAACCAGGTGGACAGGTTTACGATTTTTTTTTTCCAGGTATTTCAGGACAAGTACTTTGCCTTTCCTGAAATACAAGGATTCTCCAACAGCTTGTATGGCTTTGTGCATTGTTTTAGGAAGCTCTTTGCTGATTTTGTTAATCGTTCCCGTTAAGTACGTGTTTTGCGATAACAAAAAGCGGCAAAGAGGTATCTTAGTGTAGAAGTTGTCAGTGAACAGGTGGTAGCCTTTTCCCAAACAGTCTGTTTTTGTCATCAGTTCCTTGACTACTTTTTGGGTGAAAGGGTCTGGATCATTGGACAGAAAGTCTCTACTGCTGTACAAAGAAACATGCAGAACATAGGATGTACCAGAGTCACAAATTTCAAACTTTTTTATCCCATACCGACAGTGTCTCTTATTGGGCATGTATTGTATGAAAGCACACCGGTTTTTCATGCCAATCATACTTTCATCAATACAAACCTGTTGGCTTGGAACAAAATACATCTTGAATGTTTCATTCATCATATCAACGAACGCCCGGACTTTTGACCAAGGGTCAAACCCTGGTTCACCACGTAATGGGCCCGGACCTTCATTGAATGATACATGAAACATCGACATAATAAGTTGAAAGCGTCGGAGACTCATCTTTCTGGGGTAAAAGGCTATATATTGATCATCATTTGTGTTCCAATATTCTGTAATATTCTTTCTTGATGTAAGTCCCATGTTGATCAAAATACCCCAGAATCTTTGCATTTCATTTACGGTTACGTCAAACCACGATGCAATTCTGGAATGTTGTCTCAACATTCCAGTTTCACGCATTTGACGTAACAATGCATGTGCACACTTATTAGTTTGTTCAACCATAAGAGCCCACATTGCACCGGTCATAAACAATGTCAAAAATGCTAAAGGATTTGAACTAACAGGAGTATTTCTAGGCCCTGCATTAGTAACTGTAAATTCACGCTCTATATCGATTGTTTGCTCAGGCGGATATACTCTTACCCATGGAGTCAGTGGCTGTGTTCGTGTATGTTGTCTTTTCCTATTTGTTCGTGTTGTTGTTTGAGTAGGTGTTATGTTTGACGGTCCTGGTTGATCAAGATTGATCTGTGCAAATGTAGGTGTGTGTGATACATTTACTTGAGGTTCAGGAACATCAACTATGGACTCAAAATCAGCCATTTGGGCTATATCTTCTATAACCAAGGAATCATCGAGATAGTCAGAACCACTATCTCCAATATCAAACCCATCAGAGACGTCATCTGCTGACAGGTCATCGTCAAAAATAGTCCTCACATCTTGAGGATTCCTTGGAGGAGAAGTCATAATTTGCCCCCCCAAACCCTGTGGATCTTCGATGTCAGACAGATCGGGGTCCATCATTAGACCCTCGATACTGTCGTCACGCACGTAATTAGATTCAACAATTCTGAATGCCATTTTACTAAGTTCTGATTGTTTTAGTTATAAATCAATAAATTGTTCTGAAATTATAAGAGTAAAACACTGAGAATAATAAATAGGCCTAGGCCTAACTATTATATATATATATAAGGCCACATCTAAGCTAGGCCAAAATCACAAGAAAATATTCTTATATGCATGCTAGCTAGGTTAGGCCTAGCTCAAAATCGCTCAAAAACCGTAAATCACTCAAAAATATAAACTTTAGAAATAATAACACATATATTCTAACTTGTATATACAAATTATAATAAATAAAACACTTCACAAAAGATAATATTATTTTATGCATGCTAGCTAGGTTAGGCCTAGCTCAAAATCGCTCAAAAACCGTAAATCACTCAAAAATATAAACTTTAGAAAATAATAACACATTTATTATAACTTGTATATACAAATTATAATAAATAAAACACTTCACAAAAGGAAATTTTCTTTTTATGCATGATAGTAGCCTAGCCTAGTTTGAGCCAAATATATATTCACTAAAAAACCGTAAATCACTCAAAAATATAAACTTTAGAAATAATAACACATTATATTATAACTTGTAGAAACAAATTATAATAATAAAACACTACAAATAAGAAAATATTTTCACTGGATATAAAATAGTTTCAAACAACAGAACGAAAACTTACAGCTCTCTCACAAAGTGTGCCGGTAGAATGACTAAAAATGTGCTTTTTGGGAGGGAAGAAATATTGGTAGAACTAAGGCTATGACGTGGAACTTCATATGAAATGAAAGAGCAAATCTTCCTCTATACAAAGAGATAAAAACCTGTGACCTAAGATAAATACAAGTCATCTATATTTCACGGCCACTAAACTCATTCCAGATCAGAAACAATCTTAGATTTTTGGTTACTGGTTTATAAAATATAATATAACTCAAAAACTATAAAAGCTAGGATAATTTGGAATACGTAGTTTGAAAGAGGAAGAAATATACTATAAAATAGTGCCAACTTGTGCTTTTTGGACACGAATGAATGTTTACAAAAAATTACAACACAGAAGTGTGAAAACCTCTAAGTTTTTCGACTGCCGTCAAGTGCAGCTCCCTGCCGGCGAAAGTGACGAATTATGAGAATTATTTGAATTTGTTCTAATCTATCTACGAAAATCAGGCTAGACAGCGCTAAAAGATTGAAACACGAGCTTTTCAATGGTGTATAATTCATTTCTCTACGAATCCATTTACTATGCTAAAAGTTGAGTTGAAGAAAAGAACTTTTTTTTCGTTGAATATATCGGTAAAACGGGTTTTTATGATAAATACGTTGTAGGTTCTAAACAATATGGGTTACTGACATGTGGCGAACTCTGTTGGATAGGTAAAGAATTGTACTAAACACTATTCAATTTACAAGTAAAATGGTTGGTTACGCCCAGTTTGACATTTGACTAAAGAACGCCTCCATTTTGTAATCTTTGTAAGGTTTGCCAAGTCGCCATTTTTGTGTCTAAAACACGCAAAACTTCACCAATTAATTAAATATTTGTATAGCGTTTTATGAACTTTTGATTACATGTATATGCATCTACGAAACGTCAGCTTTACAATGGTATAACATTTATTTCGATAGGATGGTTTTAAGTAACTCTAATGACGAGTTGCAAAATGTGAGTTTTTTACAGTTGTCCATCTTTCGTCAGTGGTCAAATGACAGTTTCTTACCCGACTGCCAAATCTAAGGTTAAAACGAAAAGTTGATAGTTAAAAGTTTCCTAAACAAAATAAGTAAGATCTTCTGGTTTTAAAGTGTTTTGATAATGATGGCTGTTCATATTATTAACAGGCTTTAACTCATTGGCAATGCTTCACGAGTGTTACTCGTTCGGCTGCGGTAGGCCCAATAACCGACTCTTGAGTGCCTCTCGTTTGTCGTTTTCATACCCCCACTAGTCCTAGTAATTTGATGGATATTCACTAAATCACTCCTGAGTTCATGTTTTCACTCATTCAAGAGTAGCCTACAGCTGATATATTTTCATAATAAAATTATTGGTTATAATAACGTAAAAAGTAATAATAATCAGTTTCTATCGGCGACCAAAACTATGTTTTCGAACGTGATAAGCGCTGTATTTGGCTGTATTGTAACCAACTGAAATGAATTTCATTTATAAATTATATTTTCGTGAGAATATTACGTTTTTTGAGTTGGCAACATTGTTTTCCCCATCTAGAATGTCATTTGAGTTTGTTACTGTCAGATGTGTCTCCTTTCGTTGTTTCAGTAAACAAGTTGGACCAAAATCAACCTTGGTAAGCTTTTATATTATATTTTATATAAATGTTATTTTTTAATTTAAAAATTACCTGTAAACATTTTTGTAGAGGGAATTAATGGTACTATACAAAGGAAATATATTTTTACATCTTATATAATTCTCATAATTTATGAATAAAGTTTACTTTCAAAAATTTATTTTTTGTAAATTTTATTTATTTATTTATTTTTATTATTTATTATTACAGCAAAATTATATATGCCAGTTACTGTTTTAGGTAGTATATTTCATAACAAACATTATGGTAAAAGATTTATTTGGATATCTCTTACAGTTTTGTTTTTATAAGACTCTAACCAAATATCTACAAATTCATTAAAATTAATTGCTGACCGAAGGTCCAGTGGCATGCCGATTAAGTCCTTCCCCAATGGGTTAATCAGACATTTACCATCATTTGTGTATATGAAAACTAATACAACGTTTCGAGAATGTAGATCAACTATCGTTATCAAGTGTAAAACTAGGAACATAAATGAGAAAAATAAACAAAAAATACATGATGAGAAAAATCACAACATAGTCCTACACTTACACATGGCAAGGAACTGATTGTAAAGGAATGTATCCAAGAGAAAGTTGTCCTAACTGTTATTGGGGTAAACAACCTTTTGTCCCCTCTTTCAAGAGTTTAGTTTGTGATCGCATCATGATTCCCAATTGTGGAATAAGTGGTGGAAATTTTGCCACTTATACCATACTGGGAGCCATGATACAGTCAAGAACTTAATTCTCGTAAGAGGGGGCATATGTGAGGGTTCATATAATCAGCTGTATTTAACAAAATAGATTAATAAATTAACAGTTATGTTTAAAAAAATAAACAGAATGTACTACAGGTTTACTAATAACAATATTGATTTTTTTCAATAAAATGTGTAATTTATTATATTTATATACAAAAATTGGTTGTATTAAAAACATATGTGTACAGATTTTGACCCACTACATAGTAAACTTTTACTGTAAGTGTTACACGTTTTATTGAAAAAATCAATATTGTTATTAGTAAACTTGTAGTACACACACACACTCTCTCTCTCTCTCTCTCTCTCCCCCCTCTCCCTCCCTGTGTGTGTGTGTGTGTGTGTGTGTGTGTGTGTGTGTGTGTGTGTGAGAGAGAGAGAGAGAGAGAGAGAGAGAGAGAGAGAGAGAGAGAGAGAGAGAGAGAGAGAGAGAGAGAGAGAGAGAGAGAGAGAGAGAGAGAGAGAGAGAGAGAGAGAGAGAGAGAGAGAGAGAGAGAGAGAGAGAGAGAGAGAGAAGTTGTTTTTGTAATAAGGTCCAAAACATGCAGATGAAATAAGTTGGATGCTGTGTTGGTAGCGTTTGCTGCACACAATGTTTTAATAATTTATCATTGTATAGAAGCCTAATTTCACATGTTGCCTAACATGCTTACCTTATTAACACTACCACCAAGTGGCAATATCAGGAAACTTTTAGTAGTTCTGTGGTTAACTGCATATTCTGTGGTTTTAGAGCATTGGTTTGCATCCTACTCTGTGACCAAATGGGTTTTTCCATATAAGTGTTTTCTTTTCAACCTATAATAGAATATAGATTAGTCCACCGTACAAATAAACAAATGTTGACTTGGGTAGAAGTTGATGGATTTGATTGGTACTCAATTTGATGAAATCAAAATTCTATAAATTATTTTTTTGTATGTTTAGTAAAAATAAATATACTTTTTTAAATATTATAAATTATTATTATTATTATAAGAAGAAGGCTGTAAATAATGTAATTTAATTATAGGCAGTTTAATATTTTGTATTGCTAAGTATAGAAAAAAAAATTAAACAAGAAGTAGTTAGGGTTAAAAAGATGGTTAGATTACAAATGACTATTTATGCGTGGAAGTTTGACAGCAGCTCAGCTCTCCCAATGTCCTTCATAAATGTGTAACAATAATCTACAGACTTATAAATATTTGCCATCTGATAAAAGGCTCTAGTAAGGTGCTAACTATCAAGCCCTATATTTTTATTAAGAGTAGTTAGTTGTCAGCTGATTTCACCCTTCCTCCCCATGACGTTCCACTCTTACTTCTCCTTAATGTTTTAATACTTTCATCTGTATTGTAGGTCAGCAGAGTAAAAGTTTACCCCCATATATTAATAGGATTTTTTTTTTTAAGAATAAATTTTAAAGTTTTCAAACCCCTTTTGAATGTTTTTCATTTTATAAAAACTCATTAGGCAAAGAACTCTTTAATGTTTTAATACTTTCATCTTTATTGTAGGTCAGCAGAGTAAAAGTTTACCTTATATATTGATAGGATTTTTTTTAAAAAGAATAATTTTTAAAGTTTTCAAACACTTTTTGAATGTTTTTCATTTTATAAAAACTCATTATGCAAAGAAAATCGTAATACATTTTTATTAAAAAAATAAATGCTGATTGTTTGAATCCAAAATCACATTTTTGGCTGTGCTGCTAAATTTTGTTATTTTTATTGTGACATTCCTTTCTCACATTTAAACATGCTTATATAAGCATCCATTGCTCTAGTTAAATCTTGTTTAGTATTTTTTTTTTTAAAACCAATACTGATGCATATATAGTAGTTTGATTTATTTTAAACTTTTTGTACTCATAAATTATTAAGCTTGACTTGTGAGATAATATTAAATAATAAAAAAATTAAAAAACCCAAGCACAAGATCTCACAAAAATTACGCTTACTTAATCAAACGTGTTTCAACGACAAAGTCGCCATCCTCAATGATGCATAACTAAACTAAAAATCAAGTTTTGATTGCGAAGTAATTTTTGTGAAATCTTGTGTTAAGAGTTTTTCTTCTATTTTCTATTCAGTTATTTACTAGCTTAAAAAAATGTGTTAAATGAATGTAATTAATAGTTGGTTAACATTGTGATTTATCCTTGCAGGTGTGATCTTCCTTCAATAGCGTCTTCCTTACTGTCTTCAGCGCCAGCGCCCCCTCCACCACCACACTTACATAGGATTCATCTTACACAACCGAAACGTGCGTTACCTCCGATGGCAGCTAATCCACTTTTAGGTTCAGCATTAACTGCGCCTAAGAGAAAACGAGGGCGACCAAGGAAACTGTCAGGAAGTGGAGGGGACACACCCGGAGCGAGTCCGGAAGATGAAGGAGATACTGAAATGAGGTTACAACATCCAAATAGAGCTGATTCCCCAGGTATTTATGTTTTAATTGTTTTTCTTAGAAAATCATAAGTACTCCCCTCTCCCCATATGCAGCAGCATTATTCTAATGAATTAATCATTATTTGTTGGATACAGTTTTATTCATGAGACTGGAAATTCAAATGGTTTACAAACAACAATAAATCATTTTAATTGTTTTGAGGATTACTGCCATTCCTAGTGATATCATCATAACTTGTAACATGTTTCTGATGAATTCTATTTCTGAAAGCTATTTACATACTTTATAATGTAAGTTTTTGTATAGCGTTCAAAACTAGTGAACTTATAGTGACGAAACTCGTTAGCAGAAGTTAAGATAATGAATCCTAGGAGTGGCAGGAAAATGTATTCAATTATGTACATACTAGCATAAAGTCTAGGTTATAATAAATTATTCTAAACACATTCATATCTATTTTCATATGGTTGTAGCTTCATTTGTTTTAAAACTTGTAGACCAATTATCATAGGTCTCGCTCTCTTCATCCATCATTTAAAACAAAAACTATATACTTGAACATCAGTAAAATTAGATAAACAAAGTTATTGTCAAACATTAATTTCCAACCCTGATCTCAAGAAAATGTGATATTCGTATAGTTACGAGATCCAGGGGCAAGTCACCGACATGAGTTGTAGCTAGTAGTTAAAAACCAATTGTTTTTTCCATTTTCTATAAATTTTTATTTCATTTTCATTTCTATTTTTTATAAACATTTAGGCCTAACCAATAGAGTAAAATTAAAAAAAGAGCCACTTTTGTTTTCCTAACAAACTTGTTCAAACCATTCCAGCAAACAATACTTGGATATATTTGTTGAAAATTTGACAAAAACTATTTTTGCTAGTGCAGAAAATTTCACCACATTTTGTTCTAGTAATAATATGTCTGTCATTGTCGTATATAAGTCTGTTCGTGGTAACATAATTAAGATAATGATTGGAATTTGGTTAGGAGTATTCTAGTGAGCTAATATAGGAAACCTTATATCTTAATGTAAAAAAAATATGAACGACCAACAAATTTCATAATGGTAGCTAAATTAGATACAAATTTGCGGATTTTATATTATATTTAAACATTACACCAACTTTCTGAGATGTAAAATAACAAAGTTCTTTATCAAAATTAATTTTTCAAATGCTTATCTACCAAACAAATTTAATAGTTTAGATTTTGTACGGACAGGAGACGCAAAATTATTTTGGAAAACACACAATAAAACTCTAAAAGTTCTAAAATATTTCATAAAGACTGTCCACTTTCTCAATCGGTAGAGAATATAAAAGAAAACTAAATTGTGATAATTCTTTCTCCTCGAAACAAATCTTTTTGGTTCTGATTGCCTGGGTGGAGGGAATAGCTTGTTTAGTATTCATAGAATGGCTGCTGTCGAAGTGGAGCATTTGTAAGTGGTTTGTCAGTTTAATATGAATGCCAGTTTGTATTTTACCGTCCATAGTTTTATATTGACGTGCAGAAAGGTAACTTGTGAAAGAAGACATAGTCCAGGTGAAATTAAAATAGGAAATTATAAAAGGCTTTCTAAGAAGCGATGCTTAACTCTCCTTAAAAAAGATTTCTTCAGTGTATCTATCAACAGAGAGGTTGATGGGGTTGCCTTTGAAGAATGGTTTCTTCCAATTCTCCCATGTAAAGATTTACATCTAGGATGGTGCTATTCTGGTACCCATTGCCGTTGCTTTTATGGATATTTTTAGCATATGAGCTATAACTGAATAGATTTTAGGAATTATAGATGAGTTTTTTGGTCTACCACTGTTTTGAAATTTGATCTAGTTGTTAGAATGTATTGTAAAGAGTATAATTTGAAGAATACTGAACAAATAACTTGCAATGTTTCCCCCCCCTCCCGACTAGTGAACTGACGTCCATCTACATCTGTTTTAAGATTGTTTTTTTGTCTAATTGAATTATGAAAGGGGTGACACTTTTGCAATTGTGTATTGCCAGTTTTGTCCTAGCTTACAGATATCAACAATAAAAGGTGTATCACGACACTGAATATCCATATTTAAACAGTTTTGGTTTTTTGATCTTGTCATGAATTATATTTGTAAGTATGATAACTATTGTTATGGTTTTCCGATGTTGTAGCACTGATTGGCACCCTCCTGTGTTTATGTCTGATTTAATGAAGGAAATGTGGCAGTTATGGATTGCATTGTAATAAACTAATAACAATAGGATTTGTATCATCCTACTGAATTGTGTTTAACAATAATTAATTCTTAATTAATGAACATAATTTTCGACTGAAAGAGTAAACATATTCAACCTGAAAACATGTTGTAACTTACAGGTAAAAAAAAACATTAAAAAAATTGCTATATATAAATAATAATAATTTTTTACCACCAAGAATTCCCGCAAAATCGAGTTCCTCGGTAAAAAAAAAAAATTCCATTTTAAAAGAATAGTTAACCCTTTATCTGATAACACGCATCAATACGCTACACTCAAGCGTTTATGTGACTAGAAATCACTTTTTTTTGCAATTCAACATTTACCCTAGTACAAATCATCCTACGGCAATAACTCCAAAATTATTATATCTAAATTTTTTGAATTACACACATAAAATCTATGTACATTTCTGAACAAAATGATATGAAGAAGTTATGTTTTGCATAATATTTTTGGTGAATTTAAAAAAATAGGCCTAACATTTTAGCGATTTTCGACTTTTAACATAAAAAAATATTTTCGTAATAAATTTTTTAGAAATTAATTTTTTTTTAACAACTTCTATTTACAACTATATTACAAAACTTTTGTCCATCTTGAAAAAATTCAGAAAAAAAATTGTGTATGATACATATACGCTTTTCTGTTTGATTTCCATTTAATTTGTTTGCAACTATTTTGATTCCTGACTTACTCCAAAACCATAACATTAAAATTTTTTTCTTTATCCAGATAAATTCTATGCACTTTCCTGAAAAAAAATGTCTTATAAGTTGGGTTTTGAATAAAATTACTATTTTTCATGACTAAAAAAAAAAAAATGATTAAAAAAGCGGAAAATTGCAAACTTTATAGTAGGCGGTTATAGGGTTTTAACTATATGTATTGTGAAAATAGCAGAGTTAATAAGATGTTTAATATGGTGAAACTTTTGGTTTTTGTATTCCTCCCTCACTTTTTATACCAAAACGGTAAACAAATTCATAATTGCAAGGCAAATTGAGAAAAATTTGTTCAAGAGTGAGTTACTACTTTGTATAGGGACACTTTTACTTAAAACATTTTTCGACATCACTCTGTACAATTGCCAATTACTCTGAATATATTTTTTTATTACATAACTAGACCCTGTTATAAATAGATTAAAATAATATAAAAAAAAAATTTGTAACTTTAATTAATAGGCCTAATACTACAAGCGGGCGACATTATACCAGAAGCAATGTACATTAATACGATCTCTCTTTTTGTTGTTTATTTGTGGAATGAATAAACATTATAATTTATAAATACTATAAAATTATTATTTTTGTGCTATATTTTTCAAAGTAAATTGAATGCTTGTGTAACCCCCTCCATCCTCTTTGGTTCATTGGACTATACATATGGGAGATTTAAAGAATGTATGGGAAAATATTGGAAAATGTAATGGGAATTTTTTAATTCCAATCGGCTGGAGGAGACCCTGCATATTTGTGCCATATGGCTGGATGAAATAACTTTATTTCCAGTACAACTTACTCAAACTTAACTTAAAGATAAATGGCCATAGTTTTTCAGGAAATAAATAGAGTTTAAATTCAATGGAGATTAACTGTAATTTTTAGATTTTATTTAAATGAAAAAATTTCAATTTCAAAATTATAATTTGTAATTTTGTATTATCAGCAATGGGGCCTCCAGATTTGTTGGAAGTTAACATGGGAGAGATAAATGAAATGGACCACAATGCCAAAGAAGGAGATTCGGCAGCTGAAGATACTCCAGCTTTACCTGAAGACGATAGAGTAGACGGACGGAATATTAAGAATGAACCTCACCAGGAGCCAACTCCTGGGACTTCGTCACAAGGTGAGCATACGATTTGTATAACATTATCTGTAATCAAAATTGTAGCACAACAGTATGAATCATTGAAAAGTGATAGATATAAATGATTAAAAGGTTATTTTTATAAGTGAGAGACTCGTAGTTATTTTTAGAATAGATTTTAGACATAATAGTACATTTTAAAATCAATAATCTGTTTGAATTTTGTATATGTGTAATTTGGAAATAAAATAAAATTTAAAAAGTTATTTGAAAGGTATATTAAATTGTAAGGTAAATGAGATTATACTAATTTAGTAACAATGTTTAAATCAGAGGCTTTTTTTTTACTTTGATTCAAGTTCTTGGTACTTTTCCTTTTTATGAAATTGAATTAAAGTTGTGTTTCACCGAACTAGGGCTATGCAAAATCACAAATATATTAAATAATTATAAAAGTACATTTATGATATCTACAGGAAGAGTAGGGTAAAAAACGAACAAAAATCTTAATATGTAGTCTTGAGTAATTTATTAGTAAAAGTATTATGTGTTTACATAAGAATAAGATCATTGTTCAGTGCTTGACTCTATTGTTTTCAACTGGGCATAAAACAAACTTAGGGATTTTCACAGGTTTTTTTTTATTGTTTGAAAAATTTGCAGCCCAATATCCTAGACAAGATATAACACTGTGTACTTGTGTATTAAATCAGTGCCCCAATACCCTAGACAACATTAAATACTGTACTTTTGTTTAAAATCAGTGCCCAGTGACTGTCAAAATGTAGTTTTTATCAACTCGTATTGTTTTCAACTGGGCATAAAACAACCTTTGGGATTTTTACAGGGTTTTTTATTGATTGAAAAATTTACAGCCCAATATACTAGGCAAGACACTGTGTACTTGTGTATTAAAACAAATTTAGGGGTTTTCATATATTCTAATTTAATGAACAACTTGCAGTCCAAATCCATAGGCAACATTACATTCTGGACTTATGTTTAAGGTCAGTGCCCAGTGCTTGACAAAGTGTTGTTTTTATCAATACTATTGTTTTCAACTGGGCATAAAACAAACCTAGGGGGTTTTCACAGGTTTTTTTAAATTGATTGAAAAACCTGGAGCCCAATACCCTAGACATTACATTAATTACATTTTGTACTTGTGTATTAAATCAGTGCCCAGAGCATAAAACAAACTTAGGATTTCACAGGTTTGTTTTATTTGTAAACTGCAGCCCAATACCCTAGACAATATTACATTCTAGACTTATGTTTAAGGTCAGTGCCCAGTGCTTGACAAAGTGTTGTTTTTATCAATACTATTGTTTTCAACTGGGCATAAAACATACTTAGTGTGTTTACATAGGTTTTTTAACACGTTCACTGCGGCTGACGCGCATGCGCGTCACGATTCCAAAACTATATGCGGATGACGCACTTGTGCGTTGTTATCAGTAATCTATTTCTAGCTAAATCCTGACCTTATCAGTTGACCATTGGTGTTCTTTGACTTCGTGCGTCTTTAAAAACAGTGTATGTTACCTTCCTGTTTGTTTCGTTTTTAATTTCCCATAATATTTGTTCTTGTACGAGTAGTAAACATGGCTGATCCATCACCTGGACCTTCTCGTGATAATAGCTTTTTGACAATAAGTGAAATAGATACTTTTAACCAATCTGACTCAGAATCTGAAGCTTATAGTAGTGGGGACAGTTATAGACAAAGTCAAAGTGATTTATTTACTGATGCCGAAATTTAGTTCGAGAGTGAAGAGGATTCATCTCTTCCAACTGAATCTAACCCGTCTCTTGCGGTATGGATTGATAACCCTGATAAGATGAAAACATATGTATTCTCACAACCTCGTGGAATGCGTGTTCCATTACCTGGTAGTAATAAACCATTACATTATTTTCAATTATTAGTTGACAATGTTTTTCTCTAATCTGTTGTTAGAGAAACAAATCGGTATGCCGAAGAATTGTTTTTATCAACGGAAACTAAAGAGAATTCACGGATATGTCAGTGGAAAAATCTAACTATTACCGAATTGAACACTTTTATCGGACTTCTTCTCCACACAGGAAATGTAAAAATGCCTAGGTTACAAGGTTATTACCGTAAAGATAAGGTGTTCAAAATCTGTTGTGGAGAATACATGGCTCGCGACAGATTTTTACTAATCTTGCGTTGCTTACATTTTACCAAAAATGATCCTCATAATACTGACAGATTACTTAAAATAAGGCCAATTATTGATTATTTTATTAATAAAATGTCATGTGTGTACAGCCCAGGAAAAGAATTATCTCTCAATGAAGTTATTTCAAAGTTATTTCCTCTCTAAATCACACGAACACGTATGTGCGTCATCCGCATATAACAGAAAACTGGATGCTATATGCTAATGACGCACAAGTGCGTCAATTCCCCCCCCCCCGTGAAAAATGTTAAAAAATTATATATTCTAGCTTTGTTTAATTATATTATAGTAGTTATATACTAAAAGTAATAAGTTTTTCATTTTTACAAATCAGCACCTGTGGAAAGATTGTTTTTCGCATCAGCAGTGAACGTGTTAAATTGATTGAAAAACCTGGAGCCCAATACCCTAGACATTACATTAATTACATTTTGTACTTGTGTATTAAATCAGTGCTCAGTGCATAAACAAACTTAGGATTTAACAGGTTTGTTTTATTTGTAAACTTGCAGTCCAATACCATAGACAATATTACATTCTAGACTTATGTTTATGGTCAGTGCCCAGTGCTTGACAAAGTGTTGTTTTTATCAATACTATTGTTTTCAACTGGGCATAAAACAATCTTAGGGGGTTTTCACAGGTTTTTTTATTGATTGAAAAACCTGCATTCCAATAACCTAGACACTACATTACATTTTATACTTGTGTATTAAATCAGTGCCCAGTGCATAAAACAAACTTAGGATTTCACAGGTTTGTTTTATTTGTAAACTTGCAGCCCAATACCCTAAACAACATTACATTCTCTACTTATGTTTAAGGTCAGTGCCCAGTGCTTGACAAAGTGTTGTTTTTATCAATACTATTGTTTTCAACTGGGCATAAAACATACTTAGTGTGTTTTCATAGGTTTTTTTAATTGATTGAAAAACCTGGAGCTCAATACCCTAGACATTACATTACATTTTGTACTTGTGTATTAAATCAGTGCCCAGTGCATAAATAAACAAACTTAGGATTTCACAGGTTTGTTTTATTTGTAAACTTGCAGCCCAATACCCTAAACAACATTACATTCTCTACTTATGTTTAAGGTCAGTGCCCAGTGCTTGACAAAGTGTTGTTTTTATCAATACTATTGTTTTCAACTGGGCATAAAACATACTTAGTGTGTTTTCATAGGTTTTTTTAATTGATTGAAAAACCTGGAGCTCAATACCCTAGACATTACATTAATTACATTTTGTACTTGTGTATTAAATCAGTGCCCAGTGCATAAATAAACAAACTTAAGATTTCCCATGTTTTTTTATTTGTAAACTTGCAGTCCAATACCATAGACAATATTACATTCTAGACTTATGTTTATGGTCAGTGCCCAGTGCTTGACAAAGTGTTGTTTTTATCAATACTATTGTTTTCAACTGGGCATAAAACAAACCTAGGGGGTTTTCACAGGTTTTTTTTATTGATTGAAAAATCTGGAGCCCAATACCCTAGACATTACATTGCATTTTATACTTGTGTATTAAATCAGTGCCCAGAGCATAAAACAAACTTAGGATTTCACAGTTTTGTTTTATTTCTAAACTTGCAGCCCAATACCCTAGACAATATTACATTCTGGACTTATGTTTAAGGTCAGCGCCCAGTGCTTGACAAAGTGTTGTTTTTATCAACACTATTGTTTTCAACTGGGCATAAAACATACTTAGTGTATTTTCATAGGTTTTTTTAATTGATTGAAAAACCTGGAGCCCAATACCCTAGACATTACATTACATTTTGTACTTGTGTATTAAATCAGTGCCCAGTGCATAAATAAACAAACTTAGGATTTCACAGGTTTGTTTTATTTGTAAACTTGCAGCCCAATACCCTAAACAACATTACATTCTCTACTTATGTTTAAGGTCAGTGCCCAGTGCTTGACAAAGTGTTGTTTTTATCAATACTATTGTTTTCAACTGGGCATAAAACATACTTAGTGTGTTTTCATAGGTTTTTTTAATTGATTGAAAAACCTGGAGCTCAATACCCTAGACATTACATTAATTACATTTTGTACTTGTGTATTAAATCAGTGCCCAGTGCATAAATAAACAAACTTAGGATTTCACAGGTTTGTTTTATTTGTAAACTTGCAGCCCAATACCCTAAACAACATTACATTCTCTACTTATGTTTAAGGTCAGTGCCCAGTGCTTGACAAAGTGTTGTTTTTATCAATACTATTGTTTTCAACTGGGCATAAAACATACTTAGTGTGTTTTCATAGGTTTTTTTAATTGATTGAAAAACCTGGAGCTCAATACCCTAGACATTACATTACATTTTGTACTTGTGTATTAAATCAGTGCCCAGTGCATAAATAAACAAACTTAGGATTTCACAGGTTTGTTTTATTTGTAAACTTGCAGCCCAATACCCTAAACAACATTACATTCTCTACTTATGTTTAAGGTCAGTGCCCAGTGCTTGACAAAGTGTTGTTTTTATCAATACTATTGTTTTCAACTGGGCATAAAACATACTTAGTGTGTTTTCATAGGTTTTTTTAATTGATTGAAAAACCTGGAGCTCAATACCCTAGACATTACATTACATTTTGTACTTGTGTATTAAATCAGTGCCCAGTGCATAAATAAACAAACTTAAGATTTCCCATGTTTTTTTATTTGTAAACTTGCAGTCCAATACCATAGACAATATTACATTCTAGACTTATGTTTAAGGTCAGTGCCCAGTGCTTGACAAAGTGTTGTTTTTATCAATACTATTGTTTTCAACTGGGCATAAAACAAACCTAGGGGGTTTTCACAGGTTTTTTTTATTGATTGAAAAATCTGGAGCCCAATACCCTAGACATTACATTGCATTTTATACTTGTGTATTAAATCAGTGCCCAGAGCATAAAACAAACTTAGGATTTCACAGTTTTGTTTTATTTCTAAACTTGCAGCCCAATACCCTAGACAATATTACATTCTGGACTTATGTTTAAGGTCAGCGCCCAGTGCTTGACAAAGTGTTGTTTTTATCAACACTATTGTTTTCAACTGGGCATAAAACATACTTAGTGTATTTTCATAGGTTTTTTTAATTGATTGAAAAACCTGGAGCCCAATACCCTAGACATTACATTACATTTTGTACTTGTGTATTAAATCAGTGCCCAGTGCATAAAACAAACTAGGATTTCACAAGGTTTTTTTTTTATTTGTAAACTTGCAGCCCAATACCCTAGACAACATTACATTCTGGACTTTTGTTTAATAAGGTCAGTGCCTAGTGCTTGACAAATGTACAACCGAATGTACAAAGTGTACCAAAACGTTTTGAAATAGGACTTTAAAATAAAGTACCGTGTTACCCTACCTACAATACGGAACAGCACCAGATTTTTTCCAAGCTTATTATTGAACTATTCTTTAAGAAAACGTGTGGTAGATAATTTTTCACTGGATTTTGTAAATTTAAAAAATGCTCAAACTTGAAGAATACAAAAAAGCCTAAAACTCGAAATTCTTAAATAGCAACTTATAAAAAATTTATATCAAATAAAAGGTCTTTTCAAAACGAACATTTTTTGTATTTCATCTTTTTTTCAATCTCTTACTGTTTTAAAATGACAGCTGAAAATCTTAATTATACCAGTTTACGAAATTTAACAAATTATTTTTATTTGAACAAACAGGTTTTTATGATTAAATAAACGGACTTTGTTATGAAATCAGAACAAAATTCAACATGTTTTATTAGTTATATTGGGTTTAATTTTATTTATTTTATTATTTTTTTTTCAGGCCTCAGATTACCAATGTAAAGCTATATATTTAGCCAAATAAAAATAAAGAAGAAAGGTCAAATTTAATGTTCATTCAGAATTATAAATTCTCTCTCTTTATATATATTTAAGGTTGATATTAATTTCATTTCTATATATATATATATATTCTGTTTATAGATTCACCTCAGTCATTTAAAGGAGGAAGTTCATCTCAAGACAGCGAACGTTATGGATCAGGTGAGTTTGAAATAATTTATATTCTAAGTTTTGTTCTTCTTTACTTTAAATATTTCAGATCAAAAATATCTTCTCAAAAGCTGCATATCGACCAGGAAAACTATTACAGAATCCGTGTTGTGGAAATGATTTGTATAAATTTTGTATGATTTTTGTTGGTTTTTGAATGTGTGTGCATAAATTAAAAATGTATACTGTATATGTCCTTCGAATGGTGATATTTATTTGTAATAAATTAATTTTTGTGTTCTGTGTTTGATATTTATTTATAATATTCTTCTGTAATTCTAGCCGTGTTGTATATTTTAGTAAGATTGGAGGAAAATCAGGCTTTTATAGAATAAATAGAGTCTGAAATTATTTGCCTTGAGACATCATGATAATGTAATGTAAATTTTGTTTCCACATTTTGAAACCTGAGAAAATTTATTTGGTTTTTTATTCGTGCATTGTTTAGCATTCAATTTTAATGATTCATATAATAAGTTGTTTGTTAAATAATATTACCATTATACATTTGAGACCATTTCATAGTAATATATCAGTTTTTATGACTCTGTATAAAGTATATACTTGCCCGACCTACTGGTAGTCGACTCGAAGGTTCCTATTTTAGGATTGAATGAGAACTAGACTATTTCACCTGTAGCCCTGACTCCCAAGTTTATAAATGTCAATTTTATTACATTTAAAAGAATTTGTTAATATTTTTAGGTCTAGAATAACACTTAGTGTTTTTGTGTTCTCTTATCACAAATGATTTGTTAATGAGGTTACCGGGGAATCTATAATATTATCAGCATAGATTTAAAAATCATGTTTACTTGTTTAAGACTTATATTTTAATTTTTAAGCGAAATTTAACCGTTATTCTTTGGGTCTGTTGTTATTGTTAGGTGTCACATTTTAATAGTTACAAATTAGAAGCAAAAGCAAACAGATGGGTCACCTTCCTCTTGATTATTGTATTCCCAGTTGTCCTCATCTAGGGTTTCTAGTCTGGTCTGACTTTTGTAAGTACCAGAAGAAATTAGTTTATGTTAATATTAAGAGAAAGGTACTACATCTGGTTGTTTTATGCATTCTAAATAATTTAATAATAAAAAGTGATAACGCAAATTATTGGTTATGAAAATTAAAATGAAGATTTCAGAAGAGTTAATGGAGCGTTATCTTTTTTAAGGTAAGTCCGGAGTATGTTCTGCCTTTTAGTCATAAATGGTTTATTTTGTATTTAGAGGAATGTGCCCCATCTTTTGTTTTATGCTTTAAATATACTGTATTTAGTTTTACGCAGTGTTATTATTTACTTTTTAAAATTTTTTTTCATATATACAATATAGGTAAACTGTAATATTTAGTGTTTTAATCTAATATTGTTTAAATCGACTTTGTTTAGTGTTACGTTACTTAGAATTTAGTAAAAGTTATTTGTTATTTAGCAGATTTAAATAAGTTTTTGATTTTAAATTAGAATAGTGTATTATTTTTAAAATTAATTAGGAATATAAAAGAATAATAATATAATTACAGCAATTTTTAAAGATTCAACTGATTTTCAACCGTGTTAGGTTGCCTTCAGAGGTTGCACTTTCTTATTGTCAGTTTCAAGCATTATTGTCATGACTACCATCCATGAATTTGTGGTTTTAATAAACAAAAAAACAAATTCTTTTTAAATGATGAATCCATAAATGGTACCTACATTAGTCTTCGTTAGTCTTTATTATAATTATAAAATAAAAGCAACCAGTAAATGCATGAATGTTCAGTTCTTTTTTTTTATACAGTTTGTTGCTTAGATTCGAATAATATATTTAAAAACAAATTTTTATATGGAAAATCGAGACCATAAATTTTCAACACTTTAGGCGCTACACAGAACTGGAGTTTACTGGTGTGTGATTACTGTTCAGTTTGGTCACTTAGATCTAACTGGTTGAGCAGTAATTAGATTTGTTTTTGTTCTAAGTTGCAACTAACGCAATGTATGAATTTTTGTCTAAATTCTTTCAGTAATTGTTAGTGTTGGTGGAAGCAGTATGATGGTTTCAGTTACCTCTGAAGCGCTCTCTTGTACACAAAAAGTCTTTTAAGCTGTGAGCTTGACTTCCCAAAATCTAAGTTTTGGCCCAGTATATTAATTTTGATTTTTCTGTTCTTTAGCTTAACCGGTAACTTATGGATGTTAACAATAAATATTTTAAAAAATCTAGTTTTTGCTAAATACAGCACATATTGGTCACAGTACATATCGTTCTAGAAAACATTGCTTCATATTCCTTCATCTTAATCAAATAATTTACTCAAAGCGTTTAATTTTTATTAGGATTTTTTAATAAAATAATTTATTCATGTTTTGTAATGTTTTAAAAATAACTATCACTTTCTCCTTTTTAAAATGTATGCAGTAATATTAAAAAAGGCACATTCCTATTAATTTAGAATCATTTACTATTATATTATTGGTTCGTAACTAATTAAATTTGTTTACTTTTTTCAGTAAATGTTGTGAAACAAGAAACCAAATCGGAGTATTTCGATGGATCTGAAAACAGGCAGCATAACTTGTCAGACGAAGAATGTTATGATGATATGATCGCTTGTTCACCAGGATCATCAGACGACGAATCTGAAAATAGTTCAATTAAAAAACGTCCAACGAATAATGGGAAAAATAACATTGGATGGAAACAAGAACTGACCGTTGACACCGATGAAATGATGGATGAAGATATATCTCAATACGAATTAGATTCATTCAAGGCAATGATGTCTTCAAAATTTGACGGACCAGTCAGCCCTAGTCTACCTCTTGGTCATTTTGATCCAAATAAACCGATTGATAAAGCATCCGTCAGAAGATATTGTACTCACGAAGCTGAGAACGTTTACCGCTGTAATGTTTGCGGTAAAACGTACACACATATTAGTAATTTTTGTCGCCATTTTTTGTCAACACATCATGGCGTGAAACAAGAGATACCTTGTCCTGTTTGTTTCAAATTGTTTACGAGGAAAGATAATATGATGACTCACATTAAGCAAGTACATAGACTGACTTTAATGCGAGGTAACTATCAGCCTTCGAATGATTCTGGCGAGCATTCCAACTCTGACCCGTTTCCTCTGTTGAACGACTCTGTTTGAGGTTATGTCTTCCTTGCATTTAAACTTTGTTAACACATTAAATTTACTTTGAAAATCAAAAGCTAAGTGGCATTGAATAGTTTTGTATCTGTTATAGAAAGTATAAAGATTTATTTTTGTTGTTTGTGTGGTTAATAGCACTGTTGATGTTTTTAGAGTTTACTTAAAAGTGTTGGAGGTAATTGAGGATTAGGTTTGACCGGTATTAATCCCTATATTCAAATATGCAGAAGTTAATTTTTAAAGATGCAGTTATTGTTAATTTAATGAATATTTGTCATGATTTTTTTGTCAGTTGAAAGGTTATCACGCTGAATTTCAGGTTTTAAATCTAAAAGCTATTGGTGTATGTTGCTGTAACCCACGTCACTGATGTTTAAAGGACAGTGCTTTAAGTTACAGTTTCATTTGCTCAACTAAAAACATTTGATATAAAGACACTGTGTGTAAAATGCCTTTTTTAATCATCCATTTGAATGCACAGCAACATAAAGATGTCATAATATGGTCAATTCACATCTATACGTTTTGGTACCCATGCACAAAAGTAACTTTTAGTATCACTTATGACAACCAGCATATTGAAGAATTATTTTTAGTGTTTTTATTTAGAAACTTATACCAGTTTCTTCTTTTTATCTTGAAGTTTTGGTTTGACACAGAAATAGTCTATGACGAGTTCCTTGAAAACTTTTGAATTTGTGAATTCTCACAGAACTCGATTTAGTGGTTTTGTCTTCTTCAAACGTGGAATGTCACTGACCACAAGCTGTCTTGTCTGAAGATTATTATGCTTCGTGCTTTGTGGGTTCTCCACTTCTTCTAGGATAGTATTTTTTTGAGTTTTTTTGGGTTGTTTACTTCTTTAAAGGATCGGTTTTTTTAAAACCTTATTTTGAAATTATTTATATATTTGATTTCCTTTTATGTACATCATCAAAACAGTTTCATTTCATAGGTCCAAATGTTTGAACATGTAATATCGATTTTAAAATAATTAGCCCTACTATTATGTAGTAAGAATTAAATAACTGTATTAACAATGAAATCTGCAAATCACATTTATTAGTAATGATAGACAGCATTTTCAGAAACTAGAAACGAGAGGATATTTTATAGTTTTTAATACAATTTCTTAAGCGAGCCCACTATAATTTCAGCTAACTTTCTTAGGAACCACAATTTAATTATAATGGAGCTATTTTATCTAAATAAGTTCTTAGTCTTGATAGAATTTCTTACTTTTCATTATTGCTGTTATGATTTGCTAGGCATAAACGTAAATTTGGTACATACCATGCTGATGGTGTCATTACTACCCCCTACCACTCAAGTTTAACTGAAAACTGCAACAGTTTTGTTGTTTTTGACTGAATTCCTGGAAACAATAAAATATGATATTGATTTGACTTATCCTTTGGATTACTAAACTGTCAATATTTTTGCTTTTGTTCATTTAAAAGGCTTTGTGCAAAACATTAATGTTCAGGAATGGAAGTTTGACTGATGTTTTCAGACTGAAGTTTATAATGACCCGCTGAGTTAGAGTCTTCGAAATTGTGAAATTTAATTTAGCCACTCTTGCCGGGACACCTGTATTGTATGAAGTATAATTTTATATTCCTTTTGATTTAGAAAAGATCATGACAAATACGTAAATACAATTTAAATCTTTCGAGAAACTATAAACTTGTCAAATCAGTTTATGAAGATAACAAATATGTTCATTAATAAGCTTATTTAAATAAGTAAAACATGTCTATGCAGTGTAATAAAATTTTAATTTTTAACCAACCAAATAATTTAAATTTGTACTAATAAAATATAATCCCAAAATATGTAGCTCAAAGTTTATGCAATAAAAAAACAAAATTTAAGGAATAAAGCTTCATACATTTTAACAATTATTAATGTAATAATCATGTGCCTTTTTACAATTACCTGTTTAAATTGTGAAAATATAGTTGTAAAGTAAAAAAAGGATATAAAAAAGGCATTTTAATTTGGTATAACAGAAATTATTAATTTTGATTGGAATAACTTTTGTTTAAAACATGTAACACTGTGTTTACCTTGTTGTTATTGGATTTCTTAAAAATCTACTAAAATACAAAATGGATAACAAATTTACCAAAATGAGTGAAAGTTAATGCTGCGTTGTTATTATCATTAAAATAATTGCCATAGTACTTATTTGTCTAGTCATATTTACTTACAATTAAAACAAAAAAATTAATAGATTTATTTTATATCCAAATAAGTAAAATTATATGAAACGTTATTCATTTCTATAATAGTCCTATATATAGGATTAATTTTTTAAAAAGGTGGCATATATGATGTTATAATAGCCGGCTAAATTGGTTTTTGTGATAAGTTTGTTACAAGTCAAAACATTTCTACCAGTTGACATTTTTATCACCTGTGGAATTGAGATAATTTGTTTTTAAAATATAAATTGTTAAACCCAGTCAGTTTCTAAATATTTAAGAGGATGTTTTTATATTTAGTGCCTTATTGATTGTGTCACACTTGTTAATAATTCAAATTTTTATTGTTAAAAGGCTTAATTAAACTAGCGGTGTATAACTTAGGGGAGTTTTTTTTGTAATTTTAATAGTAATGTTTATCTTTAATTGGTTTCAATTTTAATTTGAAATCGAGTACTTAGTATTTTCAGTTGATTTTTAAAATTGGGTGCATTATGTATTCTGTATTCTGTTAATCGCGTAGAAATGTGTAAATAATTCTATATTTTTTGGTTTAGTCACTGTGTCATTAAATAGTTTACTTTTCATTATAAAAAAGTTTGCCGAATATTATGTTGGTGTGAAATCAACGAAGAATGTTTTTGAGTGCATTTTTTGTTAGTTTGATTTCTATTAAACATTTTTTTTTTTTAAAGTTTTGATTCTAGTAGATTACTATTTATAAAAACAAAGTGTATATTATAACCCAGATTTTTTTTTCTAATTTAAAAAAAAAAAAAAAAAAAGTAAAATATTTGTGCACATTTTAAAACTTGTTCACTAACAAATTGAATAATTATTTACTTACATAATTCAAATTTACACTTTCTTTAAAAGATTGTGTGTTAACTTAACTTATAAACATTTAAAGCTTGTGCAAATATTGTACTTTTACTAAAGTTCAAAGACAATAGTTTTCTACTTTTTGAAAGTTTCCTTTTTTTATTTATGTGGTGAGGTAAGAACTTCTTTATTCTGTTTCTGTAAAAGAATACCTTATCTTCTTCTCTTATTCAGTAAAATAGAAATTTCTATTATCCAGGTTGTTAAGCACTATCGTAGAACCAGTAACATATAAACCAATAAGACGAGGCATTATTGAAATTAAGTACTCATTTACTGGGAGTTTAGTCTCAAAACTTGAAAGAATATGAAGATTTGTCATCATATGTTTATTTTGCACTTCATTGATTGACCTTGATAACAAGGGTATGGCAAGTCTTTTTTTATTTCTACTTTGTATTGTGGTCCACTTGAAATATAAGGACCTTCACTATTCTCTTTAGACTCTGTTGCCACTTCTTTTGTAACTAGTTCTCAATTTCTTTCTGTGCTTCAGTTTCTCAATGTAGTAATGTTTATCGAGCTTTTCTTCTGGGAAAACGAGAATCACTAAAGTAATCAACACAACTTGCACAACAAATTACTTCTTTGTCGACGATGTTTCAAAAAGTAAGTTGTCAGGAGTAGTATCAGAAGTCTGTGTGTTTGGTAATGGGTGTTTTCTGAACGGTAGTATACATAGAAAAAAATAAAAATGATCTAGTTGAAGCTTAAAATCTTTACTTAAATTCAACTCTTGAATGTGTGTATAGATACAGTTTTACGGTATATTGTCAAACTGTGTCTTTTCACTTCTATGATTAAACTCTATTACATCTACATAAATATTATGCCGCAGCTAATAATTTCCCAAGTCTCAGTGATTTTTCATCTATCATGAAACCATCATTTTGAAAAATAATGTCCAATAAAATTAAGCTAGAACTACAACTAAATCATTCTACGTCTTGTTTGTTTTACAGATATTTAATTCGGAAGCTTCTAAAATATTCTGGAATCTCTCCTTGCGAAATTCTTAAACTTTTTAAAGTCTTATTTCATTCCATTGCCTTATCTTTAATGTGATGTCTTTGAATTAGTTTCAAGTACACATTATTTTCATTTGTATGGAATTAATGATATTGACTTTGTCATTTTGGTAACGTACAATTTTAATTTTGCAAGTTGAGGAGTCCCCCACCCCCCTTGATTTCTCTTAAATTTACCTCTTAGTGTGAGGTGTGGCTCAAATTGTGAAGATACACATTTAATTTACTGCATTTTGGTTGTGTGAATTGTCAAACGACGCATAGATTTGAGTCCAGTTGCTGGCATTGGTTTTGTCAATTAGTTTGCCTTCATTAGTCTTAAAGGAAGAGTATTGTCCTATATTTTCTTAGTCTAGTAATAACTTGTGTATCATCAAAGCTCTTCGACAACACTACTGTTATCAAAACACTGTAGAAAGTATGGTTATATTCATACGACTTATTGAACATTTTGTTAAGTATATTAGTATAACATGGGATAAAATTCCACCATAGATCTGCCATAACTATAAATGATTCGGTTCAATTATTTGTCAGTAAGCTTTTAAAAAAAATATATATAATATATAATTAGAAATTCAAATGACACCTGGTTTAATAGAAATTTAACCTTCTTTCTAATTTGGTTTATATTGGACCATATTTTATTAACCTTTGTTATAATTCAAATGATTTATAAGAAACTAGTCAAGTTATAAAGGCATTGTTTAAAAGTGTCTGGGAGTACTACACTTTTTAAGTCAAAAGTTTATTTTGTTTTGAAAAAATAACTCGATTCACTACATTTTATCAGATTGTATATTATTTTTGTTAAAACTTGTATTTTTTTTTCTGATCAACCATTTTGAAACGTTCAATCATAACATTTAAAGTATTGGTTGATTCTAGTCGTTCAGTTTCTTATAGTCACTGTTCAAAATATTTGATCTAGTCTTATTTATTCTGTTTAGTAATTTGTAACACATTCTATTATATATTTCATGATCAATCATATAGGATTTCGATCATTCTTTAAAATGGTTAGAGTATAAATTTGAATTATTTCAGCAGCGTCTGAAAAAACGTATTACAATTAGGGCGTGTACTAATTTTATTTTCTTATTGGGATGAGATGAATGTTATAAAACGTTTTCGATTGTTCTTGATGTTTTGAGCCCTTAGGAACTCATTTACACCATTTTCAACTGTCTGTCTATCCGTTTGTCTATGGTGTTTTTGGTCATGTTTTATCTTAAGAATGGTTAGTTCAAATTACAGTTTGGGGTGGCGTTTTGCAGATGTACAGAATGATTAGATTTTGGCCAGTAACGCTTATTAAGGAGTAAGGGTAAAAATAAAGATCGCTCTCAAAATTATGTTTTAAATTATAATTAGATTTAATGAAATTTCTAATATTGTACCGTTGAGTTTGAATTTTACATTAGTTCATACTTTGTTCCCCTTTTGTACTCGAAATAAAAAATAAACCCAAATTGGACAAATTTTTATTGAGAGATTTTTATGAAACTAAATGTGATGGTTTTATTATCTCTCAGTTTACACATATCTGGGCCTACATATATACTCAACAATTTTTATTGACCAATTTTGATGAAATTATAATATTTTTGTTTAAAAAAAGCGTTGAATTTGAATTTAACACGGAGAGGATTGAGTTTAGAAATTAATTAAGTCATGTGCTTGCCTAGCAGCCTGTTGGAAATTTGTATCACAGACAATAAACAATACAAACTTATCACCGAATACATCAGGTGTTTGCGGCTATGTCATCTGCTTTAGTATCTATCATCACGCCAATCAACAGAATAGGTAGAAATAATTCGACGCGTTGCCACATAATGAAACTATCTCTCCTATTTAACTATAAACTATAGTAGATGCAAATTCTGTTTTGATATGCTTCAACTAATTTTTTCGCCTAACATTATCCGAAGTTACACAGTTCGGACATAGCATAAACTACTATTATATGAAACATGATCTGTGGACATTTCATAGCTTGAATATAGTTTGTCATGAGGAAAATTGCATTATTTCATCTTCTAAAATATTAAGCCAATAATATTATTAATATATTTATAAATTAATTGCTTTAAATGATAAACAAAGTACAAACATGAATTATGAAAATAAATACTAACTTAAATAAGAAGAAACACAATAAACTACTACATTTTATAAAATAGACGGTAATGATTAATGTTTAGAAACAACTTAAATATTAAACGACTAAACTTTAAAAAAAATATATGTTCATTTCGTGCTAAGAGGGTCTTTTAATAGAACACTACAAATTCTAGTTCGTATAGTTTTGCAAGCTACTAACAACAAAATCGATTACCTAACTGCGGAGTGGAGGACTGACGAAGCAAGTGAGGGGTTGTAGGGGAAAATTTGATATACGCTAGCACTACATTTAACCTACGTTTTGTTCAACACAACATCAACTCAGGGTGCAACCATATTATACATTGCGTGAGAAGTCTGTATTGTTTATTGTCTGTGGCAGTATATTGCAGTTTTATGTCAATGCTGAAATAATTCTTAATTTAAGCAACCTTAATACAAAACAATTAATTTTACTTTCAAATTTATATAACTGCTGTGCTCATTACTGCGAAATTAACTATAACCTTAAAAAAATTACAGTACTTTTAATTAAGAGTCTTATCAAATTTGAATCTACCCTTAATATTACAAATATAAAAGTTTTAATACTTTATAAAATTTCTTTACAGTTATGGATTTTCAACTTTTACAATAAAATTTAAAATGTAGTGATTTTTATTTATAGTCTACTATATGCTACTACTACCAAGTCATTTCTTTTTGCCATAGTCATATTTTATTCTCCTTTGTTTTTTATTGCTTAAATAATATTAAACAAAGTGAAAATGTTTTATTTAATGTTGTTTTTAATATAGTGTAGTTTAAAATATATTGTATAGTTTGGGGTAACAGTTTTGTGTAGTAGCTTAAGTAACACATTATTGGCTGTCGTGTGAGATGTGAAAATGGTTTATAGGTAGATGTATGTAATTGACTCATGTTACCATACTTTATATATTATGTTAATGTTACAAAATCAAATATGTTTCAGTTATAAAATATAAATTTGGTTGCTTTTAAATATTTATGTTAATATATATTAATTTCATAGGTTATACTCATGATCAAAGAAACTATTAATTATCTATAATGTGCTATTGTGAATATCTACACACACACACACATATACAGTATATACATACATACATATATACATACATACATACATACATACTAGAATTACATTACTCTCAACTAATGTGTTACTGCTTCGTTCAAACTTCCAAGATAAAGAAAGTGAGATCTATAGTTTCGGTGTCTCATATATTATAATGATTATAGCTTAGATGATGGGTTTTCAATAAATAAGTTAAAGTTGTGAAAGCAATTTTTTCTTAGGGTGTTTCTTGAGCTGCTTGAAAAGTTACCTTGCTGCGAATGCCGGGGTATGAAATTATTTTGGGGAATGGAAGCAGCTGATCATTGGCTGTGATTTCGAGTCCACATCATATAATAGATCTTAGCATATTCTCTACAGCTACAGAGGTCAAGGAAAAATAATCCCCAGAATATGCTTCTTAAGGAGCTTGGATCAGGACTGGATGATAATTTTAATATATCACAAAGCTCAACTTTGGTCACAGTGACTGAGTGAAATGTCTTCAGAGACTCTCAACATAAGATGAGCTGATTGAAGAGCTGCAAATCCTTGCCAACATTGATAAACAAAAAATTAATTCTATTTTCTCTAACACTATACAATTGCTATGAGATTATTTCTAGATGTCACATCTATGCCACAAGTTAGTTAATCCACCTCTATATAGATCGTATCAGTAAAGTGGGTTTAAACCAAGTATACCACTAGAATTTGAATAGGTTATAAATTTCTAGAATTCTGTTTGTTTAGTAAAATTAAGACAAGATTGGTTTTGAATCTGTCTTTTTATATACAATACATTAAAGTCACTAGAGAGAAAAACATCTGTACTAGCAGTGACTGTACATCAACTATAGTCGAGTACTGGCCTGGCGAAGGAGTCTCGCTAACACACACTGTTGCAGCTGTTCTGTAGTTGCGGATTTCAACCCTTCACGTATCTCGATCCCACACTGTCTCAGCATATCAGCTTTGCTATTCATGTAAAAGTTAACAACATGACCTGCTCATCTAAGCCATCCCATTTTAAACTTTAGAATTAATGTAATCTCCTCCAATAATGTGTAGAATTCTTCATTGTATCTCTTTTCTCACACAGCTCCTTCATTAAGTCTTAATTTTCAAATCATTATCCATTTTCTATGGCTGATTGATCTAGGTAATTTTAGAGCAATCCAATTATGTTGTCCCAAAATATCAATTTCTCAATTTTAGAAAATGATTAGTAGTCTAAATGAATTTTTGAAGAACCCTAACAAAATGACTTATAGACTTGCCTTATAGTGCCTTAAATTAAATTATGGGCTGACCATATAGTGCCTTAGTCCATATGGATTGGTGATGTCCATACTCTCCGTATTGTCCATATGGAGGCCTAGTCCATTACACAAAACTTATTCTAGTCAAGATTTGTTTATGCTTACGCCAACATTAAATTTTTCTCACAATAATTATCGTTATTTTATTTTGTAACATTAACAATATTTTTTAGAATTCATGTCTTAACATATTTTTTAATGTAACTTGCCTTATTTTGTTTTTTAGCTTGTCACAATTTAAACAAATATATATTAAATAATTTTGTTCAAAACTATTTTAGGTAAATGTAAAATTATTATCAACTAGTTGTCAAGTGCCTAAATCTTATGTTTAAGACATGGAAATAAAATTGTTTGTAGTTTTATTTTCTAAACGGCCATATTTTATTACAAAAAGAAAACAATTAGTTATAGGGTGTAGATATTTAAATATATGGGTTTATAGTCTGTTTGTGCAATATATTGTGTGATTAAAAGGGGTGTCATTTTTTTGTGTGGTGTAGTTTTTGTTTTAATGTTGTTGTTAGGTTTTTAAGTTACTGAGAATGGATGCCAAAAATAATTTGTTTTCTTAGGTTGTAATTATTTGTACAATGTTTATTCAAGACTTCATTATAATATATATTTTTTTGCAGTGTAGGAAAAGATTTTAATTTCAGGATTTTGGTTTATAAACTGAAATTTATGAATGTGACTGAAATAGGTCTTGGTTTTGTTTGTATTCATTAATTTTTTAAATTTTTATTGCAGTAAATAGTAATTCGTAAAGGACGAATGTTATTTCTTTTCAATTAACATAATTAAAGACTGTAGTATTTAATCTGAGTTTAGACAAGTGGAGTGGTCACATTAAGATCAATTAAAAAAAAAAAAAAAAAAATTAAGATGAAAAAATATAAGAAAGTGGTGTAGGATTGGAGCTTTTGATTAACTTTTTCCATGTCATAGTTTTCAGTTGGAAGTGTCAAAACGTTGGAACTACATGCTTTTTATGTGGTGAAATATTTGATAAATTTTGTGTAACTAATAATTTTTGAAATTATGAAAGTTGGGTACAGATCAGGAATTCCAGTTAAAACAAAAATGCAAATGCATTTAATTATAATCGCTGGTTTCAAACTGTACGGAATGGCTGCAGTTTAAAGATTTATTTATCTAGGTCTTAAAAATAAGATACAAATTTTAAATTATTGAAAAAAAAAATTTCATAATAGGTTAAAATTACATACCGCTAGGAAAAAATGAATCTTAAAATGTGTGGAATGAAAAGTTAGCAATTGTTAATGTGAATAAAATTAGAACCGAGGAGAAGTTTGTAAAATTTAATTTTGGCAACCACAAGACAAGATCTCACAAATAAAATTTGATTTGTATAGTTGAAGAGTTTATGAAATGTAAATTTGAAAAAAAAGAAATGGTAATTTTAATTATAAACTTCTCAAAAGCTTAGTTAAAGTAGTCGATAATACATTTTTTAGTTATCAAACTGATCCAAAAATAAATTCAGTTAAGGGTGGGTTGATTGTTCATTAATAACTAACACCATCTAAGTTGTAGTTAATTAGATTATAACAGAACTGTAGATTACAAAATCAGTTTGTTAAATTTCGTGCAGAAAAATTCAAACAAATTATTAACAGTTTGCACGCTTTCAGCCACAGTTTTATATTAATAGAGTTGCAGCTACTATTATGACTTTTAGTATGGTGTTTTTCCCCTTTTTTTCTTTTTTCTTCTTTTTTTTTTTAATGTGTTAATATTTATATAAACAAAATACCAAAGCATTCAGGAATTGGAAATAAGTAGAATTTTATGGGTAATATTTTAAACAATGTTTTCGATTGAAAACTAAGTTCTTTAATGTGCTATAACCTAATTTCAGTCACATTATTACACACTATTCTGCAATAATCAATAATAATTTTATTGTTAAATTAAAAAAAAGTAAACATTGTTCAAATATCCACTTAATTTTTTCCTAGTACACAGTTTCATTTATAAATATTGTTTAGTGTGTCATTAAAAATGAAAGTTATATATTAAGTAAAAAAAAGTTGTATATTTTTTAATTGGTTAGTACATATGTTTAATGTTTACTAATAGTTGTAATTGTAACAAAATAACTAAATGTGATGTGATTAAGGTGCCTTATTTACAAATACCAGACTAGAAATGTGTACTAAATTAAACAAATACCTATTGTTGTTTATTTTCAAAGAATATATTAACTTGGAATTGTATGGTACTTACCAACAATATATTAAATACTTTATTTGGTGTTCTTTGGTTGTTTATTGGTTTTTATTTTGTCTATGTCCTGTGAGAATATTGAATGAAATAAACCATATGCATTTAATACGTTAGGATGTAATTGGACGATTATCATTTTGGGTTTTTTATATCTGCTCTTTACCAATTTTGACTTTGGGATTAATATACGAGGCGAATTTGGTAAGTAACATTTCAAATATGACTGCTAGAGTGGTTCAGTTTTTCATGTGCTCTTGGGTGTTTAGCTCTTTCGTATATTAGTTGATTATAATTATCATTTTGAGAGATGGTTTAGTGTTTTTTTAAAGATTAAAATGTTTAAGACAAAGTCACGCCGATTACAAACTGTTATCCATTTAAATGCTGGAAATATGAATCCAACATTGATTCATCACCAGATTAATGAAGTTTATGGTGAAAATGAAATCAGTAATTGAATAGGTTAGATAGTTGGCGAAAGGCACCAAAACGTGGATGATAAGGAAGGAGTGGGAGTTTTCAGTCTGTGTAGCTTATAATTGAAAAACTTTGTGAAAACAGTTGTTTTATGATTTATGTAAATATCAAAAACTATTATAGGAAGTTATGCTTATTCAGCCGGGATCTAGTGCTCATTTAAAGCCTAGCTCCAACGTCTTGTAATTTTCACTTGTTCTTGCATTTCAAGTAGTTCCTTGTTGGATGACTGTATCATTATATGAGAAGGGTATTCAGTAACTGGTTCCATATTGCGACTATTTGTGAAAAAATAGTGGTTTAAATAGTCTTAGTGTTTAAAAAAAGGTATAATTATTTTTTAAGAACTTCAACTTTCTCAAAACACATTTTATTTGCAGATATACAAAATTAACTAATATAGACATGTAGGATCTACGTAAAGAATAACTATCAGAAGCAGGTTGCAGAGTTTAAAGCTCCATAAAACAAGCTATCATAGGACCTACTGGTAAATGGTTACCCTTGATAAATGACTTTTTTATACCACCAAAGTGAAACAAATACAAGACGACATTTTAATAACCAAGTTATCGGTCTCAGTCCAGTGTCTCAATAGGGTTTTGTGATCATGTAGCAACTGAGGATGATGACATATTCATTGAAACTTCGTCTTGTAATTGTTTAACAAATAACGTGGTTTTGTGGAAAATTGTGTGTTTGGTGATTAAAGTTTCCACAAGTGTAGCTCATTACAGTTCCCTTTTTCCATAATTTTCGAATTAATTTTTTCTGCTTAACAAAGTTTTGCAGTGTTTTTTAGAACTAGCTCAGTTAGATCATACCAAATAAAAAAATTGTACTCTCTAGAATGTTAACTAAAATATGAAGGTGTGGTGGTGAAATGGGTGATTTAAAAATTACTCTCAAAGACACAACTGATTTTTTTCTCAAATTTATTAATATCACCTTAAAGTACATAGAAAAAAGCATTAAAGAAAACTATTAACCGTGATTTAATTTTTTTAAATGACATCCGAAAGATAATGTCCATTTAAATCCAAGCATTTATAAGACACCTGTGAAAACTGAGCATAATGTCTCAGCATTTACTGAGGGATTTGTGCAATTTCTTTTCGAATTCTCTGTTTTATGTCCTTGAGTTTTTCATGGTACACCCACCCTACTTCTTTAGGCTCACAAGAAGAAGTCACAAGCTGAGGGGTCAGGTGAACGAGGGGGCCCATGGCAACAAATACTTCAGAATATTTATCTTCATGAACCAAAATTTTAAACTGTTATTAAAAAAACGCTATCGGCGGGTGTAATCATTTTCATTAAGAGCTTTTGTGATTTTATAGAGATGATGTTGAAGATCTTAGTGTAAAATTCGTCGGATGGTTCTGTTGGATAGGTTAAGTGTAGCACTATGCTGGTGAGCCGATCTCTATAGGCTTCTTCCAATTGCTTGTCACACTTGTTCGATATTTTCGGGAGTACGAATTGTTCTTACACTTCCATCCCTCCTTCTATCAGTTGAACTAGTCTGTTCAGAGATTAATATTCTCCTTGTGTTTACTGACGACGCTAGGAGATTACGATTTATGCCGAAACTAGCATGGAAAACACATCTACCAATCATATCAATGCTATTTTGGTAAAAGGCTTTCACTGTAAACTCACACTGTTGGCGGGTCCAACATTCCATTTGACTAAACGTTTAGATGTGTACAACACAACTGTGACTTTGTTGTTCTTCCTCCCCAATTATTCCTGCCTCCACCAGACTATTCAAAATCACCAATATTTTTACAGTGAGCTAAATTACTCCAATATGTGGATTAGTGAACATTTCATAGTCTCTGCTATCTGTGTTTATTATGGAAAAAACTTTGTACTATTAAAAATGGTAGCTATGAAATATATCCATTCATTTCAAACAAATCCAATATGGTTGGTGCCCACAAGTATTTTTTTGTTTGTGTTTGTAAAATCATTTGTAGTGAAACTTTGTTTTCTATTCTTAGTTTTGGTATTGAAGTTTTATCATTTATTTTTATATTATGGATATTAAGGAGAGAAGAAAGGGAGGAAGGATTGATTTCAATAATTTTGAACCTGAAGTTGGAGACAAAATAAAATAATTCTTCGTTGATATATGCATAGTTTATTATAATATCCAAATGACTAAAACCACATTTCTAATTATCTGATGCAATGTTAAGTACTGGATATTAAAATGTTAATAGACAGATAATTTCACTTTTATGTGTAAAATATAAGATTTTGATTATTTTTCTTCTCTTCAATAAGTCCAAAATTAAGCACATGCTCTTTAAAATACCCTCTAAATTAAAAAAAGGAAGTACATGTTTGTTTTATGTTTAAAATAAGATGGAATTTGAAATATTACATATTTGTAAAAATTGTTCAAATATGGGCCATAAAAAAAGTTCATGTTTTATTTTAAAATGTGTTATGTAAACCTCTAAATTTTCATGGTTGATACAAAGTTGTTCCTTTTTAAAGGTCCAATAAATTTGATTTGAATCTATGAAGCTGTTAGTAGATTAGATAATAAAAATGAGTGTTATGGCAATTGTCAAAATATCCGCCTCGTCCCACTGCCTGGAAATTACAATAAATTATACCTTTTTAAATTCAGGCCCTATTAATTAGGACCTTGCTCAATCCTGACGAACTTTGTTCGATATTAATGATTTAGATGTAGTAATTCAGTATCAAACAAATACTTGAGTCATTCAACCAAGGTGAATGACCAAGGTAATGACCATTGCATTCGGTCATTATAGACTGCTCTTGTGGTATATCTAAGCAACTATATAGAGTCAGTTACTTTGTTATAGTGTTGTGTTGTATATTAATGTACTCATTATCCCAGTCTTTTAATTCCATTGTACAATTTTGTATTGTGTATGTAAATATATTTTTACAATGTCATCGAATATAATACATAACAGAAACAGAAACATGGATAAACTCTCCTTAATTACAATAACTTGGAAAGGTTGCATTGATAGTGAGTATGAGATTAAAAAAAAAAAAAAAAACTACTGAAAGAAACTGATTACAATTTTATTATTTTAAGTTAAATAAATTTGTTTTCCTATTATACATGATTTTAGGTGTATAATTTAAACTTTATAAGTATAGCAGTTGTAATGTTTCTCCCCTTTCAATGTAGTCTCTATTTGCACTTGCACAACGATGCAGTCTCGTTTTCCACTAGTCAAAAGCATGGAGTAGATCTGATGTTTTTACACATCTATGCTTTACTGCACCAACTGACTCGTAAGGTGCTGTGTAGCAGGGAGAGTAATGAAACCATTTTACCCATGGTTCTGGTTTTTTTGCTGACTATTATTCTCAGCTTTGTCAAAATTTCCTTACAATAATAAAGATGATGGTTCATTGTTTTGTTTTCTGAAGCTCTCATTCTTCCAAAATTACTCCCTTGAGATATTAAAATATGAGCAAAGCTTTGAATTTAAAAAAAAATTAGTACAAATTTGCTGTCTTTACATAAAGAGTGAATATTTGTTAGAGCTATGTGTTGAGTATGAATTTTTTTTTAATACCACCTCTATGGTAAGTGCTGAATTCAGTGCCTGTAATATTTTATTTATATACATTGTTGGTAAATTTTGGTAAATTATGTATCTAATTTTGGGAACCTATTCTTGGCCCATAAGGTAGAGGAAATTTATATAGTACAGTAGAACCCCTCTAATCTGTCCTCGGGTGTTCCGTTGCTCCGGTTAATCCGACCCTGCTCGAGCTTGCGATATTGTGCCGATTTGTCGATGACTCACGGTCCGTCTGGCGCCATTCTTTCCGGTTTGTTATCGCTTTCCCGCTTCAGTGCTGTGTCATCTCTCGTGTTGTTTCTATTGATTTGCTATAGTACTTGCAAAGTTTATATATCACTTATTTCACTGGAAAAAAAATCTCTTTATATAATATGTAATAAATATTGACCTTTTTAGGATAATCCGACCTTTTGCGTTCCGACCATGCCCCCAGTCCCGAAGGTGACAGATTAGAGGGGTTCTACTGTAATGGAAAGTAAAGTCATGTCATTTAGTACATAAATTTTGACTGGTAGAAAGTACAAGTGAGTAGATTATGCTGTTGTTATAGTAACAGCTAGTCTAGCCAGCATTGTTATTACTTTTGAGACATAGGCAGCTTAAACAATCATGAAACATCCCTGTTTAAATAGTATGAAACATTTATCTTTTCCTGAACCTATCAATTAAATGCCCCTGGAAACCTTGTCAGGATATATGCCTTTAAGATCTTAGTATGTGATTTCTAATGACATCCCAAAGTGAATACTTATATATATATATTTCATTAGATGGTTCATCTTATCTGTTATTGTGAGATGTCTACTCTGAGGATATTGTCTGTTAATTTACTATTTATAGTGAGTATGAGTGTGGTATGCCTGAGGTACTCTAGCTGATCTATACCTTTCTTTCATGTAGTTTGGTTAGATTCCTCTTTTACCAACTTTTATTCTTTTCTGACTGGTGCTGTTTGAGTATTTGAAAGCTAGGTGACTGCTTTTTCTTTTTTTGACCATACAGTTTTTCAAAACTAAACAACACGAGGAAAAACTATCCTCTGTTAACATTAGGTCATCATCCGTCTTCATGCCAGTTTCATTCAACTTATATTCCCTATGAAATAGTTCTGCAAGTAGTCTTTTTGTACTGGGTTGATCTCTCTTAATCAATCACACCCAGATTTGTCAACTTGTACCTTTTTTCATCTTCTTCTAACTAGAACAACTCAGATTACATATCGGTTTCTTTTTCCTCGTTAGTAGCACAGAGTCGCTCTCCATTCTCGAAGCTTTAGCTTTTAAGACTGCCTTGAATTAAATGAACACTATTCATATCATTTGCCTTGAGATAATTTAATCATTCCTATTGTGAAATTGTATAGTGTATGTTTCAGTTTACTGTAATTTCTCTGCATGTTTTCGATTTGTAAATTAATCTAAGCAAACTCACACCTAACCTTTAATATTTCTTAGTGTATTCTACAGTTGGAAAATAAAGGGGGACAAATTTACATCGTCACCTAGCATAAGCATTGCTTTCGGTTCATGGATAAAAAGCGTTATAATTAACGGTTTAAAATGATCTATCTAGGATTTAAAAATTTGACAATGCAGTATTACTTATCTTTAAGATATTTCGTACTGAATTGTATTCTACAAAAATTGGCTGTATTTGTTTTGTGGTGTATAATTTTATGTTAGTGTTATATTGTTTGTATCCACTTTCCATTTGAAGGAATTTTGGAAAATTATGATTAATTAATTTTGTTAATCATAATGAAATACTTTCCAATTTAACAAGCAGTGGAATTAAAAAATTATCCAGTTGTGTTTTCTGATGGCTATGAAGAAAGTTAGACCCACGTTTTCAGAGTGTTAATAGTCGAGGATAACAAGTTATATTAATATTTGCCCTCTCATTCATATTGATTTTTTTTTGAAAAAGTTTTGTCTATTTAAATTTTTTAGTGGTTAAAACAAAATTTAAAATTTGCTTTTGAAACTGAAACAAAAAAAAAAAATTAGTGAAAACAATTCAGATGACTCCAATATTTTTTTTTTAAGTAGGTCAGAAATTAAAGTTATGAAGGTTTTTTTTTATAAAATTAAAAATGTTATCTGGAAAAATGCGGAAATATAATAATGTGCTATGGTTTCGTTGAGCACAAATTCTCCTACTAAATATGGGTTCAACAAAAGCATGCTGTAAATGAAAAATGTGTTCATGAAAAAAAGGAAAGAATGATGGATGGAGGTAAGTGATGTTAATTTTACAAATTGCCATCATGTTGGGTTATTTTTTTATATTAATACATTATAGTAGTGTATTTTTTTCTTTTTTGTCATTTAACAATACCATTGATTAAATAATTATCACAATAAACCATTAATAAATTTATTCAGAAATAAAATATCAATTGTAAAGAAGGCTTAGTTATTAAACTGGCTTGCACTTAAATAAAACATTGTAGCGATTGTACATAATATGCAATTTTATTTTAGTTGAAACACATTTTTCTTTCTGAATATTTAAATAAATGAAAGTATTATGTCAGTATTATATATATTTGGGTTCATAGGCTATTACAGTTTATTCCTTATATCGATTTTAACCCTCGATTTGCCCATGCTAATTGATTCACGTTTTTTTTCATCGGTTGAAATAATTTCAAAAATTCGCCAAAAATAGAAATTCTATCCCAATCATAAAGTGATCCATAGCTTTGTTTTAGGAAAAGGTCCAAATTATTCAAATATGTAACTAAAAATTTGATTGGTGCAAAATTGTAAAAGTTATAAGCTCAGGAAGCAAAAATTTTCAAAAACGGAAGATTTTTTTCTAAATTCAGGCCTAAATAAATACTATAAAAATGTATAGGCCTGGTTATACAAAATACACAAAAGTTTCATAATTTAGTTGTGAATAGAAATATGTAAAAACATTTACCAATTTCAAAGTAGTTTTTATGAAATAGATTTTTTTATGTCCGTACTACACACCGGCACTAAAATTTAGCCTATTTTGAAACACCAATCTAAAATGTATCCTTTACCCAAAAATGAAATTTTATATACCAAATTGTAGAGAATAAATCATAGAATAGAACTGTAAACTTGAACATTTTATGTAACTTACCATTTTGTAATCAGAAATTACGAAACGAAATTTCGTTATGTATGTTATCAACTCACCTACCGACATAGCCTACAATGTTACTAAATTTAGCTTGTCTAAAACTAATTTCACTAAACAAACACAATAACAAACACTACACTTATTTATTTATATATAAAACACAATTTCATAAACGTTATTCACTATAAATCAACAAAATATCATTCAATTCAGAGCAAACTAACTGCTAACCTAAAACGTGCCAAACGTGGTATTAGATACAAACATAGCGGATGATTTGCAACTGTAAAAACGGTTGGTTTGAGAGGGGATTGTCTAAAGACTCAGTGGAACAAAAAGTGAACAAGACATACCAATGGAATCAGTGAACCTTTATCTTCAATACCTTGTAAAAAGAATTTTACAAACACTTCATCTGTGAGAAACATATCGACTTCCAAAGAAGCTTGCTTATTGGTCCAAATCTTGGCCAATAGCAAAGGTTTATGCGGTTGAACACAAAACCTAAACCGTAAACGTGATCTAAGATTTGAAAGCAGTTCTAGAAAGATGGAAATGCAAGCTTTCTATTGGTGTAAATATCATTGTCCTAAAGTCGGTGTGTATAACTGTTATAGGTCTTGAAAGTTGACGAAATTCTAGCGTTCGTCGACGCACGGACCAGCTGTTTACAGTTCTGCAATTATTCCATCGATCATTAGACGTGTTAATATTCATTTTAGAAACATATGGTAAATACAAAGATTAAAGTTTGAAAAGTTTCCTTTCCAACGGTATAAAGTTTATTAAGATTGGATGACAATTAGTGGGTCAAATATTAGAATGTATAGTACTGCACGCTACTTGTAAAAGTACTACAGTTTTCTGTAGTAGTGCAGTAAGTGGGTTAAGGGGTTTTTAAACCTTTATTTTCTTAAGTTTCTTTTGTCAATCAGCTGCAATTGTAAATACTGATCCACATGTAAACTTGAAATTTAGTGTACATGTTCAAATTTTTTGCTCACATACTGAAAAAATAAGAATTAAAAATTTGTGCAAATTCCAAAACTAAACTTTTAGTAAGTAACTAAAGTAGAGTTTATCAAGTAAGCAAGACTTATGTTTCTTCTAGTTTTTATCTCTTAGTTTTCATGTTATATTATTAACCATATTTATTTCATTTTGTTTTTTCTTATTTTTCTAGCTTGCAATACTGGAATTGTGACCGTAAGTTGAGAAGACTTGTGACTTTTGGATGTACTATTTCATTTGTTTCAATTATTTTATTATTTTCAATAAAGTTATTTTGTATTTTGTTTGTAGTTTTGTATTTTATTATGCACAATGTACTTTGACAAGTAGGTTATAATTTATTTAAAATAAATGAAAGACACGAGTGGAGTTATCTATGTTATTGTTTGTTTGTTTTCTGTTACATGCTATTATTATTAGAAAATTAAACTCTATTATTTTTATTTGCAAAAATGTAGAGTGCAAAATTTTGTTTGTTAGAAGAAATAAATTTTTTTAACGTAGAGTTTAGTTTCAACCTTTATTTAGCAGGTTTTTTAGGCGAACTACAACCTTTATTGGCTTGATATTTTAGGGAGTAAGGTATGTTTTCCTATAAGTAGAAACGAAAACTCAATTTTAACAAACCAATTTTGTTTTGTTCAGTTTAGTTCAGTTTATAATTGCTTCTGTTTTTAAAAGAAAGAAGAAGATAAAACCGAATTGATTAATTATAAATTTATGCCGATTTAAAATATCATTGAGACTGAGGACACTAAGTATGAAGTTATATATATATATATATATATATATATATATATATATATATATATATATATGATTGGTTTATTACTCTAACAAATGACTGCTAAATATGTATGGTATAGTACTGCTATGGTATATGATACAACCACATTAAAAAAAATTCAGCTTAAAAATATTCCTGCTTAACGTTTGCATTTTGCTAATTTGCGAACATAAGTAAATTAATAATCATTGTTTGGCCTTCGAAACTACATATAATATATTATAATACATACCTTGTGATAATCAATAGTAGTTCTTATTTGATATAGATTGGGTTGCTAGATTTTTCCTTGCTACAGGCATCATCATCATCATCATAATGATGGCATGTCAACATAGTATACTTGAAAATCAACCCAAAGATGGAAATCTCCGAATTAATTTAAACTATTAAAAATATGCCTCGAAGAAAATTACTTTTCATTCAACAACAGTATCTACATGCAGAATTCATCTTTATCTGGGATCATGACTGAAATCTACATCAATCACGTAGAAAATGAGTACGTAATGGACGCAAAAAACAAATTCAAGAGAAATATTATCTATTACCACAGATATGCATGGTGTATTTAGCATTAACTAATCCCTATGGAACAGGATGATCTTACAACAGTCAAATACATAATGTAACGGTTGTAATTCCTCAACAGTCGACTGGTTACTCTCAAACAGTAACCTTGAAATCAACAAGAATAAATACAGCTAGTCTCCATTATGATAGGTAGATGCGTTCCGGCAAAGTGCTGCACAGAGCAAAACCCTGTATAATTGGGGCTATTTATAGCCTAGCACAATAGCAGCAAATTACCTTGAATTCTTTAAATAGAATTAAAAAGAATTTTAGTAATTAGAAGAAACTGTTTTATATACAAAATATTTCAAGGAGTTTTTTCATTTTTTTTTTAAACCACATCAAACAGGACCGCGTATAACGGAGACTGCCTGTACATCAAAACAGATTATACACCGACATTGAATCAACAAATCCGCGACATGGCTATATTATTTCACACAGGACCGACAAGGTCTCTATCAAAAACTTGTACCACACTAAATCACCCAACCATGAAAAATATTCAAGTAGTGACATATTTAAATTGGTAGATCCTTTAAAACAAAATCAAGCAGTAAAAATATAAACACAACGAAATTCTTATATTTAATAATTTAATAGATAACACGCACAATTACAGCACTATATAGGATAACCATTTTACAAGAAATGAACAAAGGACACAAAATGATCATCATGGAAGAATTTGAGATTTACAAACACCATAAGGACGAATCCAACAACATATTTAATGAAAAATTAAATTTCACCTTCAACTGTGCATGTATGACTTAATTGAAAACCAAAAACAAACTGTATCATAATAATAAATTCTTTTTTGAGTACAAATCAGATAAAGGCTGGGATATTTGAAACGGCAGTCTATTTCATCCAGTCCACACGTGGTCAGAATACTGGGATAAAAACATTTAAATATTCATATTAGTTTGAAAAGTGTGGTTTTCGTGCAAATTGTTTGTTTTTAGTGTAGCAATTACATACATAGTTAGCTGGCCTGATGATGCTGCTTATGGCAGCGAAACATGTAGCCACCCAATCTACATAAAAGAACTACTATTGACTAGCAAAAGATATATACTATAGATAGATTAATTTGAATTTTATTCCTCTGTTAAATACTCCAAAGACGAAATACTATTTTAGTTCTGTATTTCCTTGACTAACAATTCATTCTGTCCTCAACTTCATTAAGAATTTTTTTCTTGTGCTATTTTAAAAAATTTGTTAAATGTATACAAAAGAAAGCTATTTTCTTGTATAGAAGAAAATATATTAATATTTATTGTAGATTCACCAAATGAATGAAAACCTCATTTCTGCAACACAAATACAAGAGAATGTTTCAATGACAAAGTCATAATCTTCGGTTCTTATATGTACACAAACTAGACACTGGACTGTGACTGGCAAGGCCAAAGTTTCACACAAACTGTGGATGATGACTTTGTCATTCTTGTTTATTGTACAAATGTTGTGGATTTTGTGGAAAATTGTGTTTTCATTCATTTGGTGGTTGAAGTTTCCACAAATGTAGCTCATTACAGTTGAGTAGTAAAAAAAAAAAAAAAAGAAAGAAAGTGCAACGAATTAAACTTCACATTTTAGTTTACGAGGAAAAAGTAGACCATAAATTTGAACTGAACTGAAAAAACTAATGTCATTGTTTTTTTTTTTTTTTAGTTCATTGAAACTCGAGCTTGGTACCGTCAATGTGTAAAGGTCTGCATGTGGTTGCTGGCATTAGATTTTTCCATTCCTCAATCTTGATTATTTTAGTAGACATAAAGTAAAGACCTTGAGATCATAGGAAAAGTTACAGATAAAGAAATACTTTTTTTACAAATTATTGTGTTTTATTTATAAGGATATTTGCTCATATCCTTCCAAATACTAGGTCTACAGACATTTTGTAGAAATATACCACTTTATATAAATCTGAAATTATAGAACAATGTTTGGTTTTTGTATAGTTTAAAGTTTAGCTTTCTTATTTTCAACATCCAATGATTAAAAAGATTGTTTTGCATGTTTGACAATTTCGTTTATGTAATTATTGGTTTTAGTTATATTTATACCAAAAGCTTGGAAAATATTATTTTTATCCAAAAGTTTTAGCTGCATGCATTATTAAATGTTGTTTTGTATATTATTATTGTTTATTAATTTTGATTACAATGTAATTGTTGAAATTAAATGTAGAGATTATTTAAAGGTTGCTAAACATGTTGGAAATGACTCTCTCTTCCATTCCGAGCTTCTTTAGATGATAAGATTTACCGAGTAACTTCATTTTGAATGTTTCTGCAGACATGTTCATTTCATGTTATTTCAAAATGTGTGATAAAAAGAAGTTATTGGAATGGAAGAATAATTATATAAGTCTTAGTTTAATTAAAATGAATTGCCCAAAGACAAGTTAATCAACGAGAGAAAATTCTGAACAGTGTTTTAGGATTCAATTTTATTTATTTATTGTTATTTTAATATTATCTTTTCTAAATCTGTGCCCAAAATTCAGTTTGGTCCTTAGTTCATATTTATAGCTATGAACGAAACATCGGCATGGTGTGATCTAATAGTGTTTGTGAATGTATTTGAAGAACAAACATAATTTTTTGACAATAGTTTCCTAATTTTCTGTATTCTTACTATCACAAGTGAACCAAATTTATTATTTAAATAGCGTCCTGTTTTTTTCAACAAGTTTAAACGCTACTAATTTTCTTTTTTTCTTTTTTTTTTTTTACAAAAGAGCAATGTTTTAGCTTGTTTATATAACTTTTGAAATAGACATATTATTTATAAAAATAAGAGTTAAAATGACCAGTATACTTCAACCGCATTAGTTTATACAAGTGGGAGATCGCTGAGTAAAACAATCTAAGAGTGTTCATAGAATCCATAAGACATCTGCCTACTCGGAAATATTGCCCAATAAATATAATTGATCCTTCTTTAGTTGGAAATAATACAACATTCACAAACAATAAATAATTAAAAGTTTATCACACTATAAAAAATTCTATTTATAGGTTATTTACCTATAACATAAAATTCTATTTATAGGCACTTTACCAACTGTGCATCAATTTAAATTAGAAGACATTTTCTTCATCTTCTCTCGAAAAAGGGAAAGTAAGGCTATCTTTTTTAATCTTTTGGCCAATTTTCAAATTTATCTGTTGGGATTTTTGAGTTAAAGTTATTATTTAGTGGAACATTATATAGTTGTGTACAAACACTTTTAAATTTAAAAGCTTATAGAATTTACCCAAATTAGCTCTCTAATTTGATAATATGAAATGTTAATCACTATACATGATTTTTTGATAATAGTGAATTTTATAAAATGTATTCTAAACTTTATTATATCTAAAACTAATTTCAAATTATTAATGTTTATTGTTTGATTTACAGAAATGCCTCTACTTCGTCTGGTACCTCGATCAGAGTTGATGCCATCTAGGAATTATGAAGGCGAAGACGGGATGTGTGGGAGCGAAGGAGGAGGTGGCAGTGGTGGAGGAAGCATGATAGGAGATGGAGACAATGACAATAACAACGAAAGTCTTCTCGAGATGGAGATGAAACCGTCTCCGTTAGGTTTGGTAGGCGGTTGTTTTTCAGAACCGCCACCAGCACGGCCTACGCCTACACGTAGAAGGGTCCGTCGACGAGCGACATCATCTTCCGATCCTGCTGAACAATTGACGGAAATGTCTGTCCGAGGATTGAATCTATTCCGTTATGCCTCTGTTTCTGAAGGTGTTTATAAATGTATGGAGTGCGCCAAAGCAGATATACTGAAGACATTCAAGAACAAATACAGCTTCCAAAGACATGCATTCCTCTATCATGAAGGTCACCAACGTAAGGTCTTCCCTTGTCCCGTTTGCTCGAAAGAATTCTCACGTCCGGACAAGATGAAGAATCACATGAAGACTGTCCACGATTGCTTTATGCCGAAGGATTGTGTTTTCCCGAATGTGGGGTTTTATCTCCCCCCATAACTAGTAGAGAACTGTTTTTCATAGTATAAAGGTGGAGAAGGCACAAATCACAATGTTACATTATTGCTTTACGAGGGGGGATTTCTTAATTACCCGGTGAAATAAGCTTTGAAAGCCAATGAATAGTCACTTGGGTTTATTAACTACAAATTGTAACATAGCTTTACATATTTTTTATAGTTATTAACGTGCTTCCAAGAATATCTTCTAAAATTAATACTTTTTCTTAAATTCTTGTTAGTTTTACAGAGATATAATTATATATATATATTTATACATATTTAACCAATATGTAAAAAAACAAAAACAAATATTGCAGCCATGTTTTTAAAACATGTGACTTCGTTGTTTTATTATTCTATGTGCAATCTTATCTTTTGTTTTTAAAAATATTTTAGGAGGTGATTTAATTGGCACAATATTTATAGGAAAGTGATAACAAATTAATAATACCAGCCTGTGATTTTATATAATTGAAGAAAAGAAAGATGGTGGATTATTTTAAAATAAAGTTTGTTCGTTATTGTTATTTAAATTTGCTCTTATTTTGTAATTAAAGTGGCTTATAATTTATGAAGGAGTAATTATAATGGAAAACTCTTAATAATAATCCTATATTGAAAAAAACAATTTTTTTTCTATGCTTTTTTATTTTGTCTGTTATAAAATTTCTTTGGTGAAATAAGAAAGAACAAATATATAGTTTTGTTTTCTTCAACAAAATCCTTCATGAGTGGTTTAATTTAGGAAGTTATTATAAAAAGAAGAGAGAAAAAAGTTTAACAATAACAAGGAATAATCAAACTCATTCATCCAAATTTTTTAAATATTTCTTTAATTTAAATTTAATTGAATTTGGTCAAATAGTGTAAATCGTACCAAATTTCTTTATTCAAATGATTTCTCAAATCCCACAGATTTTTGAACAGTTTGTTTTCTTGATGATTTTTTAAAGATAATTGTAATAATTAAAAAATGGATCAAAAGTGCTTTCTGTTAACAAAATATTTATAATTTGTTGGGCATTTTGAAAATGTGTAAAACCCAGTTATATATTAACCAAAAGTTATCTACTATGTGTAAATAATTTAAAATTTTAGATTTTTTTTACCATCTTTCATTTCTTTACATTACCAAAATGTGATAATTTACCCAAATTAATATTTCTACAATTTTTGCTATCTTGTTATTCTGTCTTTGTTGTTGTTATTTGCTTGCTTATTCGTGATATAGTTTATAGTTTATTATGTCTGTGATCTTTTCTCTTCGTTATTTTTATTATAATCTTCTTTCTAATTGTTATCCATGTTAATTTTATATTTCTCATTCTTTGCAAAACTTTGTTTTTTATTCTGTAATTGTTTATTAAATACTTTAAAACTATATTACTTTTGCAAAGAGTAATTACATTCTGTAAATGTAGATACAACCATTTATTTGATTTTATTATATTATTAACAAATTATTTTCTTGCTGCTAAAATAAATATATTTATTGTTATTTCATATTAACTATTGAATAGAACTTTTTTCCCTTTGGACTTTATTTTGAGTATAATGTAATACATTATTTTTGCAGCTCTTGAATTTAAAACTCATAATGTTGGGTGGTTATAAGGGATTCCATTAGGCATAAATTCACTTTTAATAAATGCAAAATTATTAATTTTTTATTTTCAACAAAACATCTTTATTCCAATTTGGTTTTAAAGTCATTTAATAATGATCGATTGTTCAAAATAATTTTTTTTTTTTTTTTATAGTTTAACGGACATTTGCTATCATAGTTTTATACAGAAAAGATGGCAAATATCCGATTAAACCAAATTAATATTTTTTATATTCTGTTTAATTTGTTATGTGATATTGAAATTACATTAAATTCAAAATACGTCCATTTCGTTATCAATATATTTACTAGTATTAGCTTGGCTAAAATTTTTATTGTTTTTATTTCTATCAAATATTTCTGATTTAAGTTGCATGCTTGTTTTAACTTTTAGTTTTATTCGTTGTTATGCTTTATCTGATTTTTTTCTTCTATTTTCTTTCGTTTTATTAGAAATATTATTTTGGGATAAAGAATTGTCAATTAACCTCTAAGGTAAACATAACTCTTTAAGAACGTAGAAGGTGCCTTTAAATGTTTGTATAGTTGTTGTAATATAGTCTAATTGAAAGTTTTTTTAATGAAGTGCCTATAATAGTTTCTATAAAATTTAATTTATATAAGTGTTTCATTTTGTGAAATTAGATGAATTTTAGTAATATACTTTATAGCCAGAATTATCAGCGTAAATATGAATACATATTTTACAGGGTATTGAAAATTTAGTTTAAACAAAATGATTTGTTGTTGATATTTTTTTTTTGGCTATAGGCTGAATGTTTGAGATTTTTTTTCAATTAAATTATTTTGTTACTCTGGATTCTCATAATGTGCGTTAGGGGAAATTGTAGGCGAGTGGAGAAATGATGTCATAACTACTACTGCTAATAAAGACATTGACTGACTCAGTTCCATTCCGCGCTGTCAACATTTGTCTTGTCATATCGGCTTTGTTTTGTTTACAAACAATTGGACAAACTTTCTAACCATAAAAATCTTATAAATTTTAAAATTGCTGCCTATTTCAATTTTGTTTAAATTTAGTATTTAGGCTCATACAAACAATTTGATAAAGTTTCTAACCAGAAAAACCATTTCAAATATTTTTAATTATTAAATAAAATGTATTACCTTTACTCGTGATGTAGTAGTCGTTGTTTCTGTTACCACGGTTTCACCCTCACAGGGTCATTGTGAAATCACTATTTTAATACATAAAAAAACACTAACACTACAATATTATATATTGCCACATTTTGTGGGTCGTGATAAATTAAAAACACTGTACATTATTTGGAAGAACTAACTCCAAACAGTCTCTGCAAGGTTTAAGTTTGTAATAAGCTAGGTTTCAAATTATTAATTCAAAACATTAATGCCACTGAGGCATTATTATTTTCTTCCTTCTTTTTTTAAAACTCCGTAGACCTAGCAGCCTGCAAACATTCTTTTTTCCCCCCCTTCAAAAATTTGTTTTATGAAGTTAATGGAAACACCAGTTGTTGGTGCTACGTGGCTTTCTATATTCATTAAATTAATAATTTCTCTGTTCTCGGATTCGTATTTTATATAACGATATACATTTGATATGGTTTCATGAGTTTGACTATGGAGGACTTTATTCCCACGAACTTTCTTCCTGACGTTTTCACCTTCCATCACAACACAACAAACCAATGTTTTTGAAATTTAGTATGTATAATTACAAAACACACAGTATAAAATTCACTACAAGACTGAGCTGTGTGTTTCACCCACACCACCAATCGGGTTAGAGACGACGACTTACGAATTGTAACAATTAAATTTTAATACATCATCTGATATGACAAGTTTTTTAGTCCTCTACAATTTTGTACTGAGTAGTGATTTAAAAATAAAAAAAATTCCTAACCTCAGGTTTTAGGCTAAAGTCTTAAATTCAGATACTGATTTAGGTACCATTCATATGGTCACTTTCATTATTTTTAACCAAAAAGTCAGTTCTGTTGGCAGTATTTCAAAAATAAACTTTTTTTCTTTTGTAATTTTTCTTTAAGACATTTATAAAATTTGATTTTACTATTACTCAATCCACATTACATTAGCCTACTCAATTGATTTTGGTTTAAGATTAGACGACACCCAGAAATTGTTATTTCCTTAAAAAAAAATAATTTCCTTAATTTTAAAGTAAAATTACTAGAACACTTAATTTCACAAAACATTGTCACTTTTTGTTTATCGTTCATATATTATAAAATAATATTGTTTTGAAACTTTCTCCCTCCATGTTGGTTTATTTCCAGTAACATTGGACATGCATGTGATTGTATATTTCAACATAGGAAATTGATAGAATATATTTAGTCATAACATATACATATGTATATAGTATATATATATAACTAATTATAGTTAAGAAAGTACTAAATTTTCTATATATATTTATATACATAATATAAATACACTTATTTAAATGATAGTAAAATCATTAAAATTTCTTATTAATACAACCTTTAAAAAGGTTTATTAAATTATAGATAGAAAGTGTAGATGTTAGTCAGCTGATTTGCGAAGCAGTATCAGCTGACATTTTAAAGGGTATATAATATTGGGTTAGATTTTAGAGTATGGTGAAATGTGATTTTTTTTTTTTGAGTGGTGCCGTATTAAAAGCGTGGCTTAACTGAACGTTTGTTTTTATTGACGTCGGTTCTAAGGACGCATTAATTTAGATGGCCAGTGATTTACCAATTTGTTTATTGTTTTTAATATGGCCTACCAGTGATAACATTTCTAGAGAAAAAAAAATTCAATATGTTAAAAAAAAAGAAATTAAATATTTTTGTGGAGATGGATAAACCACGAGTTAAGAAAAACCTAATGTGCAATGTTTATTAATACTTAGTTTAGTTGAACGTAGTTCGTAATTAACATTATTATTATTATTATACCACAATTGGTATTGGTTAACATTTTATATTTAGTTAATGCTGATTGTATATTGTTTATATAATGCAAATATCCACTGTTTTCTTTCTATTTTTTGTTTCAACACTGTGGTTGTATATTTTTAATTTTATTTGAGTTATGGTTAAGTTTAATGAAGTTGTTTTTTCCTTCACTTTTAACAGAGGTCTCAGATTTTTTTTTTTATTTTGATAAAAATAAATTTTTCTGATATTGTTATAAAGCATGTTATTATCGCACAACTAATTGGTTATATTCTATTATATAAGAATTTGTTAATTCTTTTTTTAGTCTGAGCTCTGTCATTTGCCCACCCTGTCCAGTCTTCCTCAACATGTTTAGCAGTATATTGGGCATTGTAAGCAACATAGAATAGTCATATATATATTTATGTTATTATTTAACAACTGTGTAACATTTCTAAACTTACACATATTGTTTTTGTACTTTTTAAAGTGGTGATTTTGTGTATTTTTAGATTCAGTCTAGTTTAAATAACTATTTATGAAGTAGCAAATATTGTCCTTTTGGGATTATGTAATGAAACTAAAATAGACGTTAATAACGGTAAAAAATATTAATGTTCTAAAAACATAGAGTTACAAGTATTTACACATTGAATTTAACATATTTAACAGTTATTAAGGAAAGATGGTGAAGATACAGATATGACAAAAACATTGTGTAAGCTAGATGTCACATTGGTGTTAAAGTTATTGTGTTAACATTTTGTTTTATGTTGAGGGGCTGGTCTTTCTGTTTTAGAATAATTATTAGTCGTATTTAATGTTTTGTTTAACATTAATCATTGGGAGGCTGACAAACATTTTGATATAATTGTAAACACATTTTAAAAACTTCTTTTTTTTTCAAATTAAAGATAAGAAAATATTCTCTAGGCTACTGTTTTATGCAATTTTTTGTTCCTGTAACTTAGAAAAAATTAAGTTTATCTTTCTGAATTAATAATATTTTACTCTTTATTTTTTTCATGTAAAGTTGATAGTTAACTTGTAATGTCATATTACATTATGAGATATATCCTTACACCATATTTAAATTCAGATAGAATGGTGTAATAAAAATAATTATTTTCCTTCTATAAGAATGATTTAACAAGCTTACAAAGTTTGTACAAGTAGGTTTAGATTTCTAGGATTTTTGTATAATTTTAACTTTGAAACAGATTGAATTAACCAAATTTAGTGTACAGATTTTGTCTATTAAAAAAACAATCATTGTTTTATATAATTTCCAAATATCTTTTAAAGTTTGGTATAAAATATCTTGAAAGAAATTTCTTAAACAGAAAGCTAAAATATATTTAATAGAGTTATTCATTTTCTATTTAACAAGAAAATAATTTTATATTAAAAGAAAAATTTGTCGAGGCTGTATAATATTAACCATTAAAAAATCAACAAATCATTCATTTTTGACTGATTTTCTAGCAGTATTTAAAAATGATTATGTTAAGAGGTGTGTCTAAGATGGTTAAATGTTTAACTAAGATGGTTAAATGATATGTTCACTATGGTGAGACCACCTTCTGATTGGAGGCTCAAACCTCAGTTAATTGTCCCCCCCCCCCATACATTATGTTGGGTTTCTATTCTTATTAGTCTTGCAGGAATAAAGTATGGATGTTACACTGTAAGAAATTTAAATAGGCCTATATTGAATGTGATAAAAACATATAGTGAGCTCTTCTTTGTTTGTTTATCGATTTTCAAAATCATCCCCAGCAACAAATTTTTATTTCAACTAAATATTTAACAAATTTTGAATGGACTGGTTTTTGTGTGTCTATTAACGACTAGATACATTTAGTTAGTACATGACAATTTGGATTTTGACATGAGAATTTACAAGCTAACAAATTTAAAATTTATGATGACCAATTTGATTGTTAAATGAAATCATTTTAGATATGTTAAAATAAATTCAGTAGCCTGGTAGATTACATTGCTTCTAAACTATCAGTTATAAACGGTTTCATGATGTGGAACTATACAAATATAACCAATGGAATTACATTTTTCAAAATGTTTGCAACCGTCCTAATAATTTGTACATTTTGAGTGCTCCGAGAGAAAAAGAAGGGGGAAAAGTGTGTGTTCAAAGTCTTGGTGGTTGAGGGTTTTTATATATATTTATATATATACTAAGGAATTTTTAAATAAGTTATATATATAAAAAAATTATTTTACACTATTATATTGAAAATGTTTTTTTTTTTTTTTTCTTAAAAGAACATAGCTTTTAAATGATGAATTATAGTTAGTTACCGCAAAATAAGTGTGTTGCACTTTAGGATATATAATGGGATAAAATCCACAAAAAAGAAGAAAAAAAACATTTTGTTGTTTTTCACATAGTCGCAGAAAAAACTAACCTACTAAGTAATTTTGTGATTAATCACACACTAAGCAATTTGACGGTTTACTAGTATACATAGCAATATATGTTTGTTTACTTTTTTGTACTATTTTTATTGTAGCCAACCAATTTATATCATCACATATCGTATATTTATTGTCAAACGTTAAAACAGCAAATTGTGTCTTATTTGAGGACCTGTTTTTATTATGTTTAATATTGTATCAAAGAAAATATTAAGGTAAAATATAAATATGGGTTATAAAACTAAAAAAATATGAAGTTCTATATTTTATGCAAAGGATTTTTTTTTGGTAATCCAGATTCTTAGATTTTTTATTTTTTAAAAGGTTGTTTTGCACTTAGTTTTTATTTCATAACATCTTTAATTATGTAAATCTACTCAGTACTGAAACATTTGAAAAATGTACATTAATATGTACGATTCAATGATTGAAATTAACATTTAAGTATTATTGTACACATTATATTATTACAGTATATCAATGCACACCCTTCATTCTTGCTTTATGTGAATTGAACTTTTAAGTAATTGAAGTCAGAGATTACAGACAATTTCTAGGATTCCATTACATTTTTAATTTTGAAAAAATTGTGTCTTTCAATTTTTTCCATTTGAAATATAATACATGGGAATGTAATATTAACATAACCTAGAAATTTGAAAGCCACAAAATATCTACTGAACTTGCTGACAGCTGTATAACCTAAAAGTCTAAAATGGTCAGTTGGTTTGACATGTTAACCAAGTTGGTTTGTCAAAGACAAAGGTAACCACCTATATGTTTTTGATCTATTTGGTCTTAGGATCTTTATGGTTATATATCTGGCAATAAAAATTATTCTAAATTTTATATAAAAAAACAAAATATATATGTATTTTTTGTGTTCTTTCTAGATCAAAGTAGGTCATCACTGTAATCGTTTCTTCGCCTCAGAAAAAAAATATATCAAAGTTTCTGATATTCTCCAACATTTCTAAGGAATGTTACCTCATAGATCACTGTAAATTTGTTAACATGTGAATCCCATTAACAACTTCGAACATGGTGGTTGCTCAAAATATTTGTCTCTGAATGAGCAAGATAAACATTTTGAAATAAAATTCCCGATATTTTGAAAAAGGAAAAAAAAAATTAGTATAGTTGATAAATTTCTTGTGGGATAGAAAATTTACTTATTACAGATGTGCAAATTGATATTATTTCTTGTAGTAAAAGCTTCGTCTTGTTAGTAAAATTGACGATTCATACTTAAATTTGTTAAGTTGACCACATTAATTGTGTCAAGAATATAACAACAGAAACAACTTATAATATTTTTTATTGAATCATGTACAAAGTTTAAATGTAATGCAGTATATGTAGTCAGAAACAAAATTATTTTTAAATTCCAATTTTATTTCTAATTTCGGTCAAAGAATTCTAATTTTATTCATGCTTCAGTAGATGTGTTTTATATATGCCATATATATTTTACATCTATAGATTACCATATGAACTAGACTGGTTTACAGAATTAGTTCAGTAATGACTAGAACGACTGTCTTCCATTGGTCCAAAAGAAGAGGACACCAAATGCTGACTAGACTGTCTGGAAAAGACTCGTCAAAGGATGTAATCCAAGTTTTTCCAAGTCTCTCTAGGTACTATTTTTGCTTAATATCTTCTATATTCCTGTTGGATTAATAAAACTAGGGGAACAGCGAAACACAAAGAAAAATTCAATGCCAGATGATACCAAGCGTGGGTCATTTTTCCTACTTAGAAGGGTTAGGAAGGCCTTATTTTTCATTACTGAACATTGTCCATCCAGGAAACACTTGTGAAAATTTAGCTTTTTTTAATAGTGATCCCATTTCTCAGGTGTGCTATTCCAAAGAGACGGTTGAGCATATCTTATTTGAATGTGAACCCCTCGAGAGCAGCTAGACTAGGATTTGACGCCCTATGTTAGGTGCTGTAAATGTACCAGCACAAAAAAGTTTGGTTGAGGTACATACGGCTAAATTTCCCACTTTTGGAAAAGAAAAAAAATTCTAAGTATAAGTACCAGTATGGTATTATTTTGATTCTGTTTGTCTGAAAATTAAAAACCTATTTTTGTACATTGGACACTGAAGTAATTGGTTATATGCGAATATTTACTACCGTAATTATTTTGTTTTTGTGAACCACAATAGTTTTCCGGTTTAAAACAAAATTAAATTTAGTATATTATATCAATAAATGGTTTTATTTATATAAATTATTTTACTATAACTTGATCCATGTTAGTTTGACAATTATTTTGAATCCTTGTTTTGACAGTGTTTAATATGTGTAAACTCTGTAAATCTACAAATTAAAAAGTAAATACTAGAATAAACTAAATAAGATTTCACAATTTAACATTGTATTTGACAGTTATTATCTATGTATATATAGTTAATCATTAAATGATGTTGCATCATACTTCATCCACCATATTTATATATCGTATTCATTTATACATATGGTATTGCCTGTATTTATTTTAGCTTTGTCTCATTCATTCATTTTGGTTGGTTACATTATTATAATTTACTTTTAGGCATGCAACAGTTTGATACGTTGTAAAGACACTTATTCATTATTTCCTCCCCTCTTTTTATTATTATTAATATTGTTGTATTTTTCATTAAATAAATATAAAATCTACCTCCAGTTTTTGTTTGTTTTATTTGAGTTTATGTTTGGATTACTACTACTCAACCCATAAATGTTACGGTTCATTAAGTCCAGTAGCGCTTAAACTCACATTTGATTTACATTTCTTATGGAGTTCCTATACTGAAAAGTGTACCTGGAACCAGGACATTTTGTCTCGAGTAATTTGTGCAACTTTGCTTATTTTTGTTTACAAGTTTGGATAATTAAATAAGTGAGTTAGATGGAAAATGTTGATTAGAATTTGCAATTTAAAATAACTAGGATCATTAGTAAACATCTTAACATATTTTTGTTTCTTTTCTGTTCAACAGCTACTGTAATTGTGAATCTCAAAATCGGTAAAAACTGTATACCTCCAAATCTGCTTTATTAGTGTCCAAAAAAATTATTGTGAGAAATAATTGACTATGGTTGTTATAAATAATAATTGTAAAATCAGAACTGGGCTATATATGCATCTATACACACAGATTGGAGATCTAATATACTATGTACGGAGAGTGGATTGATGGAAAATTGTTTAATATGTCAAATCTTAAATTTAGTGTTTTAAGGGAAGTCCTGACTTCTAGATATAAAATATAAACACAATAGAATATTGTTTTGATTAGTCATCAAATGTACTCTGTATTTATATGAGCAGTTAGTAGTTTGTAATTGAATTGGAATAAACTCTGACAAAATTAATTATTTGCTACACTTTCCCGCGTAAATCATACAAAACATTAAAACTGTCAAAGATGCAGTATTTTTTTTCCAGTTTTCATCCATTATTTGCAATCGAGACAAATGAGTGCCTTGACAAACTTCTTTACACACTTGGATATATTAAATCTGGGATGTATAGTAACCCCATAACTGACTTATTGCAGTCTAAAAGAACTGTCCTAACCTTTATCACAGTTAATTCAAGACAAAGATTTTCGTTACATTAACATCATTTTAGAAATAATCTGTTATTATTTAATCTATTTTATAATAATCTGTTAAATAATAAAATATTATTAATAATAGAATCATTATCAAGGTGGTTGGCGTGTATATAATTCTTCTACATTGGATTTTGAGGATGTAAACCACTTTCTGGAGTGTATATTCCAATCATGCCCATGTTGTGAATTGTCTTTTTCCATTTAGTGTATCTACATCAAAATTTGAATTATTTTGTATATCAATTGCACAAATGTTTGTGGCTAAAAAATCACCTCGTCTTGATAAATAGCTGAATTCACTCAGCGGCTCACTATAGTACAGATGTTGCAATATCTATGAAATTTAGCTGAGTCTATAGCCTTTTTTCATTTAGTTTTTGGGTTAGATTCCTCTCATCTTTTTTATGAGTTATGAGGTCTTTCTCAACCAACTCTTGTTATCTTCTGATGCTATTAAAGTATTTGAGGGTCTTTATTATCTTCATTTTTTTTGTAAGGTGATGATGACCAAGAGGTTTTAAACAATAAATAGCTGAATATTTGTATAACTAAGCTTTTTATAAAATATGGATTCAGTCCTAACAAATTGCAGACATCAATTATTCTTTTTGTACCAAATTTTCAATGAAGTGTTACCACTAAACACTTGCATTCAAAGGTGACAAAAACTACCGATGTGGAACAACAGCTGATATAGTTACAAGAATAATTGACATGCTCTTTGGTTCATTAAATTTAGATTTGAATTTTTTTTTTCCAAATAAGTTCTTTAAGAGCATACAACAATGTGTTTGTTATTAATTCATTTATATGGTTAAACATTTTGTTATTGGCTGGATAATTTTTATTTTCGCGAATAACAGATGTTATATCTGCTCTTAAGATACCAAAATTCAGAATTTCTCTTCTTTTTTGTTCTTTAAACAATTTCTGTACCAAGATTCAGAAAGAATTTTATGTTCTTTATCTTTAAAACATATAATACTTGAGTGTTGTATTACTTGAAATTATTAATTTATCCCCAAATCGTTTCGGAAATTTTGACAAAGATTTTATCATTTGATTTTGTAATCATTTAAACACACTCCTTAATTCATCAAAAGTAAACTGACAGTTTTCACTGTTTAGGATGAAACTAAACATTTCTTACATGACACCAACTAATAGCACTTACTTGGTCATGATTAAAAAATTGTCACGATATTGTGATTTATTTGGTTCTAAATCAGAAACACCAACAACTCGTCGAATATAATCATTCTTCTTATGTATTATTAAGTTTAGGTTGGCATTTAAAAAAATTATTGAATCTACGTTGTGGATTTCATCTAATTTGTTCCTTTTTTATCTTTGCCTTATTGGCTTCAATTCCACATATAAAAAATTAAAAAGAAAATTTTATTTATTCTAAATTCACTCTCAAATCAAAACTAACCAATTAAGTGCATATTTGAGGGGGAGGGGCGGTATTACCAGTGAATTTGGTTTGATCTTTTTTGTCTTGTGCGATATAAATAGGATGTTTATAAAAACTTTCCTGTGCTTCACATAAAGAGTAATGTATTCTTTACTTATTAAAAATATTAGTGCACACCATCCATATTCTGAAAGCTCATAAAAAAGGTATTCCTATTACTTTTATGATTTCTTCTGAGCCTAAACTTTCACTGCAAATAAAGATGCTATCATAAAACATTGTTAAAAAATTATCTGTAAGGAATACCTGTAATTAATAAAACGTTTTATTTTATTTCAAAATTATCTTTTATTTTAAAAGAAACCAACAATGCTTTACTAATAGTAACTGAACAACAAATATTAGAAAATACAGAGAAAATGAAACAACCGCTATGTGTGTCGGCATGGGGAAAATGGTTTTGTATAAAATTCTGGGTGGCATATACCTAACTAGAGATGTCTATAATATCAGATTCAGTCTCCCATTTTGAGACATCCATCTACAATGAAATAATTTTGACTTAATATTTGTAATCGGCAAAAACAAAACCTCAGTGTTCCTAAAACCATAACAAAATATGTTTAACTAAAAATCAATTTTCCAAGTTTTCAAATGTAGTAAAAGAGGCTAGTTTTTAAATTATATACTTTTTCCAAATATTATTTTTAATTGAATGTAATAGGCGTCATGAAAATTGGTGCTTCTTAAACTGATTCCGAAATAAAGCAGTTTTTAATTGTTCTAAACTATAAACTTACATGTTATATTGTTACATATCTTTATTATTTTTTTATCTTTAAAAGGATATAAGTATGTCGAGATATTGGGATAAAAATGAAGTGAATTTGCCTCCCTCCCCATCATACAACAAAAGAAAATGTGAAACTGTATTTTCACTTTAAGAGTCAGGATGTCAAATGATTTTTGTTTTCCAAAAAATAACTGCCATTAGATTATTTGAATATTACTTCTACACAGCTTCAACTGAAGAAATGATTAAAACATTTAATTTTTGTTATTCCAATAGTAGAAAAGATGCGGAAATAAAAAAAGACAGGATTAAATGTAAATATAAGTTTAAAATTACAGATGCAGCTACATTTTCCAATAGAAATGGAATAAATGGTGCATAAACATTGCACAAACTTTAACACTCGCCCATCCCCAAACCAAATAAAAACTAATCACCATCAAAAATGTCACTTTTGTAGTTGTCATTCAAAAAGTTGAAATTTACCATGAATGTCGTCTTTGAAAAAAAAAAAAAAATTAAATAACGGCCTAAACTTGCTGTGCTCATGTTATAAAAATATGATCTCAGCGTAAATGGTATTTGATTAAAATCATACTTTTAATGATGGCAGTCTTCTTTTTCGGCATATCCTTGAACCACAATATTTTTTACTTGGGATTTTGCACATGGGTTTGAGTGATTAATTTTCACATGCCATATTTCATTTTTTTTATAGCTGATTTCTTTTTTTTTTTTTACCAAATAACTCAATTACCTGTATTTTTGAAGTGATTATCATTTTGTTTGGAATTTTAGAGGCTATACAAGAGGAAATTTGATCAAATCATTAGAGCAGGTTTTGGGAAAATTGTAATTTTGGGGTTTTTTTTTAACAACCTACCCCTAAATTTTACAGGAAAATTAAAAAACTTCCTGAGATATGGACAAAATATACGCATATACCAAATTTGATTAAAGTTGATCCATACATTTGAACTGTAGAGAGGTACATATGGCCAACAAAAGGTATAGACCATTTCAAAAGCCACTTTTTTAGACCTCAAAATGAATACATTTTTGTTGGCTCATCATATTACTTTCTCTGGCATCTGTATTTGAGGTAGTTAGTGTCAGATACTTTGCTATTGACTTTTTGGGGGTTTAAGAATAAAAATTCAAATATTAGGTTATAATACACAACTAAACTATTTAAACAAAAGATTATTGAATATGATATGAACATGTGATTAGCTGTTTGTGCTGTACTGGTAGTACATGTTGGGACAACACGACATCCTGTGATTTTTGTTCTTAGATCTGAAACGGAAAGTTATTAAATTTGCTTTTAATTCTTCAAATTAAAAAAACTATGAACATATGGAACTTTTACACAGCAGATAAACAAAATATTCCAAAACACAAAACGGAAAATTCTCTTTTACGGATGATGTCTATTTGAAATTTCCAGTAATGATATAATGATTTTTATAATTTTACAAACATTAAATAGGCATCTTAGCCTACACACATTAAATGTACATATCATTGTTTGCTGTACCAAAAACTTTTCAGAAAAGAACATTTGAAATTTATTTAATTTTTCAGAATCAGACACTACTCCATCAGTGACGTTTACTTTGTGTGATGAAATCTCTATATCAACAGAACCATTTCCTCGAGCTGAAATTATAACAACAGCAGAAGACATTGTTATCACTCCAGTTGGCGCAGATGCAGACGATCCTAATCTAACTCCCGTCCAATCACTTTTTGCTTCCGGTGTACATTTCCTTAGTCACGATTCCATATTGTCTTCATTGCTGGTACCGAAAGAAGAACCGTTAGAAGACATCGAAGATGATTCCAGTTCAGATATTGTACCAGGCCGAAAAGAGTTATTAGAGTATTTAATACAGGAAGACGGTACTGTGGTGTGCAAGTGGTGTGGCGAAGTATTACCTTCGAGAACACATTGGTACAGACATAAGTACAAGTTTCACGCTTTGTCTCCGCCAAGTACTTCTAGTTTATTTAAATGTTATCGGTGTAATGTTTTCTTTAAATCTCGTAAAGGATACATTGGACATATTAATTCTAGACATTCAGATAAAAAATCAAAATCTGATGATCCAGATTCTGTGAAAGGATCATTTAAATCTTTAGACATTCCTCTTTCAAGAGGCAGACGTGCACTTAGAAGCATTGAAGATGTTCCTGGTAGTGTTGAAGAATATGAAAAACAACGTGAAAAAGAAGAAAAGTTAGTTGCAGAGATTATTGATAGAGTGAAAAAAGAGTGTGAAGCTCAAGGTTCAACAGTCACAAGGAGAGGGTATTCGAGACGAACAACGGTTATGAATACTTAAGGTTACAAGACTGTGTGAATTTGTTTATATAGATTGGAAAGAAATAGAAAAGCAATTTGATGGTTTAATACAAAAGAGTTTTTAATAAATTAACAAGTATTTTTATTCTACATTATAAGCAAAAGTGTAATTCAATAATTACTGGTATAGCTGTTTTAATTTTGGTTTAAATGTAAATTAGTGACAAAATCATGTTCAGTTTCCCAAAGTGGTAGTCATCAAAATTAAAATTACTTCATAGTATAAAAGTTGAAATTTACATGGTCAACATGTTGAAGGTTTTAAAATTTGTCTTAAATTAAAAAATATATATTATATCAAAGTCTTACTAAGTATTCCATAAAACCTACAAATTAAGTTTCTACAAAATAAGTACATAATCAAAATAATGTAACATTACAGGTATCTATTTTATTTTTGTGATTCTGGACTATTTTTATTTCCACTAGTGAAATTTCATAGTTGTTATGTTTAACTCTCTTGTCTGGTTTAATGTATATTAACCTTGTTAAATTATAAAAAAATGTATAACTTACATTTAACACTGGTTAATATAGGTAAAACCTGACTTGAATATACAAAATTCTTGAAAGGAAAAAACAAAACTGAAGCATGATGATTCATAAGTGTGCCACTAAATACGTAAAAGAAAGAATATTGAAAATATTTTAAAATTTGCTTTAGCTGTCAAGTCTGAAGACAACTACATGTTTTAACAAAATAAAATAATGTATAAAATACATTAAGATAACTAGGTAATATTATTAAAACTCATTTGTAACTAATATTCTCAATATTTTAATTTCTCCTAATAAATGTAACTGTGTCACTAATTATTGGATTATACTCCTGTTTCAGTTTTTAATGTATGTATTTTAAAAATATATTTAGGCCTACTAATATTATCAAGGTAAACCATACAAGTGTAAAAAGTGCAGGCCAATTACCATACATTGTTTACGGCCTCATTTTTGGGGCAAGTAATATTAATACTTAAATAAACATCAATTGAAATGAATGGTTTGAGAATCTTTCAAATTGCTATTTCTACTTCTTTACAATTTTTACTTTATTTTCCCATTGTAATTTTTGTAATACATTAAGTATACTTGGAAGAATGATATTTTTTCTAAGACTATGTCAAAAGTTCCTGAACTATTTATCTGATCTGTATAAATTTGTCCTGTTTGATTTAAGTTTGATAAATGTGAAAAGTTAACCTCTAAATTTCAATTTTAACTAGTGTATAACTGTAATTTACAATTCTTAATGTTTGGGCATTTAGTGTATTGTTTGGTGATAATTGTTCTGTTTTAAAACAGAATCTCTTTATTAAAAAAATAATGATAAAAATGGGAATGTATACATTTATTAATAAAGTAGCTTCAAATATAGGTCTAACTGCAAACAAAAGAATGAAGATGAATATATTAAAATAACATGATCCACCTATTGTGTTAGAAACACTACTGTTGTGTTTGTTTTGTGTTCTATATATGATCTCTTGTTAGTGTACACCTGATAATTTATGCTTGAGACATCTGAAACTGCGGTAGTATTTCTAACACAATAAGTGAATCACGTCATGGAGTTTTACTAATTAACCTTTAATTAGAATCAGTGATCCGGGGACCTTTCCACAATAAAAAAAAAAACAACAAAAAATACAAGCAAATTACTGTTCGGCACAAAAGTTAAACACCCAAATGAATCTGACTTGGTTATGGTTCATTGAGATTTATCCAATCGTCTAACAAACCATAATTTTCTTTTATCTGTGACCTAGTAAATTGTTTTGGTCATAGATTTTCACATTTCACTTAAATTTGGTTGATTATTTGACTTTCTAAAATAGTGTCCATTGTATTTTGTTTGCTGGTAACTTCTGAACTGAAATTTTTGGAGATATGGCAACCATTATGTTTTGTGTGGGTGAAAACTCCCCCAAAAAGTTGTGTTTTGGTTTTATGGCAGATCTCCCAATGTTTGTATTATTTGAAAAATGAAGAAAGAAAGAAAAAATACTGGAAATTGGGCCCAATATATCACCCATTTTGTAAATCAGTCCACCCATTTTGGCAGGATAACATCAGGCATTGATCCTTCCGATAACCATTAAAAATTTATAAAACAACACCAATTTTGCTGCTCTCTCACAAAATTTTATTCTATGTACTATACATATATAAGAAAAGAACTTATAAATATCCTATCTTGGAATAAAATTTGATTTCTTAAAACTAACTATGCTGTATTAGTACTGTATTGTAGACATTTTAAAAAACTGCAAATTTGAAGTTACAAATGAAGCATACAGTGGAATTTTATACAATAAGGTATAACACAGAACTCAGTGGCAGAACAATTTCACCAAAGATGGAATTTTTTGGTAGAGCTTGCAAGTATGGAGAAATTTGGATATGAAAATGTTTTTTCTCTGTTCATTACTCTTTTAATACCATACTGTAACATTTATTATACAAATATAAAATACAATTTTTTGAACTTTATATCTCATAAACTTATGTAATTTTTCAAATAATTTATGAATTTTAAGTTAAGACTTACGGCAGTCTGCTGTTATGACTACAAATTTTAATGTTTCAACAAAGATGTGCCATATTAAATTTAATATTTTTATCAAAAGAATTGTTAAATTTGTACTGTGTATAACAAAATTTAGTATGTGACATAGTATATTATATAACAGTAAATAGTCCACAAATCTTTTTTTTTTTCATTTTGAGCAATATTATATTATGTTTTTTGCTATAGTGGTCTATAAATGTTTTATTTCCGATACATGTTTAAATTTATAGTTTATAAATCAAATATTTTTCTTTAGAGTGATCATAAACTTGAAAGTGATATATTTTCATATAGTGTGTCGAACCACATGTCAAATTGACCAATTTTGAAGAAATTTGGTGTTGAGGTTTATTTTTGTATAATCTTGAATGAATTAACCTGCAGAATCTGTTCAAAATATCACCTGTTTTTAGCCAATTTTTATCTTTAGGCAGTTGAATTTTGTATAAATCTTTTACCAAATTTGGTATGAATATTGAATTTAATCAGAGTGAGGACATATGGACAAAACAGATAGTTGGAAATACCTTTTATTCAGTCAATCATCTAAATGACTATTTTCTGAAAAAGAAGATAATAAGTTTGGCATATCTCTCTGCTATTTGTTACTTTAGGATATTTCAACCGTATCTTGAAAGTATTTTATTTAAGGTGACTCACCTGGCACAGGATCAAACCAAAATTTCGATTTTAACAATATTGACTTCAAAGTTTCGTTCAAATGTAATCCATGAGAATCCGAACAAAACATCTCTTTTACTATCTTTTAAAAAATGTTGAGATTTATTGGACAAAAAGCACAACCTTCTAAATTACTTCTATGGTTTATTTTCACTTTTTCATCGATAATTCTTTAACTACCACTTTTGAGGGACTAATGACACATATTTATGTTGTGGTTATAAGAGAATGTTAGTGAAATATTGTTCCATCAGTTATTTTATTCATTTCCTGGCAAAGCATTACGTATATATTAATAAATAACTTTTCCAAGTCATACACTGTATAACGTGTATAATGTGCTTTAAGAGCTTTTAAACAAATTTTGAGTTACTTACCTAGTTGTAAGTCTGCGTTCTTACAATTCTACAATTAATTTTACCATTTTTATTTACCTGAAGGGCAGGATTGCAATCTCTAATCGTACTTGCGGTGACTCCTATAGCATGGCACATGGTTAACACAAATTAGTCTAGCCAGACATATTTAAAACAAGAAACCTTCGTTTTATTATGTTATTAAAAAACAAAGACATTGGTATCATCAAGTTAATGACTTAAGGTCTAAATTTCACTTTTTAGTGAATACAAATTATTGTAACATGTAAAACAGTCCAAATGAAAGTTTTTATATTTTTGTTCAATTTAACACTGATATTTCCTAATGATTACTTTTCTGTTCTTTACACTCTACTCACGTGAAGTCAGTCCAATTCACTTTAAATTCCATAAACCCTTCTCACCTCATCGCAATTATATCACAATTACTACAAGTCCTCCATTGTGTTGCTGATTTTGAGTCTCTCCAGTCGTCAGGTCAACACGACTGTTCACCAAGGTGGTTCCAAAAAGACTGCTGCCACGCTTCCTTCTTCCTTGGAAAGACGCTCTCGCTGAGGATCATGGGAAATATTTCCGTTTCATAGTGTCCGAAAAGGACTTCGGCTTTCGAATTGCTTTTCGTTTTACGTTGCATCTCTTGCTTGGCAAAGCTAACGCAGAGGCTTGTGGGAAGATTTTCCAGGTTTCAATTTCCTTTATTCATGTCTGGTAATTTTATCAGCGCGCACATTTCAAAATTCAAACTTTCAGTGTTATACATTGTAAAGAGAACATTTAGATATTGTTTAAGAATACTTTACACTTTCTTATTTCTATATAATATTTATTCTGAATATTATTACTCTATTAACATTACTTGTATATTATTTAAACTTAATATTTATTATTTATTATTGGTTGGAAGATGTCCCATGCTTACAACTGGCCGTAAATTCATAAAATTTCCCTAAATTCGTGTACTGGAGGGTGAACTTTTCCTTCAAAAATGTTCCAGTGGAAAGATTTGATTACATCCACAGAAAGCAAATTTTTTATGATTATGAAATGAAACATTATTATCATTATAATTAAAGAATCAGAATCCTGTTGTGGTTTTATCACATAATATATAAATGGTCCCGATTTTGAAACCGTTAATGGAATTAGCAGGGTAATTAACCTAACAGTAAGATCTCGATAAATTGATTTAGACCAAATAATTTGAAACAAAATAATCTATAATAAATTTAACAAACAAGTTATAAAAACTATTAATATAAACTTTATAAAAATGGAATTTTTGACTCTCTTATAGATTGTATAGTTAAATATTTCTTCTGAATGTCAAAAATGATTGAGATTTAATTTTCTCAAGATTTCAAACAAAATTCTTATGAATGGAATTCGCTGGTTAATGAACTTAACGAACAGGTTTATAAGACAGAATTTATTACAAGTTTGAAAAAAAAAATGAACATTTTTCCAGGCGAGGATAGAAAAATGTTTATGTCCCCCCATACAGAATTTTGAAGAAATGTTATTTTTGGAATCTGACACCATAAGGTGAAAATATAAACAGGTGGTTGCCTTTTTTCTGTCATGAGGGAGTATTTTATATGGAAATAAATCGTTTATACCAAAATGTAATAATTATCTTGTCCTGTTTTAAACTATCAATTTTATGATCACTCTTATTTAAATTAATGTTTACTATTTCAGTTTAATATTAATAGAAGTAATGTTTAAACACATAGTTCAAGAATGTTTTCCACTTAATATTTTGTACACAAGTATTTTACATATGAAAAGTAATCATCAAATGAATGAAAATCAAAATGCAAAGATAAGATGAAATATTGATTTAATCGTAGAGGGTTGAAAAAATGTTGATACTTTTTATATTTACATACAGCCTATAAACAGTGTTTTTCACCTTGTTTGCTTTTATACTCTCAAAAATAATTTTTCCTAACTTTATATTTCCATTTGTTATTGTTTCTTACAACGGTAATTTAAAAAAAATCATAATACAATAATATATTTGGTGAATTTAAATAAGTTCAATTTTTCACTTGGATATTTTCACAATTCCTTTTTAAGAACCTCAAATTCTTTACAACATTCACATTGGTCCATTTTAGGAACCCAAAACCCAGTATTAAATTCTTTAGTGAAAACTTCATTGTAAATTCATTTTCTAACCAGTTCTATTTCATTAGCATTACACTGTGAGCGATATAATTAACATATTTTTGATAAATTCATGCCCTGTTCCAAATAGAAGACCTTTATCTGCAGTAATGGGACACACTTTGTGAAAACTATTTTTGTAAAAAATTCATTATCTTACCTTTTAGGAGTAAATTATAGAACATTAAAACTTGTAATGTCAATATTTTCTGTTAGCTGCTCATCAGGATGAAGCAAGAACTCGTCAATTAAATCATAATCACTCATTCTGAAAACTTAATTTTGTAACAAAACTACAACCTCAATAGAATTGGGAGGGAAACACATCATCTATTTACCATAACAGCTGTGGAGTTAGAACAAAGTGGAGTTAGAACATTGTGGTTCAGAATAGTATATTGACTTTGGAGTAAGAACAGTCTGGTTATCTGGTTATGAGGGCACAAGAACAAAAAAAAAAAAAATTGCCATGCAACCATGTTGAAATATAAAGAAGTTAAAACAGCTGGAATAATAATATGGTTTTTGGAAAAAGAGTGGAGTTAGAAGAATCTGGTTCTAAGTTAGTGATTTCCTACAAAGCTCAAGAAACTAATTTTTGGTCAATATATTAAAAAATCTGTTTGTAATTACATTGTATGATGTGATTGGTTAAATACTCCATCAACATGTTTTCCTTTTTTACAATTTGTAGAAAGTATTTAAAACATGTGTGGCCCAGCCAAGGAGCCCACCAAACCAAAACCATAATAATTATAAATTAGGATGTAAAGGAATTCTAAATAATAAAATATGAATTGGCACTTGCGATTTTGTTGAGCAGTGCAATATGACATAGAAGGGGGGGACGAGGAGTGGAGGGCTTGAACCAGCAAGCCGAGCGGGGAGTCTGTTCCGAGAGCCGCGAGAAGGAAGACCGCTACGGGACGAGGTCAGGTCAGTCCATTTTCGGCCACGTGCTAGCTAAATTAAACGGTATGTTTTTCGGCCACTATTAAGGCTTTATCTTGCCGTTATGTCTTTTTTATAAATTATAATAATTCTGTAATCTAACTCGGCAGTAAATAAAATATAACATTTAATTTCACTTGCGTTGCGTGCGTTCATTAGCGTCCTAACCCGACTCCTTGGCCCATCCTGACAAGATGTACGGCTAAAGTATACGTGGTCTCCAGCCAGCCGGAGCTTCCAGCTGGTCAAAAGAAGTGGAGACGGTCACACATGGTTTGCTGAAGAAGTGACATTTCATTATTTCACCAATACCAACAATGGTTTGTTCGCTGATTTCATATAGAGTTAAATGAAATTATTCTGTCTGTAACATAAACACTTATAAAATTCCTTTATTTTGTTAAAGTTCTTTTGTTCTCATAACTGCAGTTTAGGCTGTCTAATAGATGTTTACTAGGAATAGAACAATGTGGTATCCATTTCTTTTCTTTTAATTTTTTAAAGTTTATCTTTGTATACTCCCAAAGTACATGTAACACAAGTTGAATAACACTGGTCTAGAAAAGGATTAAAATAAGGGTTGTACAACATTTAACTGGTAATTTATATTTAGCCTTAATCGAGTATACTGGAAAATAACAATCAATTGAAATGGAAAGGTTGTGCAATATATTGTGATTAAACTTATAACATTAATTAATAACTTGCTGTAAGTTGTATTGGATTATTATAGTACAGATATTATTTGTAAATTTATTATATTCACAATTATTTTGATGAAACTTTCACAAACTTTTTGATGAAAAAGTGTTTAAATTGTTTTTGAATGTATTTTAGAACAGTATTAATGTACTAAGAATTTTTGAATTGCAATGACGTGTTTAAGTATCATACCAGATTCTTATGATTATTTTGTGACTCAAAATAAAGATATATACAGGGTGGCGCAAAAGTCACGTGACACTGCTTTAAACAAATACTGAATTTAGTAAATTTATTACAGAAAATACTAATTTTTTTGTTTCAAATTGTTTTCCTTCTTCATTAATGTATCTTTCAACTCTTCCTGGAACACTGTTAAATACTCTATGGCATACTTCATTTTCACTGTTCAAATCATGGGATGCGTCACATATGTAGTCTTTCAATTCGTTAATGGTCTGTGGCTTTTTAGAATAAACAGAGTCCTTGACGACACCCCATATAAAAAAATTCCATTGGCGCGATATTTGGTGAACGTGAAGGCATGGCAATATCTGCCCTTTGACCAATCACTCTTTTTTCCAAAGTTTCGTTTAAATAATTGCAGACTGCATTGGCATACTGTGGTGGAGAATCATCACGTTGGAAGTAAAATTTCCTGAAAGACATCATGAGTGTTGGTACCACGTAATTTTGAAGTATATCCAAATATTTATCTCCTGTCACCGTTCCTTCAGAAAAACTATGGTCCAAGTACGCCAAATTGCCCCTTTAAACACTCACACCTGGTTGATTGAATTGTTGCTCTAACAAAATATTTTAATTTCCAGTCTACCAGTAAGTACAGTTATGAATGTTAACTTCTCCGCTTAACTTAAAATTGGCCTCATCAGAACACACAATTTTATTGAATAACTGAGGATCATGTTTGTGTCGTTTAAACATCGATTCACAAAACTGAAGACGTCGATCTGGGTCATCTTCAAGTAGGCCATATACTAAATGGTAAACTTTAAATTTAAGTGTGTGTAACATTTTTGCACAGGCTTTTCATAAGTTCATATGAGTCAATTTCAACCATCATGAGTTGTATGATTATCAGTGGAAATGCAAGAGAAAGTGTTGTAATGTGGTACACTTCTCTCTTCTTAATCAACGCCACTATTCTCGTGTTGGTAGGATATTTGACATTTTGGTGTATTTCATTTTTGGTCTAATGTTTTAAAAGCTTTTCACCACAATTTTTCGCTTAACTTCTGCATATTTTTAATGTAATAATAAAGTTAACATAATTAAGCTATCATCATGGGAAATATTTTCTTAAATTTAAAGCTCAAAACAATAAAGTGTTCAAATTCGTATATAAAAATTGTGCTTCTATCATATTTAACCTTTTTTTTTTAAAGAAACGTTTATTAACTCTGAACCAATTCTTGCTGAAAATATTGTCCTTTTGAAATCATATCATTGAATGAATATGCCAACTAATCAAATCAATTGACAGAATTTCATTGAAAATAGAGTTTATAATTTTAGAACAGAATTAAAAAGCAATGCTAAATTTATTATTTTGTAGATCTTGTTGAGCCAAGTTACTCTTCAAAGCTCTAAAAAAAAAACTGATTCTTGAGATGGGTTACAAAATAATCTGATCAGATTTTAACCTAAAAAACTGCAATGATTTTAGATTTCTTGAAAGTGTTTCGAAAGAAACTATTTATATACCTTAGAAGAAGATATGAAATTAGGCTTTGCATTAAAATTTAAAAGAGATTTCCAAAAAGTAACTTCTATTTAAAATTGTTTCAAAGTTCATATCAGTTTTGCCACAAAACAAAATATCCTTCACACATTTTGCTTCTTTCCAATATTGTTTTATAGTTTTAATACTGTAATTTACAATTTTTACTTTATGACATTATTATCACACAATGTTGATCATTTGATGTATATTCTCTTTTACTGATTTTTTTGAAATTTGTTCAAAAAATCAATTATGTTAAAAAATTATAATTTATTTGTAACATAAATCAAAGTATACATTTAAACATTTTGTCTTAATTTTTTATTTAATTTGTTATGGTAAATTAGTTAAGTTATTAAATATATTTACGCCTTTTATGTGTTAATTGTTATTAACCATTTTTATTATTAAATCAAACTACACTCACAGTTTTTAAATTAAGAATTCAATTCCAGCTTTTGAAATGTTTACTTGGATATTTTAATTAATGTTAGTGTTCTCATTTTAATTAATACATTTTTGTATTAAATGTGTATTTGTTAATACAATCAAGTTTTAAAATTATTTTTAAATGGTAATGTACGTTATAATTGAAGGCAAACATTTGTAAGTTTGACTTTAAAATGTTTTATTTTATATCTTAGGGGAAATTTTAAAACATAAATAAAAAATTATATTTTATACTAAATGCCAAAAGTCTTTTTATACGTTTCTCAAGTCGAGTTGTTTGATAAGTTTGTGTATTTTTGTTTAATCAATAGGATGTCTATATTGTCTTCCAATTTTAGTAGCAATATTATCTCCCTAAATATTTGTTATTTTAATTTAACAATAATAAGAAAAGTATTTATAGGTCAACCAGTATGTGGTGAAGCTTGACTTTAATCTGTAAAACAGGATTCCAACCTTTACCACATACTACCCTTATAAATATTTAATTTAGATTTTATAATGTAATACATTCATTAAATCAAAGTATATAAAAAGGTGAGCATGCATGAACCTTTTAATTGATAAATAAAAATATTGCTCATTAGATTAATAATTTTCTATCAAATCGTAGTTAATATTGTAAATAATTTGTTCTTTAACTTTATTATTTAATATAATTATAATGTAATTAAATACAATTTTCAATCATAAACAGATGTTTTGTAACAATTCAAAACCTGTTTCCCACATTCAAGTAAATTTATTGTAATATTGGCCTTACCCTGAACTGGACATCCCAAATCAAAAATTTTGTAGTTTTTAATGTTATATAAAGTTACACACTTTGCTTAAATTGCAAAAAAAATGTTGTTTCGAAATGAGTAAACCCTGAAAACATCTCTCTGAAATCTCTAAGGGTTTATGAGAAATTGCAGTTTAAAGTTTTTTCAAAAAAGATCAAAATTTTTTTAAACCAACGATATGGGTATCAAAAGATGCAGAATTGAAAGGAGAATAAACCCTGAAAAAATCATTTCGAAATCTCAAATGGTTTAAGAGTTATTGCAATTTATATGTCAATAATAATACCAGATTTTAACATTTCACGTTTCGCCACTTGCAATACCTTTTTAAAACGCCTGTAGCTCCCTAACTATACATTGTAATGATGTAAAAGTTTACATGAGGAAAGAAGAAAGTTCAAATTTTACTGTGGTGTTTTCAAATCGAAAATATCTCTTATAGTTTCTGAGTAATTAAACCGAGAAAACAGCCAATTTTCAAACTTTGCAAAATAGTAAGGTCTTGCAACTTCTTTAAGCGAAAAAGTGAGTTTTTGATTTTTGAATGTTTCTATAGCTTAATAGAAGCAGAGTTAAATTTGGAGTCGAGGGGTGCTATTGAAATTTCAAATTTTTTAATTTTTTAAATATTTTTATCTACTTTTTTATAAAAATTTCAACATTTAACAATACCAATAATATGAACATCAAAAGATGCAGAATTGAAAAGAGAGTAAACCCTGAAAACATGCTTTGAAATCTCAAATGGTTTAAGAGAAATTACAGTTTAAAGTTTTTTTCAAAAAAGATCAATTTTTTTTTAAACCAATGATATAAGTATCAAAAGATGCAGAATAGAAAAGAGAATAATCCCTGAGAAAATCACTTAAAAATCTCATATGGTTTAAGAGTTATTGCAATTTATATGTCAATAAAAATAGCAGATTTTAACATTTCACGTTTCGCCACTTGCAATACCTTTTTAAATCGCCTGTAGCTCCCTAACTATACATCGTAATGCTATGAACTATTACATGAGGAAAGAAGAAAGTTCAAATTTTACTGTGGTGTTTTCAATTCCAAAATATCTCTTATAGTTTCTGAGTAATTAAACCGAGAAAACAGCCAATTTTCCAACTTTTCAAAATCGTAAGGTACTTAGATTTTGCTGTGGTTTTTTAAATTCGAAAATATCTCTTATAGTTTCTGAGTAATTAAACCGAGAAAACAGCCAATTTTCAAACTTTCCAAAACCGTATGGTACCTTACTATTTTGCAAAAGTTGAAAATTGGTCATTTTTTAGCAATTAATTTCTCAGAATCTATAGAAGATATTTAAAATTTAATCTCATTCGGATTATTAGTTGCTGAGATATAAACGTTTTAAAAGAGGCTTAAAAGTGACAAAACGGGTTTTGTTAAAAATGGACATTTTTCATCACGTTTAAACTGATATTTCTTCCAAACTAGAAGCGATACCGAAAAGATTTTTTCAGTGAATTATCTGCTTTGAATTCTGCATCTATTGATGTATCATTGAAATAAAAATAATAATAATATATGAGTATAGGATTCTCATACTTATTATCAGCCCCTAAGCGGGGGAGGGGTTTTTTTTTATACTTATAGGTGTCCGATTATAAAAAAATGTATGAAAGGGCTTCATTGGAAAGTTGTAATACACGAATACAAGGAGGTATTATAAAGTATTTCATAGAATTCAAAACATGATCTGGGGTCTTGATTGGTGGTGGTTTCGGGTACAAACATGGGAAAAAAAATTGTCTTTTTAAAATTATTCAACCCGTGTCAATGAGAATATCACTTTAATCTATTTGTGGCGTGAGTGAAGGGTTTTCCTATACATATCGTGGAATAATTAAAATTGACATCTCGCTTCTCACATTTCCTTGCATGACCTTTCCTTGTTTTTATTTCTCAGAACCTGCACGATTACTGTGTTTTACGTTAATCATTTTATGATTGAATCTTTCAATTTATCTAATCACACAAATTACATATACAACCAGTTGTCTCCTCGTAATAATCCATGATACGAGTATTTTGATTCCTTATTATCAAAGGCCTTGTATTAGGTAAATACTAAGCAAAATGTATTGAATTCGAATAACAGTAGTAATTAGGACTGTAATAATATGTTGATATGGCAGACACGGGTGTTCTCCAATAAGATTTTTTTAAATTGGCACTTTCCAAAAATTCCTAATAATAACAGAACTGGAGAACATTTTCTGTATTTCTTTAAGTCTCAAATTTGACCAAAGAATAATTTTACATTATAAAAATTGGGGGTTACCATTTTAAAAAAAATCCCTATTTTTATGAAATTTTGCACTTTTTTGAAATTGATTTCTGTGTCATTTTAGAGCTTACAAAAACAAGCGGAGTTCCCCCAATAAAACTTATTTGTACCCCTCAACGGTTCAAAAGTTAGCTGTAACATTTTAGGTTGGAATCAATTATTTGTAGGCCTATCAAACGTTTAATTTTCTGAACTTTAAGTGTCTGTAATTCATAAACGACTAAAGATTAAAGGAAATACTCAAGAATAAAACATTCTTAAAATATTATTTTACACGTGAAAATCCAAAAATACAGGGTGTTCCATAACAAATTTCAAAGTTGGCTGCCATATTGGAAAATGGCGGCAATTTTTAACATTTTACGAAGTGGATTTTTAAACTTCATTGAAAAGAAAGGAAGGTCCCCCATTAATTAAAGTACTCTATCATATTTATAATTCAAAAACTAGATATTGTAACATTTTAGGTGGGACACCCGAAATTTATAAATCACTAAATTGCACAAAATGAACTATTACCAGCTCATACAGGATCTCGAAAAGCCATTTTGAAATTTAAAGACCTTTATTTGTTAGTAAATAATAAAACCTAGTTTTTGTGCTAAATTTTAGTGAAAACTGATTAACATATTGACTACTAGTTGATTGTTATTTCATTTCCCCTCAAAGTTTTAGGTTAAGTGATGAAAATTTATGTTTTGTAAAACATTGGATGTAGATTTTTAAACTGTTGTACATTTTTTAACTAACTTTTTTTTTAATCAGCTAAAAAAAGGAACTTTTATCGGAAAATTGTTTTGATTGGTTGATATGCTTAAACAATCGTAAAAACATCCGTTTAAACCGATGTTTTTAGAAAGTACAGCCGTCCCGCTTTCAGCTTCGTCCAGGCGGGAGATCGAAGGGGCGTAGTGAAACTGCCCCGATATTTTGGGTACTTTTGAAACGATGAAACTGCCCCGCTCATTAAAAGAGGATTAGGAAGGGTCGCATCGCAAGACTAGAAATGCTTACATTGCCCCGAGCGCCCAAATAATATTCCTTCTTGATCCTCTTTAATGAGCGGGGCAGTTTCATCATTTCAAACGTACCTAAAATATTGGGGCAGTTTCAAAAAATAAATTTCAAGCACTCGTCCCCAAAACCAAATAACAAACCAAAATAAATCGTTACCAAAAATGTAATTGTCACTCAAAATTTGCAAGTTAATCATAGGCGTTGTCTTTGATGTTTTTTAAAGATATTTAAATAAGCGCTTAAGCTTGTTTCGCTTATGCCTTCAGCAAAAATCATATTTGATAAAATAGACCTTTTAATAATGGCAGTCAAGATTCGTGCCATTTATTGTTAGTATTTTTACACTAATCTTTATATTTCCATAAAATTTGAATGAAATCGGTAGTTGATTGTGAGAAATAACGTGTTTTATATCACAGTAGCTCCGATTTTTTTTCTTTTATCGATGTCATAAACCGCAATTTTTGGAGAGATGGCGCCCAATGGACTAATACGTTTTGTTTGGGTCCTTGTCTTTAAACTCGATCAAAATTTATGTATTTTTCTTATGGCAGCTACCCCCAAATTTTGTGTCCATAAACTTAGCTAACAAACAAAGAAACAAACAAAAATGCCGTCTCGGTTAAAAAAATAGATTAAGAAAAAACTATATAGCCGCTGTCTTAGGTGGTCAAATATCTTAAAATTGGATCAAACTATTTTGATGAAAATTAAACTTGGCCTAGGTTGATTTCAATTTGATTTCGTCCCAATATATTGGTTACCAGTAGTTTATGGGGCCACAAACCTCCCCATTCACCAAAATTTGATCGTTACAATTTACACAGGTTTTGAAATATTCTACCTTTTAAGGTCCTTGGTACTTTTTGATCAAAAACCGGCAATTTTAGAACATGACTAGGAATATATTTTGTTTGAATAGGCTTCGAACGAGTGTTTGATAATGTAAGTGTAATGTGCACTGTTAACCTTTGATCACCAACACGCTGTAATGATTTGATCAACGCTTAATCGTTGTTTGAACCATGGGCGTACCTAGCGAGGGGCAGGGCGGCAGCTGCCCCCCTGGAAGCAGAAAAATAAATCTTTATTATACATTTTGTTGCTGGAATTTAATACAATTCTTGAAATAACTATTTTAATAATCAATTGTATATTGAATGACCATGGCTTGCCCCCCTCCCCCCAGTTTTGATCCTGGGTCCGTCCTTGGTTTGAACTATGTAAACAAACTACAATTGATTGTCAGACATTAGCCTACAACAAAATGTAAACATTTGCAATAAGATAAACGTAAAGTATGATGAATGTATTCAGTATTTGCTTGCTAAAGAAGTGTTCAAATAGAGGAAGATAAATGGTGATGGACTTCCCACCTTTTGCTTCATAATGACAACCAAAACAGGTTATAGATGAACCCTAAGATTGTGTTTTCAAGGCCAGATGGGATAGAAGATAGGTGGTTGGATTGAACAGCCATTGGCACTTGGCAGTCTGTGTTGTGGATGCACGAGGAAAAGAGCACTGCAATCCAAGACTAACGTAAGTTGTAAACATATTTATTTTGTTGTTGGTAATTTCGTATTTGTAGAGTTAAACAAACTTGAAGCTTAATGGCAATTTTATAGACTTAGTAATGTAACTAAAAAGAATTTATAACTTTGTTGTGAGGAGGGTGTAGAACCATTCTCCATTGTCTTACAAAATACAAAAGTTATATAGCTATATAACCTAACTTATTAAAATTTAACTGGACCTTTCTATTGTTATAGGCCTACTATATAATAGATAATTTCTCGCAAAAGTAGTATCGATATAGCCTATAGAATGTTTTTATGATGTGTCAGAATAATCGATGTTTTGTTTTACTGTATATGGAAATATTACCCCTTTTAATATTTTCAAGTAAAAAAATAGTTTCTGTTCGCCTATAATCCTCGTAGTGCAATAAATATACTGTAATTGCATTGTTATAGCTTCTCTTAGATATTTAGTTTTGTTGTTGTTTTTTTTTGGGGGGGGGGAGTGAGGTAGGAATCTTTGATACGATTTTCTAAGAATCAAGTCGAACGATTTTGGTCAATTTTTTTCTTTTTGGTTTTATAATAGCTTCTCTTAGATTTTTAGTTTGGTTGGTTTTTTTTTGTTTACGTGTACGAGAAAGTGTTTGTGTCAGGTTTGTTTTAAGTTGTCCCATTTTGGATCCGCCGTATTGAAACTGATACAAACATTTTTCAAACTAAGAAAAAGCAAGTGACACATTAAATTACATTGTCTTCATACTGCGAACAATTAAGCAAATAGTTTTCCCATTATTTTTTCCTGATTTAAAATAACAAAGAAAAATTTGATAATAATTCGTCATTATTTTCAACACAAAAAAAAGTAGTAGAAACAAGGTTTTGGAAATTATTTTAAAATTAAAATAGATAATGGTTTGCAGTATTTGTTCTACATAAAACGGTAGTGTAATTTAATATAACATTACTCTTTTATTATTTACCTACATTTTTGTATCAATTTCAAGATGGCGGCTGAAAATGTGTAGTACTTTTAAATATGTAGTCATTTTGAGAGAGTCGTAATTATATTGGCGTTAGTTTGAAATCTATAGAAGAAAAAATGTAAAAAAGAGTCCATGAAAAGTGAAAAAAAACCGTGTATGGACGTAGTCTACTGTAGGGGTGTGACTCTAGGGGTCACAATTTTCGCCCATTTGATTCAAATTTGCTAGACATATTCGCCATTAAGAATAGTTTAACAATTTTGTGAAAAAAAAAAATGGTCATAGAATCCGTGGGTAAAACAAAGGACCCTTATAATTTCATATGCGTGTCTGGACGTAAATCGCAACCAGTTTACTGGGGGGGAGGGGGGTTAAGGCGAAAAGTCATTACGGTTATTTTTTTTTTTCAATATGTGTTGAGTATAAAAAAATTAAAGTTATTCTGATTAGGAATATCTTTATTTAACGACCAAATTAATATGTTGGAGCTAGGCCAAATTTAAAGTGTCAGAAATCCTGTAACTTGAACACGGCGTAACCTAAAAATCTGGGAAATAATTATTTAGATTTGAAATTAAATTGCAGTGCGAAATTATATATTATAGTTTTTTGTTTGATGAATACCCATACAATGGGAAATAGATAGCGTAAAGTTTCAAAAAGCAGTTTTTGTGAGATGTTAGAAAACAATTCAATAAACATATAATATCAGGAAAAATTTTCAAAAAAATGTACACGACCTTGATCCTTGTGATTAGGCTACAAACTTTAATCAAATATTATTTACATTTAGGTTCCCCACAGATCTTATAGTGAGCAATCCCTAAGTCCCCTACCTCCCTACCTTTCTTAATTTAGTCTTGGATTACCTCCCTCTCTTTCATCTTTCCTATTTAATTTATCTTGACCAACTCTTGTTCTCTTCCGACCCTATTCAAAAGTTAGTAATTTCATAATTTTTTGTGCTTTCATTTTTCTTAAAAAATATAGTCTTATGAATATTTATTAAATTTAATTTTTGTTATGAACTTTTTTTTAAAGCGGATAATAAATGATTAGCTTTAGTTCTCTTTCAATGTTAAAATTGTTAGCTTAATGATCATAATAAATTTATGGCATAGTAATTTACATATACTAGTCATATCGAAATACGATTTTCTCTTTTGATTTATATTTGCCCTTCAACTTGAGAGATAAGCTGTGACCTTACATTTGCTAATTTCCTCGTTATCAGTTGTTGTTGGTTTTTTTTCGGAAGCCATCTTGTATCGTTGGGACAAAATAAACTCGACGACCTATGGAGGTAATTTGTTACCATTTTTTGTCCCATGCTAATATCTAGAAAATGATGGAACCGGTTTAGTTACTTTTGGACAATAACAGCAGAAAAGAAATGAAGAAGAAAAACCTACCTTTTTGCCTTTTTAAAACAGTGTAAAGTGAAAATTTCCAAATTAAAAAAAAAAAAATTATGGGATTCTATGTAAATCACATTTCCTACAGGGGTTCAAAATTGACGTCAAAAATTTTTTTTGGAAAAGTCTCGGTTTATTGTATGTTCAGTGCTCTACAGCCCAAACGGTTGAAGCGATTTCAATCAAATTTAGTTATGTGTGCGTAATTTAGGTGTAAATTCATAAGAAAAAAACACAAAATTACGTTTTTCTCAAATTGGACGTAACGATTTCGATCAAGTTTTCTCATTCGTAAAGACTCAAACATATCGTAACGGTCGTCATCTCTAAAATATATGTCAGTTCATATAACGTTGTTTCTCAAAATCTCTACCGATTTCGTCCAAATTTTAGTGAAATGTAAAGATAATTATCTAAACCTGTGTGTATATAGAAAATAAAAAGTGGTGTATTGCTGTATTTGGGCATAATTTATTTCCATAGCACCACCATTAGGGTTGTGCTAAAAAAAATTTTTTTAAATAAAATTATCTCAATTAACACAAAAAAAGGACCCTTAGGGTACGAACAGAACAAGTAGGTCGCGGTGGATGCTACTAGTTAAGTCGCGGTCGATGTCGACATCCATGTAAAACAAACACATTCTAGTGAATGGAGGAGAACAGAGCAGGTAAGTCGCGGTGGAGGTTTAGCGCGATGCCATCCAGGAGGTTTACAACGATGCTTTTGAAAATCAAATGAGTTTGTTTTTACATGGATGCCTACCGCGGTCTACAAGGATTCTTCCCTGTGATTGGTGCGTTCAAGGCCAAGTTGCCACCCCTTCCACAGCAGCTCGCATAGAACACGTCTGGCGTTAGTTGCATAGTTGCTACCCATAATCTCTTTTTCGTAATAAGTTCATTTTTGAATTTCAAGTGCTAAATATGAAGGAAGATCTGATAGCAATTGTGCAGCTCACTCCCGTATTGTGGGTATATTACCTATCAGCCACCACTTGGTGACAGCTGACATTTCATCATTATCATCACTTGACTCGCACAACACCGCAAAAGCACAATCTTTTTGTCATTCAAATTTCATCAAACTACTCCACTTGACAGTGGTTCTAGCTCGACTGAAAGAGAGGGCACTAACACGAGTAATATACACAATTATAAGGTTAATCCAATCTTTGTAACAAGTGTTTTAAAACAAACTTGTCCTACTGGGATCCTACTTCTGACACCAATTTGTGACGCCTCCTGCTGTTTTAAAGCCGAAAACCCCTCCAGATGGATCCAGGAATTCCCAGCTGGCAGGTTGAGTAATCACGTCAACCGAAAATCTATCAGGGTGGACAGGCGATCGTTATTTTAGGCGAAAGTCAAGAACAACGCAAGTTTAAAAGAAAGCTTTTATTACAAACGTTACTAAATTAAAAGCTTTACAAACAGTTTTCTTTATTGGAATATTCTTTGGAGAAAAACCTACGACCCCCCCCCCCCATTTGAATTTAAAGATTACAAATTTAGAAAAAGAAACGAAAAGAAAATCATGGATATTTCTGTTTGAACCCTACTATGCTACACCTTGATTTATCAATACAAAATAACATTTCCTACCAGGCCCCAGGGATACCAACTTTTGGACATTGCATTTAGAGGATTTGTTTGTATTACAATGTATTGAACGGGCTGAGTAAACATCGGGTACATACCAATTTGATTTTTATTGTATTTTGAGATTTATTTGGATGGTTTGGAAATATTCAGTCACATTAGTAAATAAAATGCCTACAGCAAAAACAAAAACAAAACAAAACTGTAACTACTTCTTCGTAGGTTATATGTTGCATACTGTATGCGAAATGCATATTTATTGTGGTAGGTCTACTATTATGTTTATTTCACTGTTCCTTAATGACCTTGAAGATTAGAGAGAAACTTCCTTCCTTTGCCCTTGAGAAACTTGAACATTTATCGTCTATGTGATCGTTAAATGCTAATAAGTGGGTACCTGGAGTAGTTGGGACCCATCTCAACTCAACAGAAAAAAACAAAATTTTATTTCTACCTTTCCTACACAATTAATGTTGTCTGTTGTAGTTTTGTGGTCCGCTAAGTGCTTCAACCGATTTTCACACAGTTTTCGCTAATTTCTTCCTTCCATTGTATAGCTGATATGTTCACTACAATGTCATATTTTTAACCTAGCAGAGGAAGCTCTGAGACATCTATTCCCATGTTTGTGTTGTGAATGTCGCATTGACTTGTTAACAAATTATCTTTGTAAATAGGCCTACAGCTATTTCAGCGTTAAAATGGGGGATCAAGGGACCATCAGAAACATTTATGGAATACTCCAAGCCAAAATTTTTGTGAGATCTTGTGTTCGAGTTTTTTTTTTCTATCTTATACTAATGTATAGTTTATCTATTTGGTATGTCAAAGCTACAGAGGCTCTCGTTTAATAAATGCTAGGTAAGAAAAACTCCCGAAGTCGGGGATTTCGGAAGCTTTATGAAAAACTTGTTCCAGGAAAACGTACGTAAGACCCTATCCGAGTGTTGCCTTATTTTTCCATTTAAAATAACATATTAAATATTTTTATAGGTTGTAGTATAAATAGAAAATTAAATTTATTGCTCCCTCAATATTATAATTTTAGCTTTTTAAATATGATTGTTTTCTTTCAGCGATTATAGGCTTGAACAAAATAATGTTTCTAAACACTCATAACTAAATTAATGAGGTATATATTTACATTTATAAAACGATTCTTGATATTTATTTTTAAAGTAAGGTGAAAATATTTAGCATATGCGTAATAGGGAAGAGATTTTATGCAGTTTGTTTTAACCGCATGAAAACCAGCCCGGTAGAACTCCAGAAATAGGCATTAATAGGGTTATCGCCAAAAACCATTTAAAAACCCTGAAAAAGTGCCCTAGTGACCGTGGGTTAGGGTCACCACTGTCATGTTCTCTCTCTCCCTCTCTCTCTCTCTCTCTCTCTCTCTCTCTCTCTCTCTCTCTCTCTCTCTCTCTCTCTCTCTCTCTCTCTCTCTCTCTCTCTCTCTCTCTCTCCCTCCCCATCTCTCTCCTCTCTCTCCCATCTCTCTCTCTCCTCCATCTCTCTCCTCTCTCCCCCCATATCTCTCTCTCACCCCCATCTCCCCCACCCCATCTCTCTCTCACCCCCATCTCCCCACCCCATCTCTCTCTCCCCCCATCTCTCTCTCTCTTCTCTCTCTCTCTCTCTCTCTCTCTCTCTCTCTCTCTCTCTCTCTTCTCTCTCTCTCTCTCTCTCTCTCTCTCTCTCTCTCTCTCTCTCTCTCTCTCTCTCTCTCTCTCTCTCTCTCTCTCTCTCTCTCTCTCTCTCTCTCTCTCTCTCTCTTCAGGCACTAAACTTTCCAATGAAACCATCCTCATCTCTGTAGGTTGAGTAGGGGGGGGGGGGGGGTTGGAGTTCCTTAGCGAACATATTTAGGCTCTGCAGAATTACAAGATTTTAAATAAATTTCATTTAGGATAATTTTTATGTAAAAGATAGCGATCTTTTGCACAGTAATAGTAGGGCATCATAAAGTTTAAAGGCAAGAGCTTAATTGTTCATTGATTTGGTAAAATTACGTGTAATTTAAAGATTACAAACCCAAATAATGTTGTCAAATTACAAAATAAGACACATTAAACAGCCGGATGTTGATAAAAGACGTGCCTTCAAAGTTTGAGTTTTGGAACTGGGAACTAAGGAGTAGACTAGAATATCCACAGACACATCAGACTGTAGCGTCAGAAGATGATTTACTTCCTAAACAGGTTTGTAATTGATAAATAGCGTCACGCATAATGAGGTTATTGACAGAGTTGCATTTCATTCTTTGTAAGTTTGTACTTGCCTAAGGGGAGAGGAGGGAGGTTAGGTTATTTCAAATCAACTGTGCCTATTTCATTCAAATTTTAGGGAAATGTGAAGATTAATGACACCAATCCGTCTACAAAATTGTAAGAGAAAAAATATTACGGTTTAGAAATAATTGGCAAAAAAATTAAAGTTACAGTATTTCGATTTTAATCAAATACAATTTTATGCCGAGGTTATGTAAACCTCTCTGTCATCATGGCATTATAAAAAAAAAAAAAAAAATTGGTAGAAAAGTATATAAAATAAAGATCCCTGCCAAGAATACTCTGTCAGGGTCGAAAAAGAACAAGAGTTGGTCATGAGAAACTTAATAGGAAAGATGAAAGTAAGGGATTTAACCCAATATTACTTGAAAAAAAGCTGTAGATCCATCTAGACCGTTTGGGATTGTCAAGCCCATATTCAATATAGGGAGACCGGGAGGGTATAGTTATGGCACAAGAGAAGTAGATTAGGCTTTTATTTACTTCAAAGACAGTGTCAGTAGTTTTACTTGGTTTTGGGGGATGAGTGTGTGAGATAGTGGGAATGGTTTTTGTGTACCATTTATTTTTAATTAGTTTGGAAAAAATCGTGACAAAAAAAATCTGTTGCTTCAAAAAAGCCCGTGTTTTAAATAATTTCAGGAATTGCTTCTCGCCTTATTGCACATTTATTGTGCAAGAGTAGCTTTAAAATCAGTGTTCAATGAAATACAAATGTGTTTTGTTCAAATTTCGGTTGGATATTAGCCGTATTTGGCATGAAGCATGTGTTTTATTTTCGTTGAATATGTTTGTTACAGAAGTATTGGTGGGTGAATTTTAAAGCTGTTTAAGTGGTTGAAGGTAGTTTTTTACTAATTAACTCATAACATTCCATTTTTGGTAGATCGGCGATTGGCTCTTAATAATATTAGGGTTATCTTAGAAGCGGATTCTAAAAAAAAAACATTAAACAAAACTTGTGGGCAATCAAAATTGTTAGGTATAAAAAAAGTCAGTTCAGTTTACCAAAAGTGAAAATAAACCATGGATGCGGTCTTTGAAAAAAAATTAAAAAAATAAATCTGCTTTGCTTTTGCAATAAACGTGTCTTCAGAATAAATCGTATCTGATTAAAATTGAGCTTTTAACAACGGCAGTGAAGATTCATTATATATTTTTTCCAATTATTCATGAATTATATTTTTATACTTGCGATGTTGCACACGGTTTCGATAATTTTACCAATAACACAAAAAAAATTTGAAGAGACCAATAGGTTTTATTTGTGTCTTTAGAAGTTCAGTTCAAACTTTTCTGAAATTCAAATTTTTTTTTAGCAAAATTTGAACAAAATTGTTAGAACCGTTTGGGAGAAAATTGAAATGTTGTGTTTTTCTTACGGCAGCTAGACTACTATTAAATTTTTTGAGTTATTGAAAAACTGAACAAAGTTCTGAGATATGGCCAGTATATACCAACAAACTAAATTTGATCAAAATCGGTTCATGCGTTTGTGCTGTAGATCTACAAATACAACAGTCGACAGAGTCTAGACAAACAGACATTGTCAAAGTTAGCTTTTTCGACTCAAGGGACCTCAAAACATATCTGCAAACAATTCGACATAGTTTTTTAGACCAATCACATACTCTAACTTTTTCTATAATCTGAGAAATTAAAAATAGTTAGGGCCTATTCATAGAAATTGGGGCAACACAATCAATTTAAATTAACCTTACCTTATCTTACACTACAACCTTGGCCTTCATTACGATTAATCTCTTATATCCAACTCATCCAGTTTCCAATTTCTTCTCTTTATCACTCTCAGGTCTCCCTCAACATTCTTCTTTTTTGTCAAATAATTACAGCTTCCAGTATTTCCCTAAGCGTTTTCAATTCAGCTAACCACAAAATATAGAAATGTCATGTTGGTATGGATAGAACAATTCTTAAGAAAAATTTGATTCCGATTGGATAAATATATTTAAGGTGTTTTCTTCTGGAAGTCAACACAAGGTAGGGCATTTCTACTTGTGATAATTTTACTCCGTTTCAATCAAATCCACCATCTGTTGACTTAAATACATTACCTTGTGTAGTGCGCAGCAATACACATTCGCTTGATTGAGTCAACTGAAGGGAAAATGCTGGAATAGTGGATTGTAGAGTGATTACCATAGAAATGAAGGCTTGGTATATTAGTAGAGGTAAGTTTTCCCACACTCCACTTTATTCTCTCACTGGGATTTAAGTCATTTCTCCACAGTACATCTGTCATTTTAAAATGTGTAATTTTTTCACTTACTATAATTTTATTTTAAGTATTATTTGTAATTAGATCAAAACTTTTATATATAACTTTTAATGATTTATGAGGTACCCATATTAGGGGTACTGTATTCAACCTTTTAAAAAGGTCAGCATCCTTGAAATGTTACTACTTACTGATTCAAGAATTTTTGAGATCTTGAGGAATAATTTTTGTTTGAGAGAGAAAGTTTGCACCAACAAAGTTTCTTCATCGTAGAGCCCTCAGTGGTTAACTATAAAGAGTATGGCATGACAGTCATGAAGGACCTGGATCTACACTTTTTACATGTAGTCTTGGGTTAGATCCCTCTCTTTCAACTTTTCTATCAGGTCTCTCTTGATCAACTCTTGTTCTTGTCTGACCTCGACACTATTAGAGTATTCGAGGGCTAGCAGTCTTTAATTTATGTTCTTTTCTTTTATAAGGTGACGATGACCGAGAGGAAACAAAAAATTCATCAGAGATAGTTGTGATTCGTACCATTTTGTATGACAAAAATTTTTAACAAGGAAATTTTAAAGTTTTTTAAACTTTTCTCAGTTAGAAAAGTAGAGAAATAATATTATTAGCTAGTTAATGTATTTGGAAAAGATGGCATTTACTAGGTCATAATTAAATTAAATAAACTGTATATGAATGGTTATAAATACCTTGTTTGTCAAACAATCCTTATTATTTATATTATTAAAAAAAAAAAAAAAAAAAGGATTGTTTGACAAACAAGGTATTTATAACCATTCATATATAAATATAACAATCCATTAGGCTACAATGAATTCTATAAATAAACTGTAACCTCTAAATTGTGAACATATATAGTACAAAATCGTGTCAAACTTTAAGTGATGGTTATATGGATCAAAAAAGGAAAAAGTTCCTACATATGTCTGGAAACAGATCGGTTTCCATCTCTCTGGCATTTTGTGTTTAAAAAAAAGTTATATCTTTCGAAATTATAAGATTTCGAATCGAAATTTGGTATACACATGCTACATTTTTATCACTCTATCAAGGATTAAAACTTTATGTTACCGGTATAAATTGTTGAAATCGTGACGATTTAAAATTTTTAGTATTGAATACCTCTAAAACCATTAATTATAAAAAAAAATGTAAATGGCATTTTGAAAATGTATGGGATAAAGTTTTGATTCTTGGTATGCTGATAAACTGTTGCATAAAAAATGTGTATACCAAATTTCGACTTATTAAATCTTAATAATTTCAAGAGCTATAATTATTTCTCAAAAAGACATGAAATGGTCGACAGATAGACAGATGGAAAATGAAATGTTTCCTTACATATAAAGTTAGTAACTATTTAAAAAAAATTTGACCTATATAAGTACCACTTAGTTAGCCACGAGATTTTCTGAACACTCTGTATATACAGTTTTAAAAATATAAGCTAAAGTTTTTTGTATCACTAATCAATGGATATTTGATCATTCTGATCTGGGTTTTACCAAGATAGCTTATTATCTATGAAATAATCACAGTAATGACAAGACAAACTGAAGAACTAGAATAACCTGTTTTTATGACTTACAGCTGGTTGAAACTAATGAGGTCATTGATCATTAGATTCTTGAATATCTCACTGCTGTTCAATTTATTTTTATATTTATATTTATATTTTTTTTCATATTCCAAACTATGTATGTGAGGTTTGGCAAGTTTGTATAGCTGATAATTTTGATATAACTGACCTTACGTGGGTAGCATCTATTTTTTTTAATTTTTTTTTTTATAACTTTCATCAAAACAACATTTTTGAGGAGATTATGAATGATTTTACTATCGCACATAGTACAATAGGAACTTATGCAAGAGGTCATAAAACAATCAATACCTGTACTGATTTTCGTGTGGATATATCCATTTTAAGTTTAAAAAAAGTGGTTTTGAGTAATGTCTGTTGTCATATATGCAGTTTATTAAATCTGGTATGTGGGCATATTTTTGCCATAGTTTGTGACTTGGTTTTAAAAATCTTTAATAACACACTTGAGGGTAGCTGCCATAAGAAACAAAAAACCACAATTTTCTCAAAATTGAATCAAACTATTTTGATCAGATTTTTCTCAAATTCCCCAATTATACAAAAAAGATGGTTCGTTAGTTATGGGTAAAAAAACAAATAAATTTGTCATGGGGCTCTTATAAAAGATATTTTGTTAAAATAGGCTCTACCAATTTCGATTAAATTTTAGTTAAATGTGAAAATTAATAATCCAAACTCGTCTACAAAATCGCAAGGAAAAAATTACAATTTTAGGAATAATTTTCAAAAAACAAAAAATGAATCTTGACAGTCATGATAAAAAGTTTGATTTTAATCAAATACAACTTATGCTGAAGACATGTTTATTAAGCAAGTAGAATATTAATATATTAGAATTTCTGAGATATAGACTTTTTACACTAATTTAGGGTACTTGATTTCAACTCTCAACAAGGAAATTTGGAAAACGTATTCATTTTGGTTTTTGGATGTTAATATAGAGCATTTTTTTGTTTTGTTGTTGTTGTTGTTTAAAGATGAAAATTCTCTCAGTCATCATCACTTTATAAAAGAGGAAGAAACGACATAAAATAGAGACCTTCGACACTTAAATACTCTAATAGCATCAGAATCGGAAGAGTTGGTGAAGAGAGACCTGATAGGAAAGATGAAAGAGAGGAGCTTAACCTAAGACTACTACATGAAAGATCCACCTGGGATTTTTCATGACTGCCATCCCCGCTCTCACTATAATCATTGAATTTATATCTAAATCATACGAGATATTTGGAGTAGTACAATATGACACTTAAAATCAAAGCATTGTATTTCAGCCTAGACATGGTGGGGAGAAGAGGGAGTAAAGTTAATAAATACCTCGCTCGGAGCTCTATAATACAGCATGCTATACTTGAAATTACAAGAGCTTCTAATTTGTGTATTTCAATGCATACCATATTTAGAATATGTAAAATATATGCTAAAAGTGAACTTATTGAGGGTTAATATATAACAAAATTAAACTAGCAAGTTAAATTACAGCCAAGTTAGAGAAAATGGTAATATATTTTTGACATTTTTGAGTTAAGTAACTTAATGCAAATTTTTTATTTTATTAGATTCAACTAATCCTCCCCCCCCCCATTTCTCTTCTAATGTTTAAATTTAAATTTATTATTTAGGTTTTGACATTAAAATGTCATCTTCATCCTGAGATTTAAATTATTGGCTTCTTGGTTAAAGTTTAATCCATTAAATCTAAGACCAGTTTTATGTTATCTACTTAACCGTGCCTAGTTGTGGTTATTACAAAAACTTACCCTTTGTCAAGGACCACAACAGTTGACAGACATCACTAATGTTAATTCCTATTTTACTTCAACTCATTTCAGCCCATGACCCGCTTTTCTTGCAATTCAGAGCTATTTACAATCTCTTTGTAAGAAGTACAAGGAGGATTGCTACTTTCTCATATATGTAGTATAGGATCGAAAAATCAATATCGAGTTTTTTGCGAATATATCCGTTTCAGGTCTTCTGAGTAAAAAATAATTGGTTTTACGAACAATGTCTGTCGGTTGTATGTGCAGTGTGGACTGATTCTAATCAAATTCGGTATGTGGACATATTTTGGTCATCTCAGGGTGGTTTGGTTCATTTGTTTATAAACTAAAAATTGAGGGTAGATGTCATTATCGAAAAAATAAATAAAAGTCTTGATATATGGCCAAAATATACCCAAAAAGTGATTATTTTAATAAGGTCTTTGTCTTGATGTCCATCTGGTACCCTACTAGTTTATATACCTCACGGGTGAATTCATTAAGGAAATATTTCTGATGTAGACAACATTTATTTATATAACTATATCTTAAATGTGAAAGTATTACCAAATGGGATGGGAAGAATACAAACATTTTTTTTTCAGAATCTATGTTACTTCTTTTGATTAAATTGATCTAGAATGTTGTCCTTTTGGATTAAAGAAAATCTGTTGGCCACTATTTATATGAGAATTCACATTAGACAGAATCAATAAACTTACTTCTTGGTATGATCCTCCAGCATTAGGTACTGCCATGGGTGTCATCACGGGCGTCATTAGGTACTGCCATGGGAAGCGCCCCCCCCAATATTTGAGATGTAAAAATATTTTTGCTAAAAACGAATGATTTACTTAAAACCTTAAAAGGTAAACATCGGGCTTTGTCTTTACTAGGGTTTTTAACATTAAATTTCTGTTACAAACGCATAAATAAATGCATAAAAACGATGTTTTGAGAAGTTTAATTTAAAAAAATTTCCATACCCCCAGACCCCCGGCATATGTCCCCCCCAATAATGAACTGGTGATGACGCCAATGGGGACTGCCAACAATTTGATGTCTCCTATAAACTTCTGGTGCAACATGCCACAGAAGTGTTAATAGGTTATGAATGTAAACGTCTTGTCTATTGCAAACCTTGGACTTGTGACCATTCTTTGCAGGTAAAAAAATGGACACTCAAAAAGGATGTGTTCCAGAGTCTCATTAGCAGCTCTGTATAATGGTGAAACTGGAATTTGGAAATGGCAAAGATTAGAAACAGTAACAATATGTCCAGTTTTAGCTCTATTTACAAATGTTGCTACCTTGGTAATATATCCTATGGTCAGTTGGATGTGTTTGTATATTATGAAAATACCGGCCAGAAACTCCATCTTGAAGTCCAGATTTTAGTAATTTACAACTACGCAACGAACATTAAATGTGTGTAAATGTGGGCCTAAAGCTGATGATGTCTCTCTCACACTTTGTTCTTTAGTTTCATTACTTGGAATACCATAGAGACTAGGAATACATTGTAAAAAAATATCCATTCCTTTAAGACGCTGGAAGAAATTCAGTATTTTTGAAGTGCGAAAGGCATAATTTAAGAAGCATCAACATAAAGAACCTATAGTGTTCCGAATCAAGCACTGTAGAATTCCTGAATCAATAAGAAAATGGTACAAAATATTACTCACACTTTCCCCACTCACTTAACTCAAAACTAAATAAATCAAATCAAAATTAATAGTACAAAAAATGATAGTTCGGTAATTGACGATTAAAAAGTGAAAATGAACCATGAAAGCCATCTTTAAAAATTATATATTTAAATAAGGGACCAAATATCCTTTGCTTGTACCCTCGTTGTAAATCGTATTTAATTAAAATTGATCTTTTGAATCAAGGTTCATTTTTGTTTTTTTACACATTATTCCTGAAATATAATATTTGTTTACTTATGATTTTGCAAACTGATGTGGGTCATTAATCTTTTCACATTTTAACTAAAATAGAATCAAATTTTGATTAGTTGTGTATTTTATAATAACCCTATGGGAGATTTATTAGTTTTTCATTGATAACAAACCAGCATCTTTGGAGAGATGGCAACCAATATGTTTTTTAGGTATTTTTTTACCAACTCTTGTTCTTTTACGATCCTAATGCTATTAGAGTAGAATTAGAGGGGTCTCTATCTTATGCTCTTTTTTTCTTTTAAGGCGATGGCCGCAAGATTTTTCATCTCTAAACAACAACAACATATTATTTGTGTTTAAACCATTTGTGCAATTTATTATTTACAACTTTATTATTATTTTAAAAATTGTTCAATTTTTGTAATTCATTAAATTTGAACAGCAGAGACTAGTTTATTTACTATACAACATTTAGTCCTCGATTATACATGTGATTTTTATTTGATATGTATTTATAGTTTCAGATTTGGACAAAAACATTATGAAGCTACCGATACTGCTTGGTCTGACAATATGTCATTTTATTGGTACCAGTATCTGTGATAACTCCACATCTGAAGCTTCTCCTCCCAGTGAGCCTACTTCGTCTACTCCTACTCCACCGCCTCCTCCTAAGGTAAGAGGATTTACAACTCACCTAACTATGGATAGTGTTCTATTTTTAAAATTATTAATGATGGATTGTTCATAATATTAGTATCGTTTATTTAGAAATTTGGCTTCAGTTGTGTATAACATTTATAGATGACATTCGAGAGTATAGTATAACTCTCGTTATTAAATAAATAAATAGTGTTAAATCGTTACACAAACTTTCTCATTTACCTTTCCAAAACCAAATAAAAATGAACCAAAATTAGTTGTCACCAAAAATCTCAGTTCGATAGTTAGGCTATCAATAAAAATTGAAAAGGGGAATGTTTAAGAAAAAAATGTATCTAGGGGCCTAAACTAGCTTTGCTTGTGCCATAAACTCATCTTCAGTGTAAATTGTATTTGATTGGAGTGCCAACATCACTTAAAAAGAAATCATAACAGAATTTAAATAAACTTAAACTACTAAAATTAAAAAAAAAAAAAAACTAGATGTCATTATTGATCACATCAGTAATGTTTAATAAAAAGTCACAACAAAATTAAAGATGGACAATTTCTGATGTACAGCCAAGTAGCTACATTGCCTAACTTTTCAATCTTTGGCAATATAAAAGAATTTTCTCGACTCAGAAACAGAGCCAGCCCAAATTTTTTTCCCCAAGACTGGGCTATAAGGTCTGGCCTAATGCGTCTCCTCCACCTCACTCAACCCCCAGTTACTTACACCCCAGCAAATATTTGGGAATTTATCAAAGCATTATTTAGTTATATAAATTTGTGTTCATGTCCGATCTCTGATTTGTAAATACACGATGGAACATTTTATAACTTTCATTCTATTATTTTCCTACTTTCAAGCAGTGTAAACTAAAAGAAAATTTATCAGCTTCAAGTGATATATTAAATGTTGAGCTTGACTTATGAGAAAAATTATACAGTATAACAAACACACACAACACAATTCACATAAAAAATACGTCTAAGTATCAGACGCGTTTCAACTACAAGGTCGTCCTCTTCAGTGATACATGAGCTACACCAACCAAACTATAACAGTTATAGTTTGATTGGTGTAGCTCGCTCATATAGCCCATATATAAATACAACATTTAATTGACTTACTTTCAAATTTCAATATTGAAAAAAAACAAAACAATTTAAACAATTTTTTTTCTAGCTTTGGTTTCTGCAAATCTTTGTATGATTCTTGTAAAATATACATGTTTAGCAATGTCATTTTCAATTGAAATTATTGCTAACGAAGATAAACAACGGCTGAGTGCAGGTAATAGTTTTAGTTTACTAAAGCTGTGTTCTCTACTGAAAATTGTTATAGTTACCGTATTACGAAAACGATTCTTAAGATAATCCAAATATTTGGAAAACAGTCAATGAGGTTATTCTTTGACAGAAAATTCATGCATACAATGGGTGTTTTTGCTTCTACGTGTTCCAACAATATGGCAAAGTGACTTAATTCTTCCGCCAAATCATTACCATCAATATAAATTCCTCCAGATTCATCAGATTGAAACATTTTTTTTAAAGTTTTAAACATTTTTACTTAAGCTTTTTTTTTATCGGGAAAGTTTTTGAAATAGGAGTATGGCCTATGATTATGTCAATCATAATAATAGTTCTAAAAAAGTAAGTATTGTCCATGGTAGGCCTAGTAATAGGAAACATATCATCACTAAACCTAAATCTGACAAACTTTTAACCCTAGAACACTTATGTGTCGTCAAAATGACGACATGCAAAACCCAAAATCGGCGTATTTGACAGAAGAGTGGTGAGTGCGCATCCTCCCTCCCAGTACCTTCCTTACTCTAATAGACAAGGTCAGTCGCGGAGTTTCACCCCTACCAGCCACATGCGTCTGTACCAATTTGTGCTCGCGTCGTGCATTTGACGATACATAAGTAATTGCGTTACTTGGAAAAACCATTGTTTTTACTAAGGTTTTACTATAAACCTTGTTTAATTAGTAAAATAAGATTGTACAACCTGTATACTTTAGATAAATATGTGTTTCATTTAATAAAAATACTGTTATACATAATTTATAAAAATATTTTTTAACCCTTGTTTTTTTCCTTTCAAAAAAAGTAGTCATTCATTTTTATAGTTTTTTATTACTAGTTGCACTAATAAGTTTTTAAAACAATTTTTTTCCTAAATCTAAAGAGTACTAAAACATAACTATGGCAACGAAAAAATTTTAAATTAGGTTTCCGTGAAGTAAAAAAAAAAACAAAAATGAGTAGTCAAATTTACGATACTTAAGTGATAGTGTGACTAAATCTGGACATAAGTGTTCTAGGGTTAAGATAATATTTGCTGTATAAATTCATTTAAATGTTGAGTAAGTTTAATCTGTAATCTAAAAAAAATAACAATTTCCCTGTTTTTGACACCTCTCTCAAATATGGCATCCTGCTCAGAAAATCCAACTATATAACAAGAGTTGATCCATACTCTTGAAGAGTTGTGTATTATTTTTATATAGAAATGATGGCTAATGTCAAAATGGAAGATCTCAAATGGTCTGATATGTTTTGTTGAGGAAGTGTGTAATAGTTGAGAGGTGACTGGCAGGAGAAAGGAATAGATTACTATTATTATCGGTGCTTAAAAACATTTGTTGCAATAAGTCCTGTAAACTGTATATGCTTCATTACCTATCACTTGGATTTGCATTACAGTAGAACCCCTCTAATCCGCCCTCGGGTGGTCCGTTACTCCGGTTAATCCGGCCGTGCTCGAGCTCGCAATATTGTGCCAACTTGCCGACTTGTTGATGACTCATGGCCCGTCTGGCGCCATTCTTTCCGGTTTGTTATCGCTTTCCCACTTCAGTGCTGTGTCATCTCTCATGTTGTTTCTATTGATTTGCTATAGTACTTGCAATGTTTATATATAGACTTTTAAAAGTTTATATATCACTTATTTCACATTAAAAAAATCTCTTTATATAATATGTAATAAATATTGACTTTTTTTGGATAATCCGACCTTTTTTTTGTTTTCCGACCATGCCCCCAGTCTCGAAGGTGACGGATTAGAGGGGTTCTACTGTACATATGTTCTCTTAATATTTAATTCTAGTTAATTATTCTACAGATATAATTTAATTTATGCTTTAACCCTAGAACTGCCAGTCAGAGTCAAAAATTTCCCTAAAGGCCAACCAGTTTTTGGTTTTGTAAGCCTTAAACTGAAAATAAATTAAAAGTACAGTACCGGTATTGTAATACATATTTTATGTTTCTTTATGTTCATTTTCAATTTTCTAGTTAACCCAACATAGTTTTGGGTTAGAAACATATAATTTGTAATTTGATTTAAATCTTAATAATTAATTATTAAAAATGCATATTTATGAAATTATTGAAAGAAACACAGATCTGAAATTATTATAATGGTGGGCCATATTATAATAAATTGTTTTTATTTTATTTGAGATCTCTCTTGGGTTACTGGTTCAGAGTCAATATATTTGGATGAGTTACTTAGAATTATGAATATTTTATACTACAAATTATAAGGTAAACTATACTATATGAACATCCTATTAATGTTTTTAGAGTGACATACAGGTTTGGTAGAAGAGTAAAATGTCAGGCAGGCTCACCCCTTTGCCCTACCATTACAAACAATTTGTCATAATTCCTCTGACAGGCCATAGGTCACGCTAGATCAGTAGTGCTATTTATTATTTGTACCTATATTATATTTGCTTTATTCTTGTTATAGCCTGATGTCTATGAATTACACGTGAATACTGATATTACATACAGATATGCAACTACAATAGTTACTAGCAGGGTTGTTAACCCTGCAGAAGTTGCACAGGAAGTCCAATTTACACTGGTTATACCCGAGACGGCTTTCATTTCTAGATTCGTAATGTAAGTTTAACTTTTTAAATAATATAGCTTCTCTAGCTTCTAATTTATTTTTCAAAGTCACAGAGTGTGTCAAATATTTCTGTACCAAGAGTGATGGTGACACAGTTCATGATCTTTTTAGGAAACACTGTTATACATGCTAGGAAAAAATATTGAAACATTGAAGAAAAAAAATCATATTTGTACCATTATTGGTGAAATTCCAGAGGTCAAATAGATAGCGCATCTTTTGCTAACATCTTGAGTCCCCCATTAAGGGTGTTTCTATACCATCTGGTTATGTTTCTGTGTAATATATTGATGTTCTAATTTTATTTGAGTCTGAAAATAGTTTAAAATTTAACTTTTATTTATACATAATAGTGATCTGTAGTTTTTTTATGTAATTAATATGTAAAGTAAAAGTTATGGAATTTATTTTAGGTGATTTATGCTTTTTATAAAGTATATTAGCATGGTAAAAATATACATCACAAGTGCTGATGCTTTTGACGGGTTTAAATTTTGGTACGGTAAATAACTAAACTATATACACATATACTTCAAACTACAGTATATAGCCTTGGGCTCGTTTTGCACCATACCTTGTGACTGTCTTTATGTAACTGTGTTGTAAAAAATGTGTAAATTAATAAAATTACATTTCAACTTATGTGATATTAATATTTTTTTGTATTTATCTAGATTTTCGAACATTTTAATATATATAGATATTATATCTTTAATTATGTTTAACATAACATGTGTTTTATGAATTTTCTAAATATGTTTATAAGGTTTTAGTTGCTTTGAAGTGTTTGTAATGTGTTTGTTTGAAATCATGTATCCGTGATATTTGATCATGTTGTAGTGTGATTCTAACAGGAGTAATTTTTCAACACTCCATATTGTAAACCACTGTTTTATGAACACCAAAATTTATCTTTGTTATCCAAATTTTGGGGCATAACAATTAGAATAATTGAATAACTGGAAATCAATTTTAAGCATTTATTTTATATTATGAAATAAAACAAAATTAAGTTGTATACATTTGAGGATGAAATTTAACTCGAATAACATTTAATCAATCGTGATTTGAAGTCTTAGCCAGATTAAACGTACATAATAATTGATATAGAAATTACCAAATAACTAGAAACATATTTCAACAATGTTTTTTGACATATTCACATCTTTAAATTGAAACAAGACCTACCATTTAAATTATGCTTGATCTTGATATATTTTCCAGTAAAATATAAAAAAAAAGAAGAATGTTAGTGTTAAATATTCGTTCAAGATGTTATTAATATGGAATAACAAGTTATATTAATAAAACAAAACAATTTTTTTTGTATTACAGTTTCCTCTGGTGTATTTCCACATGGAATAAAAGTAACTGTAAATAGAAGTCTTCCTTGCCAAATTTTTATAGCATTTTTGGAATTTATACATTTCCCACTCCTAAGACAAAATTTCTGCTTTGTAGTATTCAACTATAACTAGATTATCCAAAGAAGAGACCAATGAAAACAACATACAAATTGGGTAACATTTTGGATACATCCGGACATTCTCAGACTTTTAAACAATTTAGTTTTTATTTGTAAAGTACAAATGACTGTTCTGTACCACGCCTAATGTTAGACGAAAATGATATTAATGAGGTCCAGTTAACAAATTTATTAATTATGTCTATTGACAGTAAATCAACTTGGTATAACCATAATTGACATATGCCAAAAAATATGTTTTCATATTTATATTTTAAAACAAATATAATCATTTGGAAGCCTCAGTACTTTGAAAAGCCTATTACAGAGGGAAGACTCATAATTTAAAATGTCCAGAGACTATTTATGAGTAGAATGACACAAAAAAAATGGAAGTATTGTAAATTGTATATAAAAAATTAATTATATAAAGGTGCTTTCAGGAAATACGAGTTACTTACATTCTCCTGTATGCAGATTAAGAGTTTCTAGTTTTTAATGTCTTTTTTCGGTGAGGGATTACCTTATCCATACATGGTAAATCGAAATGTGTTATCTATTCCATTTGAGGTGATAGCTCAATTCAGCAATGATTTACCTTGTTTAATTATTAAATTTTATATAATGATATTATTCGTGATTGTATTTTAGTGTCATCACATTATGGTAAATGAATTCTTGCTATACAAAACATATTGTCAACGGCAATGAAATATATAAACTAAAATTGAAGTTTCAAAATTTTAAATACTGTCTACATACGTTAAAAAGTGGGAAGGTAAGATGCTGGTATTTTACTATACAAATACTATCACTAATAATTAAGTGAAATCAACTAGTAAATTTTGAGTTTTTTAAATAATTTTCAGGGAAATTAAGGACAAATTCTATGAAGCCTATATAAAAGAGAAGGAAGAAGCTAAGAAGGATTATGATTTTGCAGTCAGTCAAGGTCTTGGTGCAGGATATGTAGAACAAAAGTAAGTCTAAAATATTATCTATAATATAAAAAGAGTTTTGATTTGGCAAACAAGTTTACAACAGCTTTCTTTCAAGCATGAAAAAAAAGGTTTTTACAAACATATATCTTTGTGGGTTTTCTTGCCAATCAAACATTATTAACCTTTTTTTTTTCAAAGGAGTATTTTTGTATTTTAAATATTACTAACGGACATTGTGCATTCATTTTGAGTAACGATATAAACATAACCTTAGATTTAACTTAATAATAAGTTGAAATCAGTTGTTCAAATTATTAACATTGAGCTAACTTTGTTTTATTGTTTGCTCTGATAATTCTTTAATTGGTAATACCATTTACTCAACACGTATTTTAAATGAGTTTTAAAAAACTTATAAAAGATACCAAGGCCCGCTGTAATGTGTTTAATCGCTGACAATCTTTATGATTATTTTTACAGCATTTTTGTTTGTGCTGATGACAGATAATTTCTGTAACATCATAGATGAAATTTTTTGCTCATGCATATAAATTAAACAATAATTGTTTCAGTTATTGTATGTTATCCTAATTAATTTAAATGTGTGATTTTGTTATTACGTACGGTAGTCAGCTGTTCCTTTTTATTATACAGATCACAATGATAACAATATATGTATTAATGGTTGCTTATTTTCTCCATTTATACTAAATGAGGTTTTGTCGAACTTTCAAATAATGTATACATTTAATAAAATTGTTGTATGGATAAATTTATATATTTCCAACCCCATGGCATAGAGAGCTTTAAAATGAGGTATCAAAAATGTGGTTAGGTTCAACTGTTGCTTCAAAATTTGTAAACTAAAATAATGTTTAATATTAATAAAAGTTAAAGGAAATTAAACATATTTAGCTACACTAAAAAATTTTGTTGAACGTCAAATACAGATTTTTTTCTCTGTTAGACCTATATTACATTTTATTCTTAAATTTGAAAAAAAGAGAGAGAGAGAGAGAGAGAGAGAGAGAGAGAGAGAGAGAGAGAGAGAGAGAGAGAGAGAGAGAGAGAGAGAGAGAGAGAGAGAAGCTTTTCTTCCTTTACATCTTGTGCCTATTAGACTAATGAAGACGAGGAAGCAGGTAATACATGGAAAAACACAACACCATTAACCGGGCTTCAACCTGTATAAACTTTGATGGTTTTCTAGTCCAAACTGTGTCAAAATCAACTGCTCCCTGCAAAATGGTTTCTGTATGCTATCTTGGAAGAATGATTCTCAAAAGTGATCCAAGTTATGAGTGATTCGAAAACACCAAACAAGAGTCTGTATTCATGTAGATATTTTGTAATTTATTCCTGAAGAATAGCCTTTTTCACGCAATGGTTTGTATTGTAAACACATTCCACACAAATTTAATTAAAATTACATAAGGTGATTTTGAGATATTAAATTTTCCAGAATATGACATCCAAGTTGCGTTTTAATTTAATTTTCTCACTAACGTGAGGTTTAGAGAAAGTTATGTGATGGGGTCAAAAACCGTTGAACTATTGTCTGTCTATTCTCTCTACAGTGGTCTACAACCCAAACACATAAACTGATTTTAATCAATTTTGTATAGGGGCATATTTTGGTCACATCTCTGGACTTTTTTGTTCCATTTTTTCAATAACAATACGTGTATAGTTTTTTTTATTACAGGATTCCATATAAAATGTCATATTAAGATGGTTTAATTCTTAGTACATTTTTACTTTTCTTTACATTTAGTATAGAGAAAGTTTTGTTATGGGTTTAAAAATTCTGTTGAGTTTTTTTACGAATATATCCGTTTTATAGTCCACATACCTCTCCAAAAATACTGATTCATGAATAAACGGTATAAATAAAAAATCGGTCATGTAGCTGTTATGGAAGGTGTAATTTCTCAAAATCGGTTGTACCCATTTTATTTAAATTTTGATGAAATAATGAATAATGAATCGTGAATATTTATTTATTCTTTCGCAACAAAAGAAACAAAATTAACATTTATCAAGTATAAAAAAAATTCTGAAAAATACAAATGTGAAGATTAATGACCCCAAATCAGTGATCACAATTGCAAAAAAATAAAAAATTATTGTTAAGTAGTGATGTCCTCAAAATGAAAATGAACCTTAAATATGTCATTGAAAACTACATTTCACTGTTTATTTAATGATAATTCCTGAACAAGTATTTTTGGAATTATGGGGACCAATACATCTTAGGGGCTACTTTTATCAAAATAATTGGGACCGATTTTCAGATAAAACCAAATTGTTAGTTTTGATATTATGGAAAATAACTTAAAACTATTATTTATCCAGGAAATTTAAAAACATGTCTCTGCAGAGATAACCAAAATATGCTTAAATACTAAAAATGAATGAAATCAATTTAAAAATTTAATATCAGTTCATTAACTTGTATTAGACAAACGAAAGCCATCATCGTAAAAATAAATTTTTGGAGTTAAGGACACTAAAAAAAGTATATCTTCAGAAATCTTTAAGTATTTTTTTTATATTGAAATATAATACATATATGTCATAAAAAAATTCAGCTAGGAATATTTAAAAAAAGAAGAAGAAAATGGATTATCTTAAACACCGCTATTAAAAAATCATTATGATGGAAAAAACATGTTTATCTCATGATTAAACATATTTAATGGTTTATTGTTTGTAGCATTATCTTTTTGTAAACTGTTATATCTAAATTACCTGATAAAGTTTGTTGTAGGAGTGGTTCTTGGAACAAATGTTGTACTTTTACTGTTAACAATTTCAAATCAGTATGAAAATACTTTTACTAGAATTGTTATCTTTTTTATATGTTTTATTTATTAAGGTTACTAAAGGATATATATTTTGATAACATATATTCCTCAGCCTGTTCACCTAACAATCCTGAGATACTCCCTAGCTGGATTTATAACTTTCTTCATGTGGTCTTGGGTTAGATCCATATCTTTCATCTTTCCTACCTCTTGACCAATTCTTGTTCATTTCTGACTCTGAATCTAATATTATTCGAGGGCTAGTGGACCAAGATGAGGACCAAGATGATTTATCATCTATAATCACACACAGATAAAAAAACAAAAACAATTCTCTAAAAAATATAGTTTATACATTGTAAAATTGGAACCAGGGACTATCAAATGACCATCAGAACTTCTTTTGAATTTTTGTTCTAATTCATCCTAAAATACAATACAGTGGAACGTCGCTAACTCGAACCTCATTAAATTGAATTCCTTGATGAATTGAATTTTTCCATACGTCTTGAACTTGGCTATCTTCTCTTATATTATCTTACTTCTATAAATTGAAGGATTGATGAAAAATACTTTGATAATTTGATTTTTTCCATCAGTTTACAAAGTAAATGAAATTAGAGGAAAATATTGAGCTTCATGTTAGCCCATGGAGCTTTCAAGAAGCATCATAATACCACGGGATTATTCCAAGAAAATTTGAAATCCAGACTATGTAATCAGCACCTATGAACTCCAGAACATATACTTTTAAAGTGCGAAGCATTAGGACGTAGACAACATCTGATCTTCGGACCAGATGTGTCCTTTAAAGTAACCTGACTAGGAAAATCTTGTCCTTAACCAAGATTCCTGAATAAGCTAGTTATTCAGGAATAACTAGGTTCAGGATTCCTGAATAGAAGCTAGAATAAAAGTCAGGAATAAGAAGTTCATAAAAAGCCGTGTAGGCTGAGGGAGGTAAAACCTGCTTCTATTCATTATTGTTATTAGCCCAGAACAATCTTTTCTGTTTTTGCATCTATCTTTAAAAATAATAGTGGTATGTGGATTTAAAGATTACTGTATTAGTTTATAAAATAATATTAAGTTTAATGAATTCGTGACCCAAATGACATATTGGTTGAAAGGTTATCACCTATATTAATAACATAAGGTGCAAAAATATCTTTCTAATTATAGGATGATCCAAAATTTTATGTTTAAAACTCCTTATATTGTAGTTTCATAATAAATGTTTCAAACACTTCAGTTGTTCAGTTTGGCAGTGTTCTAGTTGTACATTGTACCATCTCATCATATTATCTATCTTTTAAGAGTAATAAGCGTCACTTCTCTAGTTGTCCAATTTTTCAAATCGTTTGTGTTACTATGTTTAATCTGATAAACCTGTTGCTTTCAAAAATACCAAAGGAAATATCTGGTGATCTGGCAGCGCATTCAATTGTTCCACAGCAATTTATCCTTCTTTGTAGAATGTGTTGGCTAAGAATTTATTTGTGTCAAAATTTTAAGAAAATTAGTTTAAAATGGTAACCACAAAAATGGTGTTTGTTCTAGTGGTCATTAGGATTTTTTAAAATTTTCCACAAATATACTTTTTTTACAACAGTTTGCATAAATTTGCTGACTAAAAAAAGTTATTTGTAATTTTAAAATATGGCAGTATTAAGTATTTTATTTGACAATAAAGTATCACATTTGGCCTATGAGAAATAACTTATAGTAGCTTGAAAATCTGTATCCAATGATATCCATATATGTTTTATAATATATATTAAGAGTATTACTGCTTAAAAAACAAAACAAAAAAACTATTATTGCAAGAAATTTAAAGAAGGTTGGGTGAGACTTGAAAAAGAAAAGAATGCTCATAAAGAGAACATAAACCGGTGAAAAGTTGACTGATTTTGATGTACTAATTCGAGACAATTGGAGAATTACTGTCAGAGAAATGTGAAATAAGTGTTGGTAATGTAGAAACATCAGTTAAAGATTGTCTTAAATTTAACAAGATGGTTCTCCATCTTTTAAAGCCTGAACAGAAAAGGAAAAAAATTGGTTGCAATCACACAAATTCTGCAGTGTAATGAAAAGGAAGGATACAAGTTTTTTTATTCTACCGTAGTCTATGATGAAACATGGGTGGAATAATTCACTCCAGAGTCAAAAGTACCAATGGATTTGGCATCACATTTTTGTTTATGGTATTGATTATATACAGTAGAACCCCTCTAATTCGTCACCTTCGGAACTGGGGGCATGGTCGGAACGCAAAAAAGGTCGGATTATCTGAAAAAAGTCAATATTTATTACATATTATATAAAGAGTTTTTTTAAAGTGATATATAAACTTTTAAAGGTCTATATAATCAAGTCTATATATAAACTTTGCAAGTACTATAGCAAATCAATAGAAACAACACGAGAGATGACACAGCACTGAAGCGGGAAAGCGATAACAAACCGGAAAGAATGGCGCCAGACGGCTGTGAGTCATCGACAAGTCGGCAAATCTGCACAATATCGCGAGCTCGAGCACGGTCGGATTAACCGGAGTAACGGACCACCCGAGGGCGGATTAGAGGGGTTCTACTGTATACCATAATTGTTAATTTTGGTGCACAAATTTAGAACCACATGAATTGGATAATAATAAATCGTGTATTCTACTTCTTGAAAAACAAATATTTGTCTTCAGTTTATTTACTGTCCTAGATCTTTTGATACTTTTGTTAGGGTGTTTATCTCATAGAGTGTTTGTTGTAGAACTTTGTATGTTTCATTCATTTGGTGACTGTTAAGGCCTATCCTAAAAGCTAACCTAAATTTGATGAACAACTGTTTCAATAATAATCAGAGTATTTTCAATTTGCTAGTTTAATAGTTAGTTTTAAATATTAAATCCATTAGCTCTAAATTAACCATTTGTTACAGGGCTCGTGATTCAAATCAGTTTACAGTGTCTGTGAACATAGAGCCTCACACTAAAGTCAACTTTAATCTCACGTATGATCAACTTCTTAATCGGCAACTTGGAAGTTACAAACATGTTGTTAATATTAATCCTGGCCAGGTAAGAAACATAGCCTACTGCTTAAAAGAATTCATGTTTAGCCACATGCTATAAGTTTTGTAGCTAAAATGTATACTTTTTAACTTTTGTGATGGTTGATTCCGCAGTGAAATACTCAATGATTCCAAATATTGAAGTATTCAAAATAGTGTACTCTAATTCTACATAATCTTCTTGTATGATAACTATTCTATACAAGCCAACTTGCTAACCAAACAATTCTATATCTGAGACAGAGTTTGGATGTAATATCGATATTATAGTCATATTCGTTAGAGATATATTCGTGAATTTGTTATTCTTTTGAATTAATGAATTTGTCTCAAATTTTATTTTCATATGTAGAATAAATTGAACATATAATATGTTACTCTAAACTAGTTGTTCCTAAATTAAATAACACGAATATATGTTGTAATATTACTTATTTTTGATAACAAAATATATTTTACATAAACAATTAAAAGATCATTAAGAGAATTATACCTACAGCTTTTGTCTACATTTATGTTGTTTGTCTTGGGACTTCAGTTAATGGTATGGCCTATGGTAAAAAGTACTACAATGGTAAAATTTTACCCGTAAATTTTCTATTCAATATTGTAATAGAATATCCTTTGCCATCCTGAGAGTTGCCATCTTTAAGGTGACATAGTTTTCAAAATTTAAACCTCTAATTTAATCTATTTAACAGATTGACATGTTCGTTAATATTACATTACATTTGGTTTATTTCCTATATACTTAGGAAATTCTTCTTATTTTGTATGTGAATCATCAAAATTTAAAATTGACTCATTGGTTTTTCTATTAAAATGTTTACTCTTATTGAGCAAAAACCCAAGGTAATGTTTACTACGAGTTTAACAAAGTAATTATACATTTTAGTTGACAACAGAAAACAATTTAAATGAAACTGGTTTAGATGTTCTTTAAATTAAGACAGAGCAATGTGTGTTAGATAGAGCAATTAACTTCTTTTTGCAACATACTTAATAATGTATAAGTTTTGTTTTGGGGGAGGGGGGAAAGAAAGGAAAAAGCAAATTTATGTGTTATATTCTGCATTGTTTTATAAGTACAGTAACATATATATTTTTTCTAAACTCAACTGTTGAACAATGCAAAAATATATAATGTATACTATATAAATTTAAAATTCTCTGTAACTTTATTTTGATCCATGACAATTAAATATCTTTAAATTAAAATTATTGTAAGACCAGTTGATAACTATCTTCAAATTATTTAAAGCTATCATTTATCTAAAACATTTCTAGCAGTGTCTAGGAGTTTGGCTTCCACCAAGAGGATTTTAAACTTTTAATGTTCTAAGAAAAAAACCAAAAAATGAATTACTTTTTTACAGTCAGATCATGTTTTTTGAAAGTAATTTTATCAGATCCTTTTGACTTATTTCCAGTTTTAGTAAAACACACTAAATTACAATCAGTGTTCGACTGAGTGACATCAAGAGTTAAAATTGTAGAACTTATAATTTGGCATGAACAATGTGTTTCAGATTGTACGAGATTTGTCAGTAGTAGTAAATATCAATGAATCTGCCAAGATTACAAAACTTGAAGTTCCAGACTTAAAGTTGGACAATGATGTTGCAGCAGATCTGGAAAAGAAACGTAAGCATGTATATATTTTAATTAACTACAATGTACAAGTCATTCTGCATCTAAATATTACAAGGTATTGTTTTTCTAGTGGTCTATCATTGGTATCTCTGTAACTAAAGATTTAAAATAGATTAAATGGGAAACATGTTGTTGTTGTTAGAAAAAATTACAATTACAATGAATTTTTTATACCAAATGGTAAATCAAATTAAAAAAAAAATAAAATAGTAACCTATATTTTTGGAGATTGAAAAAGTCCTAAAGAACATATGTTCAGGAATGCTTTGTTTGAAATCTGTCTGTATGTTTGCATATTTTCTAAAAAAGCTTATATCTTTGGAATGAAGTAGGATATAAAAAAATTCAAAATTTACATGAAACAGTTTCAAAATGGTGTCCATTTGTATATACAGGCGGGCCTTGTTGATCCGCACGCACGATACTCCGAACTTCGCGCTACTCCGAACGGCCTTCAGTTGCCATTTCTTAGAATTCCCATGTCACAACAACGGAAATGTAAACAAAGTAAAGGATGTAGTTGAGATGAGTCACTATTCAGGTCATTTCACTGTTAGTACAAAGTTATTTGGAGAAATGGTTTTAACATACAGTACACAGTTTATTGTGTGACACGTATTGTACAACTTTATTATGTACTGTACTGTAGTTTTTAAATTTATTGTACAGTAATAAAATTTGTTTTTGATTATTTCTGGCGTTTTTTTTTGCATTTCCTCAGTTATCCGAACTTTTTGATAGTCCGAACGCCTCGAGCAAAAAAATATTCGGATTAACGAGTTTTGCCTGTACTCTAAGCCAGAGGTTCTCAAAGTCCAGGCCACCACGGACCCCTACCTGAAAACTTGCCAACTTTGCGGACCCCCCCCCCCAATTTATATGATACATTTCAATCTTATTTCCTAATATGTACTTACCAAGAATTATATATATTTATTCAGTTTTCTATATATGTTTTAGAACTACTGTCTATTTCATTACTTAACACTATTATTTTGGGCTGTGTTAGTCAAAATTAATTTAAAAATCAATACCTAGGAATAAATGTTATCAAATTCCAAATGTTCTTACAAATGTTATTAAAGGTTTACTAGTAAGAACGAACTTATTGGTGTTTGTGAACAAAACATTGTTAGCCTCGTTTAAGTGCTGTTATCATTCTTCATATGAGTTGTACAACAAAGACGTATTAGGATTTTAAATGACAAAACGGAAATGTTCAAACGTGTTTAATTACACAAAAAGTAAGAAAGTAAAACATAGGCTAGTAACTTATGAACATAGTTATCTATATTATTTTTAAATAATATTTATCAAGTCTCCTTTCACAAATCATTGTGTCATCGTCTCTTGAGTTTTCACAGATAAATCAATGGGACGAATGAAGTTGTTTCTTCGATTTGATAATATCCAAGGTGTTGGGGAGAATTGTTGAAATCTTCAACCTCAATGCTGGTTCAATGTTCTTAAGTCGATTTCTTTTAACACTTTTTATGTTACAAAGTGTAGAAAATGTTTGCTCACACAAATAAGTTGTACAAAAAGGGACAAGATGTTTGAGTGCTTTGTTAGCTAAATCTTTGAATTCAGACTGGACAAGAAACCAAAAATGACATAAATCATTTTCTTCTTTGTAGATAACTTCCCAAGTCCCACTGCTAGATAACTCTACTAATTCATCTTGCTTACCTTCAGAGGGGCTTGAAAGACTAGCAATATCTCTTTTTTTAAATGGGTATCTCATCCAGTCATTATTGGTATCTGGTTCAGGGAAGTACTTTCTCAATGCATTTGACAAATCTATCATGTGTTCAACAATTAATTATGTCTTGGACTTCAGAGGGAAGACGTTCTTCAGATGTCGTTAGAAAATGTTGTAAAACAGGCAAGGCAGTGTAGGACTCTTTTGCAACTCGACCTGCCCACAGTTTCAGCTTTTCAATCATTGCTTCTATTTTTTCTTCTACAAGGAATACATTGATATCAGCTCCTTGTAGCTTCAAGTTTAAAGCATTCAAATGGGTAAATATATCAGCCAAATACGCAATTTTGCAGAGCCGAGAGAAGTCATTAAGCTTTTCTCGTAGAGTAAAATTTTCATGTTTTGTTTCCAAGAAACATAATCTCACTTCATCAGCAAGTTCGAAAAAACGCGTGAGAACGTTTCCTCGAGAAAGCCAGCGCACCTCTGTGTGTAAAAACAGCTGTTCGTGGTCACTTCCCATTTCCTGACAAAGCAAGGTAAAAAAGTGCGAGTTCAACGGTCGTGACTTTATGTAGTTAACAATTTTAATAAGTTCATCAAATACAGTTTTCAATTCTAGTGACATTTTTTTTACTGCTAGTGCCTCCCGATGTATTGAGCAGTGAGTCCATTTGACATTTGGAGCAACTCGCATCACTCGAGCCATCAATCCCGTTTTATAACCAGCCATTGCTCCAGCTCCGTCAGTAGCCAATCCGACACACTTATTCCAATCTAGTTCATGTTCCTTAACAAAATAATCAAGGGCTTCGAACACATCATTTGAGATGTTATGAAGAACCTCTTTACAAAACAACAGGTCTTCAAAGACACGTATTTCGTATTCGTAACGAACAAAAGCTAACAAGTGAGATTTGTCAGTTAAATCTGTACTCTCGTCTAATTGTAACGCATACATTTTGGGGGTTTTCAAACGTGTAACTAATTGAAAATGCACGTTATCTGATATATCATCGATCCTTCTTTTAACTGAGTCATCGGATAAAGAAATCGAACCCATTTCTTTGGCCGCAGAATCACCCAGTATTATGCTGCACATAGTTTTGGCAGCAGGCATAATTAGCTCTTCTCCGATGTTAAAAGGCTTTCCCGATTTAGCAATCAACAAGGAAACGGCATATGATGCCATGGTCACCTTTTCATTTGCAGTGCCTGTTGCAATTTTTTCAATTTGAGTTTTGGATTTTTTCAACTTATTGCTTTCTATTTTAAAGAATTCTTTAGACTTACCCAACAACTCGTAGTGCTTTGTTTCTAAATGCCTACGCAGCTTAGCAGGTTTCATAGATTAATTAGACAGAATTTCAAAGCACACTACACATTGCGGTTTTTGTTCACTGTCTGTACCAGCCTGAACAAATCCAAAATTTAAATATTCATCACAATACTTGCGCTTTTTAGCTTTGCTTACACTGGCACTGGATTTTGAACACGACGGAGTAGCAAGGTCAGGAGGGCTCCCGTCAGGCATTGCCTCTTCATTCGTACGTTTAACTGTGCCTGTTTTTAACCAACGATCCATTACTGATTACTTGACGTTTTCACTAAACACAATGTAATACATAAACGGAACTAATGTACTAAAGAAAAAACCTTCGCAACACTACAGTGCAATGTATTTACCACGGCAACGAGTCAAAGAAACATAGAGTGACAATATGCGAGAGTATTTTTGAGGTTAAGAAGCACTGTTGATGTTTTGTTTGGTTGCCAAAACGCGCATGCGCAATGCGCATCCCACTTCCCTCTCAGCGCTCAATCTGTACAGTCCCTACACTCCCTACAGTGTGTCAACTGAAAGAGTGAAATTCACTGCTACAAACTGTCCTCACTACCAACTAACTAATTGTAGTTATATATCTATGCTATTTATCTACTCCAGCTACATGTTGTGGTTGAATTTAACTTATTTTCTACTTTTTAGCAGGCTAGCACCGCGGACCCCCTGATAAAAGCTCGCGGACCCCCAGGGGTCCGCGGACCCCACTTTGAGAAACTCTGCTCTAAGCAAACAATAGGCACTGGCGCAGCATGTTTGTATGAATCAATAGTCAGCTGTTAGTAACAATAACAATAGTTTAGGCATTTTGAGGTTAGTTGTTCATATTCATCTGTTTATAAATGAGTGATACAATTATTAATCCTGCCAAGTATGAAATACAAGCAGTAATGCAATTTTTGATTGTTAAAAACATTTTGGTGGTTGAAATTCATTGGTAAATTTGCAACGTTTATAAGCTGATTACAAGTAACACAAAAGTAAGACAGTGGTGCCATATATTTTGAGAAGGCAAACAAAAATTCACGATGAAGAACATAGCGGTAGGACATCAATGATCATGGATGATTTCATCGAAAAATTATAGAAAAGTTTTTGTGAATACTGTCACTTCACTGTGTCACAATTATCTTTAATGTTTCGCTATCTACGATTTATGAAGTTATGACTGGATAATTGGCCTATTGTGTGCAACATGGTTGCCGAAGATGTTACTCAACACATATAAGCAGAAACGTCTTGCTGCAGCTCATGAATTTTTACAGCAATACCAAAATAATAGTAATGAGTTGTTTCATCACATTGTTGCGGAAGTTGAAACTTGGATTTCATATTCGGATGTCGAGATGAAGCAGCAGTTAGTGCAATGGCAGCATTTGTCATCCCCGAAACCAAATAAGTTGAAACAAGAATGTTCGGTAAAGAATCTCGTGTGTATTGTTTTTTGGAACAAAAGTACACATTTTTGTTTTGCTTGTCAAATTATATGATCGTAGAATTAATGCGACAGCTGATACGTATTACAAAAGATTAAAGAAATCTTAGATGAGCTATATAAAACAAATGATGTAGGATTCTGTCCTGCAGAATTTTGTTATTGCATGACAATGCCTGGTTGCACATGACAAATCTCACAGTAAGTGAATTGAAGCTATTTCATAGGGAAATCATCTACAATATAGCCCTGATCTAACTTCTAGCTATTAGTTTCTCTTTCTTTACTTTAAACTTTGGTTTGCAATGCAGAGGTTGACTATGACGATGAATTGAAAAATAGTGAAAGTGACCGGTTCAAATTGTAGCATTTTATGAAGAGGGAACGAAAAAGCTAGTGAAACACTATAAAAACATATTTTGAAGTCTAAGGCAACTTATGTAGATAAACAGGTAAATGTGTTTTTATTCATAGTAATGAAGTTTTGTATGTTCCCGTTTTATCATTATAAATACAACTACCAAATTGTTTCATTGGTTGTGTGTTGACAAAACAACAGCTGATCGAGATTCAACAGAAGGTAATACACATTTTAATTGCATTCTGTTGAGGGAGGAAGTGGTTCTATCCAGAAGACTAATGTTCTTTTGTTATCAGCCATTTTGTTTTGATTGACCATAAAGAAATGATACTCTAGAGTGCTTTTATTTACATATCTATGTAACACAACTGTAAAGTAGAGTGTAGAGTGTCCCACATGTCTGGCATATTAATTCATAAATAGTGACCTCTTCGTGGGACACCCGGTATTTACTTGTAGGCTACTGTCTTCCTAGACAATTTGATATAAGTCTAATTATGATTACGATAGGTAATATGACGACAGTAAGTGGAAGTTCTTGTATATACATACTTTAAGACCTGTTGGAGTTAATTAGATATTATGAAACTACTGATATGTAGCCTATAATCAATAGATTGGAGTAATGGTTAGTTTTTGTTTCAGGGTTTAATAAGTACTATGATAGCCCTATTTTAATTTTGGCTGTTGTAGTAAAATGTTTATTTATTTTTTAAAGAAAATTCTTTGGCTGTTATTACTCATAATGATCCAAAGTCAGCGACTATCCGTTGGGCACCAACACCTGAACAACAGACAGAAATTGCCAAAGATGGAATTAACGGCCAGTTAACTGTAGAGTATGATGTGGACAGAGAAAACTCACAACAGATATTGGTAAGTGTTGATGTCAATGTTGAATGTACAGTTTCATTATTTTGAGCTGGATAAAGGTTTCTATAAATACATATTTAATGTATTTTTAAAAACTAAGTTTTCACATTGTTGAGATCAAACATTAATCTTTAAGATAAATATTTGGGATGCATATGCTATTTAAATGTGTGTTTTTTTGCTGTTGTTTTATGTATCCACTAGTTTTCTGATACAATTAAAATATTTGTCAGATGTATAGAAAAAACTAGTCATTGAAATATTTTATAATACAGAATGTAAACGAAACCTTTTTAAAAAAATGTTTAGACGCACAATAGAATGCTATGCATGATTAGAAATTTACATGGTCTTTCAACAGCACACAAGGGATGGTTCTGAAGTCGGAATTTAGTCTTGCATCACCCACCAGATAGGTTTTGTAAGTTGGTACCAATGGGTTAATACATTCACATAATATAGAAGTGCCAAGAATTAATTTTTAATAACATATAAATTCAGCGATAAAATATAGGGAAAGCCTAAGTAAACAGAGCAACAGTTCTATTGCTGTAACGTAAACCGTAGATACTCCAGGTTCATAAAATGTAGCATACTAATGAAACGAAACACAAACCTTTTAAAATTTATCCACTTGTGACAGACAGAACAGCTCACTTGGAATATTTTGTAAAATAACAGACAAAATAAAAACAAGTTGATGAGTGCCATCCTGGTATTTATGCAGACCCATTATACAATGTAAGATAAACAGAGACTCTAAAATGTACTACCCAAAAGTTGGTTTCTTGGGCTTTCTAGAAAATGTTAAATTGTATTGGTAGATCAAGTACTGGATAGTAGGGTAAATTTTTCTAAAACTGTTGTGACACAGATTTCCTGAAACTTTTAATTATCTATATCACTACTTTCTTGAAGTCGGCTAGGTCTTAACGGGTCTTGTAGATATGAAAAAGTCCCCACTCACTTTGCTTGGTCACTGTTGAAGCTCTGGCGAATCTTGCAACTATACAAATACCATATTATCTTGGGAGGTCAGGATTTGAAGTAACTGACCAATATTTTTAACAATAACTGTGGTATTTGTTTTCAAAGAGAGGTTGAGTTGGTATCATATGTAAAATTGAAATCTGATAATTTGTAATATAATTTAGTGTGTTATAAAGTTTAATAACACATGAGATATGAACAAAAACGGTTTAAAATGTATTTCAACGTTTTGACCTTTCAATTTTATTTTACTGAATTTCAATAGAGTTCTTTATAAATACATTATAGTCCCCTAAATTTCATGTTCCTATCTTAATTTTTGTATCCACTATTGTGCTTACGTACAGAAGACAACGACAACAATGTTAGACAAACGGCATATTGAAAATAACTTTTTCAGTTTCCTGAAATCATGAATGTGAAAATAAGCCAAAAAAACAAACGTTGATATTTTTTATAATTATCAAACTTCATGTTCTGGGTAAGTAATAAAACTAATTATTTTTATTATTATACATTTTTCGGACATTTGCCATTATTTGTGTGTTAAAAATCAAAACACGACGTTTCGGGAATAAGAATCAATTCCCGTTATCAAGTGACTAAAAACTAAAAAAACATGAAACTGGAAACTAAGCCTATGTAAGAAGTAAAATTAAATAAGAATACCACCAACCTTAATATCTAAGCATGCATCTCAGAGCTAAAACTGAGAAGTCAAAAAACACAATCACGGTAACACAAAACTAACGTCAAATACGTGTTGTTGTATCAAAGATACAGCAACAAGTGATGTGGTCCAGAAGGCTTGACAAACTATTAGGGGAGTGGCCTATTGTCCGAAAAATGTATAATAATAAAATTGAACTTCCATCATTAACAAATAACTTCAAACAGAGAAAACTAATTAGCTTCAGAAATTTATAGAACTGCCATCCAAATGTCTTGATAGACCGATTTTCTGTCAGATTAATTGTTGTATTAGTTATGATTGTTTAGTTTTATTAGCTTAACGTGGTTAGAGCTTAAGACACTTTAATATATCAACATAAATGTAAAAAGTTATTAAAAACTTATATTTTTACCTGTCTTTTAAGATAAAACCTTATATGCTAGTTGTTAATAATTATTTTTTGCTTTTTCACAGGTAGAAGACGGTTACTTTGTACATTTCTTTGCCCCAGAAACTTTGAAACCATTACCCAAACATGTTGTGTTTGTATTGGACTATAGCGGTTCTATGATTGGCAAGAAAATAGAACAGTTGAAAGAAGCCATGTTAACCATATTATCTAATCTCTACAGACATGATTATTTCAGTTTAGTTATCTTCTCCGACAGGGCTCAGGTGAGTTTTTATTTAATATTAATAAATTTGTATAGGTTAATATGTAGTCAGAGTTGACAGCAGTTATAACACCACATACAATGTTGTATAAGGCAGGAGTTCATATAAACCTGAATATTCGTAGACTTGCAGATTGGTAATGATACTGATGGAATTCATTTGACGGAGATCATTTTAGATCATTTTAAGATGTGTAACCTTTAAACTTGATGTACACTATTGGTTCTGAAAAAATAATAATAATAAAAAATACACTTTTGTTTCATAACAGTAGATTATAAATTTTGTTTAGATTTTGTAGGGATAAGAGACACAGGTTTACTTTGGAAAGTGGTCCTTGGTGTTACTTAGTAGTACACAAATAGAAAAACATGCAATAACATTAAAGTTCCGAAATATTTCGTAAACACTGTTCATTCTCTCAATTAGTAGAGAATATATATAAAAAAAAAACTAAACTGCTGTAATTTGGTTGCAGAGAATGGATCTGTGTTGAGTGTTGAACCACAGATGAATGTTTTATTATTATTTTGTTATTGTTATTTCCCCATTTTAAAATTAATTATATTAATTTTAAGTAACTCTGTTGGGAGAGGAAAAAGAATAAATGATGATTTATCTAAGAAGTTAGGGTGTTCTCTAGATTTTGTGACCCATTGAGGAGACAGTTCATATCTTCTTAGTTCAAAGGGATTGCATTCTGGAGGGAGCGATTTTATAATTTTTGTCCTAGAGCAATCGTCAAAAGTGCCGATATTATGGGTTGTAGTATCATATCTGTGGCCATTCATCCTGGTGCTTAGGTTGTCTGTGTTTAGACCAATATATAGAGCTAAACAAAACCTGCAATGTAGTTGGTATATAACATTTTTTGTAGTACATGTGCAATGACCTTTAATTAAAAATTCTTTTTTACTAGAGGAACTATCAAAGTTGTTGGAGGGAAGATATATTTTGCATCTTGGTCTATTGCATGGAATAGAACCGTGAGGAAGGTTAGATTGTTTAGGTGTGTTGGGATCCGGGAACCTTAGAGTGAACTAACATGCATTTTAGTTTTGTTAGGTATTTAAACAAGTCTCTGGGAGGTTCTGTGAGGTACTAAAAAACAGAATTTTGAAGACTTCCTTCAATATATTATATTGTTTAGGCCTGGGTGATAATTTGTGACCAAAGAGATAGATAAGTTATATTTTTTCTTGGATGCAATATTTGTGTTTTGTGCCAAATGAATTTGTTTCCTAACCAGTTTCTCAAGATAACCCCTTTTTACAAATGCAGATGTCATTTTTTGTTAAATTTGTGTAGTTCATTTTCCTTGGAACAAATCCTTTTGGTTCTTATTGCCTGGTTATAAGGAATGGTTAGTTTAGTATTGATAGGATGGTAGATTATAAATTTTCAATGAAATAGTTAATAATATATTTATTTAGTATCTTTAAAATAAATTTCACAAAATGCTGGAACCAATTTCGAGTTAATTATGGTATTAGTTTCTCTTTTAGTTAAAAATTTAGTTATTTAGTTTCTGGGTGTGACTGTGTTTAAATTAAATTTTATCACAATCATTGCAGTTAATGTTGTATTATCAGATATTTGTTTTGATCTTCGAAAATTTGATTTAAATTATGTAAAAACTTTAAGTGTACAAGAAGGTTCTAAATTTTGAGCTATTAATAAAAAAAGAGAGAAAAAAAGTTCCTCCATTACTTAAGATGTTTACTTTGAATCAAAAATCTAAATTTGACCAAAATTATTGGAATTGTTTAAGCTGTAACACAGACATCAATTCTGTGTTTAGTGTGAAGCAAATCTCAATTAAAAATCATTTTTTTTTAGAGACAAGTGTGATTTAAAAACAATTACTATATTCATAAAGTATTAAAGTTTTTTTTTCACTACTACTATATAATGCCAAGTTAAAAGCAGGTCATTGATACAGTGTATATAATGTTCATAAAATAAGGACTTTTCTATATCTTACTCCACCGCCATTCCAGAACATTATCCATTGAAAGAAGTTTTCAAATGTAAATCTTTATATTGTGTAATTTGATTTAACAACTCTAGTATAAAGATGTTTTTTGTGTAGTATTTTAAAAAAGTAATGTTTTAAGAGATAAAGGTTTTTAGAATTTTTTTAAATTTACAATTCTCAGTCTTACAAGTAAAAAAGATTTTAAGGAATATTTTGAAAGGATAATATGGACTAAACATTGTTGGTAAATGAAATTAGCATATTTGGAATATTTCAATAATGTACTTTTGTTTTTGAGAGTAAGAAGAACAAATTGAGAGTACAAATTTAAAAGGTACTTTTAAAGCGAACTAATTTTGATTTATCTACAAATTTTATTCTTATTTAAACAAAAAATTGTATATTTAAAAAAAATGAAAATAGAGCAAATCTCCTAAATGACAGAATAGTTCAAAAATTTACTGTGAATAAAATTGGTGTAATATAGATTCTGAAATGAGTTTAAAAAAAAGTTTAAAACAGAAATTTATTGTTATTCAAGTTTTTTTGGTAGAGTTCTATACTTTTAAAGTGTATACTAAAAATATTGTATGTGAAAAAATAAAATTGAACTGGTTTAATGTGAATCTTATTTCAGAAATCAACTTCAGATTGATTATACTAATTATAATTATATTTCCAGGTTTGGACACCAAATGCAGAAAATGCAACTACTACAACTACTGCAGGTCCAATATATTACAACTACAACATGCCTGTGAAAGACCAAGAAATTACAAAACAAAATATTGTGCCAGCAACACCAGACCTATTAGCAAAAGCCAAGGAGCATATAAATACTTTCAGTGATTATGGAGGTTAGTTTAAACCATTTTTTATTCACACCAGGTGGGTGCCTTAGCACCAGTACATTTTGGTTTGTCTTTTTGTATAGTTTTAACAAAATGTTACCTCATTTGAAAACAAGTATGAGGTGATAAAATTAATTCAAATGTACATAGGGTGTACACCTTTTAGTTAATTTCCATATTATGGAAAAGACAATGTTATTGCAATTGCTTTCATGACAAAAACTATAAAATATCCCCTCTACAGTAGATCTTCAATGAACAGAGGTTGTACTGTATATAAATTCTAAGGGACATTAACCTGGTTAAAGTTTTCAAAGTGGTCAAAGTTTTTCAAGATCAACTAATCATCGAAGCATCTACATTTTTCAATGTTGGCATGACACTTGCCATTTTGTTAGACATTATTTTCAGACATGCCCACAAAGTGATGTAAAATGTCTACAAATAAAGATGAATTAACAGTATTCAAAAATTGGTCCCACAATTTGTTACCAACAAAAGGCACATCACACTCTAATTATCACCGGGGAAAATGAGACCTGATATAATGTGTGAGGATTATCAGCCCAAATTTGTGTTTTGGCTATTAGCATACCTGTTTAAGTTGAACCAAGCTTCAGCTACATGTTATCTAGTGAATAACAGTGTTGCAATTAAATCTCCTGAACTATTCAGGAGATAACATGGTTTTCTGAATGTAGTAGGCACATTTTTTACACTCCTCAAACTTAATATGATGCTATGAAAGTTCATAGATCTACAAATTTAGTAAACCATTAGCAGACTGAATAATAACCTCCAAATGTTGGACTTTGTGGTATACAACTATACTTCATTCAATGAGTGTTGAGAGTGAAGCACCGCCCATCCCCTAATGGGACACAGGGCTCTAGCCAATACCGGGAAAGGACGTCATGTGGAATGTGCCCCCAATTCACAGTCATACCCCAGTCGACAGCCAGTTCTCGAATGCTTTAGTTAGTTCGTTGAGTTAGGTGTCCGATTTAAGGAGTCATTAAAACACAACAACCCTGCCGTGTGTAAGGGCCGCTTGTGAATCGGCTTGACCCTGACGTCAGTGACTTAGTGGGCGGCGCTTCACTATCAACACTCACTGAATGAAGTAAAGGTCACCCAATTAAGAGATTAGTTCAAATGACATAAAATCAGTTCAGCCATATCAGTTGTAGGCAGCGCATATTGACATCTATCAAGACTTCCTTTGATTTTTTGTAGATTTGGTTTTAGATAAGTCTAAAACGAAAAGTTACTAAGTTTTTTGAAAAAGTTTAAAGTCATCTACAAACTAACAAGTTAATGAGTCTATTATGATCCTTCCTTAGTCCCATCATATAAATAGATCTTCTAAATGTAAAGCCCAAAAGTTGGTTTTTTAGGGCTTATAGGTAATGTTAAATTGTATTGGTAGATCAAGGGGTCTCACCTAGTAGGGTAAATTTGTTAAAAACAGTTGTTACAGAGGTTTTCTGAATCTTGTAATTAATTGTGGATAGCACTATTTTCTTGATGTCAGCTAGACCCTAATGTATATATATATTTTTAAAAGTTACTGCTCGCTTCATTTACATCAGTTTATATATGGCCATTCTTACGCACTATGCTCATATCGGTGACTCAGACCTGTCGGATCTTGTAACTATGCATATATCACATTTTCTTGGGAAGTTAATTTTTTATGATTACATTATTGATCATAACTTTCCTATTTTAGTCATCATAGAAAAGAAAATATCAGGCTTTTGCCCATTCTTTATTTATAAAGGACACTAATTTATAAAAGGGAAATGTTGAATAAAATAATATTTCATTTTATGGTAAAACTAAAATAGCATATATTATAAATACAAGCTCACCATTTGCATTATTTCTAAACCATCCTCAAGATTGAAGAGTGGTTAATTAATTTATTTTATTTGAGACGCTATTGAAATTGATACTAACTTGAAATTATTTATAAATTTTAATTTGGATCATCAATATAAGAAATTTATAAAACCTATTTGAAACAAACTGAATGATAATTCATAATTAAAACTTTTTGAACTTTGATTAGAACTTACAAATTAATTAAAAATAACATATTTCAAATCTGTTACATTATAAATTGAACGTTTATCAAGTGTGGCTTAATTATCATACAAAGTAGAAATAAAATAATAAAAATTCTCTTATTATAATGCATATATGTCAAAATTTAAAACTAAGTATTTTTTTTTTCTTTTTAGGAACAAATATAATTGCTGGCTTAAGGAATGGTTTGAAGTTGGCAGCACTGGGCAAGGAAGTCCTTAAGAATGAAGCACAACAACCAGAACCTATGATCATATTCCTTACTGATGGTGAACCAAATGTTGAATTATCTGATCCAGAGGAGATTATAAAGAAAGTAAAAGAGTTAAATACTAACAAGTAAGTTAAACAATCGTTAATAGCCATATATGTAATTCACTAAGTTGATGCATGCATAAACTAATTAATATATGGATGAAATATGTTGATTTTAAAACTTAGTTATTGAAGAACAATGAGAAAATAATAAGTTTGCTTATATTTTAATAATTGTTGAGATACCTATATGAAATTAAAAATAACAACATTTCCATTTAAATATAATTACCAAAATGCAAAGGGATTATTCAGTTTATCAATAGGTACTATAAATAATAGCTGATTATAGGCTATTGATAATGTCCTTATAACTTGATAATTTGAATAATGTACTTGTAGTTACATGTATTTTAAAAACTATAAACATCTTTAAAAAAAAAAAGAAAAAACGGATTACTAAAACCATATACCTTATAAACATATTTACTTTCATTTCAGAGTAATATCATCACCATACAAACTTCTTCACTAAAACCCTCTACTTTTTTTTAGGAGTGTTATCCTCACCATATAAAAGTCTTCACCACTTTCTTTTAGGAGTATTATCCTTACCATACAAATGCCCTCACAAAAAACCTGCTATTTTTTTTGAGTGTATTATCCTTACTATACCAACGTCCTCACTAAAACTTTCTACTTACTTTTATTAGTATTATCCTCAACATAAAACGTCTCTACTACTGTATTTTAGGGGTATTATCCTTACCATACCGACGTTCTCACTAAAACTTTCTACTTACTTTTAGAAGTATTATCTTCACTAAAACCCTTACTTTATTTTCAAGACAACACTAACCTCACTGTAGCTACTCCTACATCCTCAATAAAACCCTCATCTTTCTTTTAGGATTAGTGCCATCATTGGTGTGCATTAGGTAAACAAATTACAGACAATGAATACAAAACCTAAATGAATTATCTTTGTTTTAGTGTAACAATCTTCAGTCTTGCATTTGGTTATGGCGCTGATACAAAGTTCTTGAAAAAGTTATCTCTTCGGAACGATGGCTTCCATCGCGTTATATATGAAGCCGCTGATGCAGCTGCCCAACTTAAGAACTTCTACAAACAGATAGCCTCTCCTTTGTTGTCGAACATAACCTTCAACTACGTACCTAGCCAGGTGAGAATATTATGTTTCTGTTTTATATTAAGCGGAAGTATATTCAATAGAAAATATTAAGCAAAATTAGTGCAAAATATACAGATAACAATTAATGAAACACTCTCATTTCTATGAGAAGCGAAAACAGCAGCAATACAACATTATTCCACTGTAGTATTTAGGTATGACCGACTTTCTAAGTAATATAAATAATAAAGGTTTATGCAGGAGTTACAACTGAAGGTCATGACTTAGTCATTGAAATGTCGTACTGTTGGTGTGTTTGCATGTTGGCGAAGTGGAGTGTTTTATTAACGGTTCAAAATTATTTTATTAAATCATTAAAATTCTGTTCCATGAAGAAGTCTTTCTGTTGAAACCGCTATTTTATGTGTTTAGTGAATATCCTATATAAACAATTATTATTTAAAAATATAATTTTCTAAGACCTATAAACTAAATGATCTAATTATAGTTTGGATCACTAGTAAGTACGGATGTAGCATTCCTCACAGATCCTAGCTGGATCTACATATTTTACATGTAGTTTTGGGTTAGATCCAGTAGCGGCCGATGGTTAAGGGCAATGGGAGGGCTCTGTTTTATTTTATACACGTAAGGGAAGGCATGCTATCATTCACTTAACATTCACAATCACAAAGGGTTAAACTTAAAAACATAAACAAACAACATTTTAGTAATGTGGAACATCTAATTTATGGTGGCTTCACTGACTGATGTCTGCGCGCGCAGCTTCGGACTCTGCCCTAGAAGCCCATTACACGCTGTGTAAATGACGTCACGGCACCCTCAGCTCTGTCTGCTGCTTGCCCATATGACAAAATGCAATGAAACTGGGACGCTCTGGCCACCGTCCTAACTCCAGAATACATTCGTCAAATATTTTATATTGTAAAACTTCCGCTACAAATGATGGTGAAATCCATAGCGGCAATTCATAATTCATTTATCTCCACAGAATTAAATACATATAGGTATTTACATTATTAAAATAATATTATCATTGGGGGGGGGCGTCCGAGAGTCCTTATGAGTAAGCCGCCTCTGGTTAGATCCCTCTTATTCATCTTTTTTATCTGGTCTCCCTTGACCTACTCATGTTCTCTTATGACCCTGATGCTATCAGAGTATTTGAGGGCAAGGAGTGTTTATATTCCTTAAATATTTTTTTCTGAGTACTCAAAATAGTAAAGAGCATTTTATAAGAGTCTATTTTATAATTGAATAAAGCTGTGATGATATAATATTAAACAATAATTTTCAAATCTAAAAACAGTGTTTAGCAATGGCTCCACAAACCGACATCACCATGTAAAAAATAAATAGTAGAAAAACATTATACAGCTTTTTCCAATTGACCAATCTCCAAAATAAAAATAAAACATAATTAATCGTCATCCAAAGTCATTTTGGTAGTTGTCCATTATAAAAAAGTGAAAATGAACTATGGATACCATCTTTGAAAAATATTTACATATTGAATTATGTGACTAAATATTTACATATAACTTGCTTTGTTTGTGTTATAAACATGTCGACAGAGTAAATCGTATTTGATTAAAATCAAGTTTATAATAGCGGCGGTAAATATAATTTTTTGTTTTTTATCAGTTACTTTTGAACTGTAATATGTTTTTACTTATGAGTTTGTTCATGGGTGTGGATCACTAATATTTACATTTGACTGAAATTTGAACGTGATCGGTAGAGTTGATTTTGAGAAATTACGTATTTTATATTGCCATTTTTTAGAGAGCAATACATTTTGTTTAGGTTCTTAGAGAAAAATTTAATCAAAATCCTATTTTTTTGTATGGCATCTACCCACAAATTTACATTATAAAAAAATTAAAAGATGTCCCCAGAAATGGCAACGATATCCCATATACCAAATTTGATTAAAATTGATTGTACAAATGTCTACATATATGATAGACAGACACCATTCAATTACCCACTTTCTAATACATATAACTTTATACTTATGTATATGTGAAAAAGTAAAAACATTAAACAAAATCTGATAGTTTACTCTTTATCTATTTCATGTTAATTTGTCGAATTTTAATCATTAAACTTTGGTAATTTGAATTTGAATTAGAATAAGTCAAATTTTTTTTTTGTATAGGTTGATCAAGATACAGCTACACGAGTTGATTTCCCCAACTTTTTCAATGGATCAGAGATTGTTGTCGCAGGCAAACTACAATCGAACGATCAAGCTGCAGGACCTATTGAATCTGGGCAATTAGTAGGAAAGGGTGTCGATGGATTTACATCATATCCAATCATAATTGACTACATTATTCCTCCTCATCCTCTAGAACCTGTAAAGAATCATTCAGTCAGTGAGTAAAATGGTTTTAATAAAATAGAAAATTGGTATGAATTTGAATGTATGGTTTATTTAGTTCAATTATTACCAAAGAGCATTATAATTAAAAACTATTGTATTAACCCTTAACGCATGGCAGCTGTTATAGATAACTTGCCCTAATTTCCATTTTTAAGAAGAAAAAAATTAAAAGTTCTTTTTTAACATGAAATGAAACAAATTAATAAATACAATTGGAATATTATTTCATTCATCTTAGACTCTTGTCAGTTTTTGAAAGTAATTACAAGTCAACTCCTTTATGCTACTTAATGAGAACCAGTAGGTCTGCAGAATATTCCGCTTGGAATGTATTGTAAGATAGCGAATTACCAAGAAAAAAAATTTTAGGACCAGATTCACAAAATAGGTCTCATCTATATAGCATTTCTGTGTTGTGCTACCCCACTGGCTAATTTACAAACTATATTTATTGCTATGCTTTAAAAAATGTGCCATATTGAAATATGGAATATTCCACATTTCACATTTTCCAAGGGCTGATGGAATATTATTTAGACCGAATTTGAAGAGTTAAACATATTTTGATGTAAATAACTAATTTCACCATCAACTATCATATCGGAGATGGTTGTCTGGTTACACTTCAAATATGATGACTTCAACATACTGAGCTCCAGGATTGGAACAAAATCAAAGAGCTAGTATTTTAGATTTTAGTAGTTTAGTTTCCTAGAGAAACTGATTAATTATATATTGTTTTATATTTTAAAGTTCTAAACTGATTTATAAGCCTCATCCCATGTTATGATTCTTCCCCTCCCATTGAAATTGATTGATAGTAAACAATTCTCCTATTAGTGATGATTTTCAACAAAGTATTACAACCTTTTCGGGAGATATACTAAAGTACTGATTAAATATAAGAATATCCATCTTGTCTACCCTTGTCTCTCAGGTTACATTTAATAAGTACATATACTGATAATTAATAATATAGATCAGGTTGCTCCTTAATAAAGAGGAAGAAAAAATATTTCAAGTGTCAAAAATAATTAAATTCATACTGCAATTTCCTAATTGTTGTGTCTAATTTATTTTTACACTGATTTAAAAGAGGTTTATTTGTTTTAAGAATATATATTTCGTTTAGGTCGTCTTGAAAAGGTTTGGGCCTACTTGACCATCCAACAACTGTTGGATAAAGTCGAAACACTTACAGAACCAGCTGAAGTGAATGCAACCAAAAGTAAAGCTCTCAATCTAGCATTGAAGGTAAGTGGTTGTTATTTAACTGTAGCCTACTGTTTTCACTTTTATTTAAACTCTATTTGTGCTATCAAGTTAATAATTCTCTTACTAAGATTATTCAAGACATCAGGGCTGGTTACTATTATAGTGACAGCATTGAAATATGTCTTTCCTTGTGGATTTTTAATCGTGTAGGTAATACTGCTTTCTATAACAGTAGCTACTATTTTCAACAGTTAACAATAAAAACAGTTTTAATAAAAAATTGAAGAAAAGATCCTACTTTACTTGAAGCTTATTATTGGATGAGCAGATGTAAAATTTTACAATTACACATTTAAAAGAAGAATTTTACTTTTTTGATGTGATATAGTAAAGTGCTATTATATTGAAGTTTCAAATGGTGCAATTTTGAATAATTGGTTTAGTGAAAACATACTATTTACATATTTTGGATAATTTTTATGAAAGAAATATTATACACATAAAGTTTCTAAAGTATCCGACCTTGACCGGAAAAACTTACAATTACTAACCTCGAGGTCTGAGAAACTAATTCATGTTGTTGCATTTCATGGATATTTCTTTGGAAATGGTGTACTGTACAGCTGGGTTGTTGCATTCTACTTAGAGTAGACTCAATCTTACCGACACCAACGGAACTGCTCTCTATGCTCATGTCTGTAACTCAGTACTGCTGGATCTCAAAACTATATTAAATTATATGGATCACATTTTTTTTGGGGTTCGAAATTACATTTTTGACAATAACTATGAAAGGTTGGGTTGATACCATTACATAAAGAATTGAAATCTGCACATTTTTATCTAATTTAGTGTATTTAGTAGAATAATACCTGAGATATGAACAAAAAAACTCTTTAAAATGGCCGCTATTTTTATATTTTCAAATTGATTTATAAGAATTTCAATATGAGTACCCTATATTGAATTTTATGTTCCTTAATTTATGTGGCAGTTAATGTGCTGCCAACAAAGGATAGAAGGTAAATCACTTTTTCAGTTTTCTAAGGCCATGAAACGAGAAAGAAGATCACTCAAAAAACAGAGGTCAAAATTTTGTGAGATTACCAAATTTACCATCTCCTTCGTATACTGAGTAAGTTAAATTACAATAAGCCATGTTGGGAGATTTATATATTACAGGAGTGCTGTGTTTGGTTATGATACACTGAATTATAAACAAGAAGAAGATTGTCACGATGCTGCTGAAAAGTTCCCACAGAACAGTCGCTTACACCTCACAGCATCATGAAGGTGATGTGGGACCTTTATTCATAAGTAGTGTGTGGGTATTTTTGGTCTTGTGGTGTGATGTAATTTAAATGACTTACGACACACCACCCTATAGAAGTAAAATAAAACCGTTGCTACACAGCTTTGTTTTTTAACTCTGGGATTCTGAATCTCTTCACTGTGAAGACTATGCTTTCCTTTCTGGATCTTATCCATAAACTAATGATTTATAATCAGTGATCAAGGTATTTAGAAAGCCAGGTTTTTTTTTGCGTTGAGGACATATTGCTGAAGCTCTATTGTCCTCCGGCATTTCGGCTATAAGCCTATTGTACTCCCCTTTCTTTATTCACCTTACACCGACCCCAATGTCTCTAACAATTGCCAAAATGTTTTTCAGGGTGTTCTTGTCAAAATTTATGTCTGGTTGCTGAAGTCCAATGATTCTCCTTTTTTATTCCAGGACCTCACAATCAAACAAATAATTGAGACCTCAAAGACAACAGTTAGGTTATTTATATGACTCTGAATATGGCCATGTCCGGTAATTATGGCAACAATCTGTCTCAGGAACTTCGTGTCATACTGAACCAGCACCTTTGTCAGCTCAGGATCTGGTCCTGAGAGAAGACGCTTATTCGATCTCTGACCAGGAAATTGCCTCTATCATTCGATGTGCTCTTCCTGGGATCATTTTCTTACCGCTTTTCTTGCCATTGAATGACTGATCCCGCAAGCGGGTTGTGGTTCCACAAGGCAGACAGTGGCCCCTTTCTTTGCCAACAGATTCACTATCATCACCTTTGAAAAAAATAAAAAATAAAAATTGTGTTTTATTTGTTTGGATTAATATTTATGACGCTTCCTCTGATTTTGATCACCCAGAGGAAACAGTATGTGTTGGAGGGGGGGGGGTATGGCTTCTTTGTTGTGTATGTTATTAGATATGTAACTCAAATATACCAGATTATATTTTTAAATTTCATAATGTGTAACTTTTAAAATTTTCTGAGTCATCTGAGCCAAAAATGTAAGGAAAAAAATGTTCCTGCACAATGTAAAATTTTTAATAATAAAATACAAAACCAGTTTCAATTGAATTACATAAAATTTGTACAACCCAATGTTCCACACTGATTTGAATTGGTAGAAATTTTAATTCTGATTTTTGGCGCTTAATATAGATAACTATAATATTTAGCTGTCAGTATTATATATTTGTTCAAAATAATGGCATAAGGTCACTTGAACATATGTTTAAAAAAAGTAAATATAGATTTGAAGTTATGGTGTATATAGTAGATTAAATAGTAATATCTGGACCATTTGAAAATGGTTATGGCCTATAATACAAATTATGGCAAATTTTCATTTTTAACTGAAAAATAAGGGATACTGAATCTATTTAATCTTAAACCATTTATTTTCACTTCTAGTACAAGTTTGTGACTCCGTTGACTTCACTTGTTGTTGTCAAACCCAATGAAACAACATCTGTAGGCGCAGAACAAGTGCGTCCAGGTCTTGGAGGTTCACCTTATCCGCAAAGTTTCAATGTAGTTGGTCAAAATTATGCATCTATGGGAAGTAAGTATAAACAAATTATTAATCTTCATAATAAAATACTTATTTTGAATTAATGTTGAGTCTTCAGCTTTGGATTTTGTTTCCATACTGTTTTCTGCAGAAGTTTTATTTAGATTTTATATCAAAGTTGGGAAAAAGCTGAGAATTTTAATTAGTCAGGAAAACTCAGGAAAAAGGAAGGAATTTCATTAAAAATGTAAGAAAATCATGTTTTTTGAGACTATCAGTCAGAACAAAATATGCTGAAGGTTTTTTTTTTTTATATTGAAACAATTATTTCATTGTAGTAGAACAAAAGAATATTCACAAACTTTTGTTTATTATAAAACTGAACTGTTCATGTTAGGCCATATTATCCCAACACAATGTATGGTTGCGAATTCAGCTCTGTAGTGTTGCAACGTTTTGTATTAGGAGGAAGAATTGTTAGACTTGAATGCCGTTTGACGCACACATGTTTTATCACATACTGTAGTCTTTGTTCATGATATTTATGCATAAATAATTTTATTTTTATCATCAGGAATGATGAGTGATTATAATTTTATCTTCCTTTATAAAACATATATAATCTTAAAAGAAAAGACAGAAAGCATTTAATTTAATTCTTTAAAATTAGAACAAATTATTTTTATCATGTGATGATTTTTTTTTTAATCATTGGTCAAGAATATTTTGTTTGTCGAAGATTAATAGAAAATTGAACAAATATATATTCTTTTAATTTGAAAACATATTTGTAGCTGAAAATCTGTTACGAAATCAGAAGTAAAAGTCTCTTTCACCATAAGGTACACGTACATTATCTCTAATGTACATTAATCTAATTTCAAATTCAAGCCATCTTTGAATGGCTGCCATTTCCGGCTCGGTTGTCCGTTTGAAGTCGGATTTGTGGCATTGTACTCTGCTATTAAAGATCTTTAATTTGATGTACAACTCAACATATGCTCTCGTTAAAGATTTTCTTCCGACTCTTTGTGGGCCGTCCCCCATTAGAGATTAAGGGTCAAGTAGAACTCTAAAAAATAGCTTTATAGCTCCAACACTGATTTCTGGGCGTTTGTTTTGAAACCTGTACCGAGTAAACATTTTCCAGCTATCTTTAACACTCAATGCCATAGTAACTTTCATAAACTTTAAAACGCCGCCATTTTGTTTAGGGTGAACCTTTTGAAGTCGGATTTACGGCATTGTATTCTTCTAAATTAGACGTTTAATTTGATGTACAACTCAACCCACGCTCTCATTTAAGATTTTCTTCTGACTCCTTGTGGGCCGTCCCCCCCAAAGTGGTAGTGGCTCATTGAAATTGTGGTAAAATAGTGTTTTATGCCCAGTAACAGTGTACCAAGTTATATAGTTCCATCTGTAATGGTTAAATAAATATTAACCCGTTCCGGAACTTTTCACCACCCCTGTAGAGTAAATAGTATAGAGAAAGTTATATGATTGGTAAAAAAATCAATGTTTAGTTCATTGTCTTCAGTTGTTAGATCCCCATAAAATATATTAGCATTGAACTACAGCAGACAAGTCTAAATTTTCCAGCAGAACCCCAACTTTATCCACACACTTTTGTTATTTAAAGTTCTTTTGTTTATGATTTTTTTATAAAATAGAAATGTTGACTAAAATTTTGATTTTAAATAATAATAATAATAAGCTTGTATCAATTAGTAAAGTTTCTGCTAAAAAAAATGGACAGAAAAAAATATTGTAATGCAGATGACGAACCTAACCTAACCTAACCTAACCCTACCTTAACTTAACCTCCTCTTATAGAGGTACACTTTTAACCTAAAATTTTTAATTCTCTTTTGAACCACTAGTCCAATAAAAAATAATAGAAGACTTATAATATAATATTATTTTACCTAATTATAAATCACAAGAAATAAATTCAAGGATCTAGCAGACAAAGTATTAGGGATAAAAGACCTAAATTAGCGCATCTAAGCAGAGATACATTCAATAGAAGTATGCATCAACGGAATGTTAACAATGTTTTTAAGAGTGGAAAGGTCTATATTATCTCAGACAGGTAGACAAGTATTCTCAAGGCTCTGAATTTGTTCAATTTTGAATCAGCATAGGTCTGGGAATTTCTGCATACCCTCTTAATCAGCTGTAAAAACAACAAAATTATCTTATTGTGGGATGTGAGAGTCGAAGAAGCAGATTGTTTTTTTAAAGAAAAGGCATAAAAGCCGATTTTGTCAGTCCTGAAGTAACTCTCAGTACTCAATTTACAAATATTGTAATTATCTGGAAATTAGACCAAAACACTACTTTATTGGAGACAAAATTTTGGTCTTAGACAATCCAGAAGGATTATTGCTTTCTCTAGCAAAGGAGCTAAGTAACTCACAATTCTCAGCAGAAAAAAGTTAATATTGATAATAGGCGTACTTTCAAGATATTAATCTAACCCTATACATATGTGGAAGGTTACCACAGCAGGGATTCATCTAGTAAGAAAACAACTGAACACTGGTTATTGTTACTATAAGTCTTAAAGATTAAGAAAATAAACTCCCAAAACAATCATAACAATTTTCTTCAAGAGCTTAGGTCTAGTCTGGGTATACTATTTATTGGGTAGTCATAAAATATCTTCTCGACTCGTGATGATGGGAATTAGCTGAGACCTGTGAGATCGTAGATGTTTTCCTTTTCATTCATATGGATGAAAAGTTAGAGAGTTAGTTGGTTCACCTGTGTAGAAGCCCATATCCAGAGTTTACAACTTAAACGCTAAGCTCCCCCTGAAATATAAAGAGGCAAAATTTCCTATAAAACTGATTTTAGATATTTTGTATGTAAAAGCTGTTTTCTATAAATTGTAAATTGCAATGATTTTATTGAATTGGTGAAAATTACAACTGCTAGAAACCAATAGCTTTTAAAAATCAAAAACAAGACTCACCAACTTCTGATTTTGTTTTGTTTACTAATGAACTTGTCAAAACAACTTTAAAAAGGAATGTTTGTACCAAAGTTGGTGGAAATTACAAATAAATTACAGCCTGTAGACAGCTGACAAACGTACAAACAATCATAAATGACAACTCAAAACATACACAGTATGCTCCCGCTGGTAGCTTGGACTTCATTTGTATCAAGAGATACTTTGTTTAAATAAAACCCATAGGAGAGTGGGGAGGGAGGGGTGAGTAGATACACAAGTATAAAGTTGTGTTTGCTTTTGTAGATTATAATGGAGCCTCAGGATTTGGTGGTGGATTCGTTTCAGGAGCAGGAGGAGGATGTAAGTGTTATTTAATTATTTTATTATACAGTGTGGTTAAAAAGTTGGGAAATTGTCAGATACTATGAGAGATGAATTGTGGTAGCAAAATAACCAATATACAGAGAATTATATTAGAAATAATAATATTAGAAAAAAAATTAGGATCCTAAAAGTCTGGATAATCCATATAAAAAAAAAATTAAATTGATTTCCTTTTTTTTAAATATATATATTTTAAATTATCTCTAAATAAAACACAGAATTCTAAGGAGACAGAAAAAAAAATGTACTAAAATCCTCACTCATTTGTTTAAAAACTAAAACTGCGTTTATATCTGTTCTAAAATAGATAGAAAAGAAAATCATTGCTTGTAAATAATTTGGAAAAACAAAATGAATTCAGTTACAGTTGGGTCAATTTTGGTATTTTGAAATTTACTTATAAATCATAATTTTTGTCTACATACACTTTGGCATATTGGTTCCTATAAAAATACCTTCACATAAAACTTAGTTTTGAGACATTGACTTTTCCAAAGTGGCATTTATGAATTATTTCACTTTTTTTCAATAATTCCTGAATCCAGGTTTTTTGAGATTACAACCAATTCGTTTGACTTACAATTAGTTCAGGAAAATTTGGTCAAAATGGTTAAAAAAGTAGAATTTTATAAATTTGAAATTTTTTGTTTTCATTTTACTACTACAGTAGACTCTCATAAATCCGGACTATTGTGGCAGACGGCCGGTTTGGATTCCAAAAAATCCTGATTTCCCGGAATCGGAGATAAGTTGGCCGTGGAGCCGATACGAGCAGTGATAAGCTGCAATCGCTACCAGCTCATGCCAATACCCAACGACACTTGTTACACTCTGACACATTACCTAATACATAATACATAATACAGTACTGGACTGCAATTAAGTAAAACACAGGGTAGGGCGTGTCAATTACCTCAGCCGTGCGGAAACTTCTACTGCCCGTGAATCATTACAAAATACGTCATTCATGCAATGCGGAAGATCGCGTGAAAATTGAAGGCGCTAAAGCGGCAAATTGTTATTTAAAAAATTTTACCGTCCGGTCCGGATTTTCCAGAGTCCGGATTTTTGTTATATCCGAATTTATGAGAGTGTACTGTACTCCCAAATTCAGAGGTATCAAAAAATGGAAAAAAGCAATGATAGCTAAAATGTGCTCAGATATGGTTCATATCAAAATAGGGCAATTGTTTGGGTTGTAATGTACATTTCCTTCTGTATATTTAAGAGAAGGCAGACAAGGAACAGTTATTGTTTTGAGAAGACTTCTAAATGATCTTTCCATGTAATATCCAATATAGAGTGTCTCTAAATCTCAGAAGATATGTTATTTAACGTTAAGATGACTGAAAATTCATTATTATGTCTTTCGTTTTATCAGATCCATTTTGTTTCAATAAATTCTCAGTACTGTAGTATATACACTTCAAAATGTGTGAACAATGTTAAGTGAACACTTTTGACTTTAGTTCCAGTTATCCAGTAGGTACTTTAATGTTTACCTTTGTTTTTTTTTAATGTGCTGACTGATTTGGAAATTTGAGGCTTTAACTGTGCAGGATGTCAAACATTTAGGTGAGAAGGATAAAAACATACAAACACTGTTTATAATAACAGTTGAGTTTAGCAACATTACTGGAGGTCAACATTTCATAAATATGGAGTTGAAGCTATGTCTGTTGTGGCATACAAAATGATTCAATGTAGATATGTAGGCAAATTTCTTAAAATAATTTCTACGTTTATCAAAAACAATATCTCTCTGTCTGTTTGAAAGCTTATAACTCAAGAACTGCTGTTCTAATTTTCATGCTGTGTTTTTTTCTGTATAGGTACATTATCTGGTTAGGTTTTAGTCTATGTTTGATTCAAATTGATTCATTAGTTTCCGAGATATAACAATATTTGTCTGCAAGGATAATAAGAAAACCAGAATTTTAAAAATACTATACATATTTTCAATAACAGCATATATTTTTTTTAATGACAAATATGGAATTTGAATGGTAATTGTAAGTGATAAGTTTTTTAAAAATTTGTGCAGTAGTTTTTGTGTTATAACAGTTTTTTGCTGCTGATATAATATATATATAAATGTTAGTTTAATAGTCTCAAGGCAAACTAGGTTAGGAAAAGAGCAAACTAAATAGGGAGTTTAAGTATAATATCATAGCATTACCAGGTGAAGAGCTCCATGGTTTATTAATAGTGAGCAAGGTTATAAGAATGGTTTTAGTGATGAAATATAGTGTGATGACAGAAAATATAGTGTTAGAGTGTATGGACGAGATAAATTAAATCAAGAACAAATATAATACATGAATTGTAGATATATGAACAACGGAATGATATGTTTTTCTTTAAGATAATGATTAGTGTTGATTTATATAAAATGTATTTTGTGAGAGAAAAAAATATAAGTATTTAGAATATATTTAAAGAATAAATATATGAGCCAGGAATGCGTGTATATAGTATTAGAAATAGACATATTATAATAAATTTTATAATACCTATATGTTATACTGAAAATACATTTGAATAATAGTGTTAGGGTGAAGTCCTCTGGAAGTGATGAATTAATACAAAATCAGAAATAGCGGGAGTCTAGAGATTGGAGAGACTGGACGTTTTCACTGAATGGGTGTGAAATTTATAACAGAATAAAATGTTGAAAAAATTAATAGAGTTAGAGTTATTTCTTGTTAGAACAAAATCAGAAGAATGGAAAAGTGCCGAGTTTGAATTGAAAGTAAAATTGGGATGACAAGTTGAAAAAGTAATTGTGAAAGATAAGTTATTTAAAATTAATCATTGATATTTGAGCATGAAAGGGCAGAATCATATTCTCTTGTGCATAGGATTAAATAATAAAAGTTTTGAATTCAAGATGAAAAATAAGAGACATAGGTGAGAAGAAGGCTAATCTTAAACTATCATTACTATCCTCAATGCTTTTTAAAATTTAACGTAAGAAACCTGATTAACTATATCAAGTAATAAGAAATAATAGATTTTTGTGTAATTTCCTTTTTGAGAAAATTAAATGAATTAACTTATCAATTCATTCTACATATATGAACATGTGCTTTTTCTTTATATGTTTTAATATGTTGGCGCATGTCTTTATTTCTGATTAATTGTAGGCCTATGTATGAATGTGTAATATTGTTCTATTTATTGTTTTATAGGAGTTTATCTTGTAAAAGAGATAACTATGAATAAATATGGATTTTTTAAACGTTACAATTATTTTGGTTCTTAATATGCTTTTATAAAGAACTCATGACCCTAAGAAAATTTAAAAAAATTGAATCTAAGTCTCATCTACCTTACATGAAAAGAAATGAATAATAAAATTAAATATAATAATTTTAAATTACAAAAATAAGAAACTATTTCAAATGTAACAAATGATTTATCTCTAAAACTATTTTACAAATCATTATGATTTTTGCGTATAATAAAAATTTGTTAATCTGTCAGATGTGCGAAGAAAGATTTTAAATTTTTGACCTGAACCGAATGTTTTAATTTACCAAAAATTTCAAATACTCTGTCTAGAATTTTTCAATTCAGCTGCCTATTTCTTGAAACTTTAAATAATTTCAATATTTGTTACCATATCAACCAATTTAATAAGTTTATTAATAGCTGATTTATTAGAATAACTTTAAAATCAATAATAATTATTTAAGGTTAGGTTAATTAACTAAACACTAAACATTATCATCATTAGATAATTTATCTTTTGTTTTTAATATAAGCCTATTGGTATGTTTTTCTCTTTTAAAAGACAAAACTATTTTCTCACAAGAAAATATATTTATTATAAAAAAAGAAGTATGAGGTTTTTATACAACACTGAGTTTCTAATGAAAATTGTGAAGGTTTTTTTTTTTTAATTTTTAAATACTATGCTGAAAGTTAAACTGTGTTTATATTATTGTGTTACATAGTCCCAGCAGCAATGTCACAACCATCTTTCTCAGGAATGCCACTACCACCAGCTTACCCAGCAAGGCCAATTTACACTACTAGATTTCCAAGTTACCCACTTACAGCACCAGTAACATTTGAAGAAACTTTTGGAACAAGTGACGAAACAGGTAAGTAAAGCTAGACTTTTAAATTTTATTTAGTTGTTCAGCTACTGGGTGGGGTCTAGCTTAGTTAATGGGCTTAACCATAGCAGTTATAAACATTTGAGCTCCAAAATAGACCTATTTTAATTACATTGCAGATATAATTTAAGAAATTCATAAAAGCAAAACATAATGCCATATATAATGTTCTGTATATCATAATGTTCGGAAATCTTTATAGAACATGTTTATTTATAAATAATTTAAAAAATACACACAGGATAATTTTACTAATTTTTGTAAGAAACACAACTAATTTCATGGCCATTACAAAACGTGCCCAGTGTTGTATGGACTCAATATATTATATAGGATGTCCCGTAAGTAAGCTGCCAAACTTTAAGAAAGGATTTTATTGATCAGTGTAAAGAAAAAATTAAGAATAAATTTTTTTCCATTAACGCTAAGTTTTCCCATTTTGTTTAAAAAAAAAGTTTAGAAACAGAAAAGGTATTATGTTACGTTGTACAAGTGTACTGAAAATAAAGGCTTTATTATTCAATATTAAAAAACTTCAACGGCACATCATTCGTCAACATCTGACAGTTTTACAACCACACTGTTATATACACCCTGCTGAAATTTCTCTAAAATATGATGAAAATTAGTTTTAAATTTAAATATTCTTGATTTACAATAACTTTTAAGGCTCAAATGCCAATCTTTAAAGACAACAAATGATCTCCAAATGTCATCTCTGTGAGTGATATGAACTTATCTTATCTTTGTTTTTGGGGAGTTTTATTTTAAATAGTTAAACCCTGTCTGGAAATAGAGAATCCACCATGCCAAGGTACTCTTTCGTGACACAAGTGAAGCTGATTTGTCCTCACTATGTCTATACTATAGCAGTCATTGTTTGTGAATTAAATATCAGCATAATAAGCTACTGTTGAAAACCATCTTGTGAATTAGCAGTTTCAAATTTATGTACTTATTGAATGAAGTAGACGATAAAACTGAATACACTGATGCTGTCCAGATGAGTGTCTTACTTCACTGCCAATGTCACTAAGTTCAAAGATTACTTAGTCAGTTGAGACATACCATTATAAACATAATTCTGCAAATGAACTAAATGATTTTTAATGGACTCAACATTTTGGAACCGTCTAAAATTTTAACTCCACCATAATTACTTTCTGTACAAATTAAAAACTAAATGTTCTGTATATTTAAAAAAATTATGCAATATTTATGTACCACTTATTTCAAAAATTCTAATATAATATGTACACAGTGAGTTAGTAAACTCCCTGCCCCCCCCCCCATTAACTTGTGTATGAACTCATTATGAACATTAAACTGAATTATACCTCTCTCCCAAAAGTGTGGTACATTTCATTGCTCACTTAATCTAAATAATCACAACAAACCATCTGTGAATACAAAATGTAACTCTCATAATTAACTGTAAAAATACCATATGATTTTTTGAAAATCTCATCCACATTTTTATTAAAGTTAAAAGTGAAATTTGTTGGTGTCATTGGTTTTGCCTTAAAAAGCAATTTAATTTGATATGTCACATGATGTGATCCTTTTTTTGTTTGTATTTTAAGGTGCCCAAAAGAACTACACTTTTAGGGGACAGGTAAAAATCAGTTCAATGTCGAATGCATCTCTCAGATAATAGTCTAGCGAACATTTTAAAAACTGTTTAGTGTTCTGATTTCACATATTTAGTGATTTTATAATTTAAAAATCTCAAATACATTTTGTGATACCATTATGGTTATAGACATCCAAAAAAAATTTCGTGAACATAATTAATTTTGTCTTTTTATGCTCTTTAATTTGACATGTCACAAGAGAGTTCCTATTTGAAAATTTTGAGTACTCCGAATTCCCTTCTTTAAGGGAAGGTGTAAAATTCCAAACTATCATAAAAAAACTTCAGGTGACCTAGTTAATAGTCCCAAAATGGTTTGGTTCTATTCATACAAAAGTTGAGGGGGGGGGAGTGACTTTACTAACACATTGTATATACCGGTAACATGTTAAACATTTAAATAATTTTGAGGTAAGTAATCCAATACAGTATAACAGTTAATATATAGTATAACAGTAACTATAACAGTTATAGTTTGATTGGTGTAGCTCGTGTATCACTGAAGAGGACGACCTTGTCGTTGAAACATGTCTGATATTTAGGCGTATTTTTTATGAGAATTGTGTTCTGTGTGTTTGTTATACTGTATAGTTTTTCAGATAAGTCAAGCTCAACATTTAATAAGTAATCCAATGTACATTTTCAAACCTTTGCTGGCTCATTTTCAAATTTTTCGGAGTCAGGTCAAAATTTTAACTAATTTGTTACTAGTGACCATTTGACTGCAATTTATGTTGAATTAGATTCAGATATTTAGTACAGAAGATGAGGTAAGATAATGTGACTTGGTAATAAGTTAATACTAAAATTAATCCGAACTACTGCATGACTTATGTTATAGATGGATCAGACAAAGGATCTTTGAATGACTTGCCTTGGCTTTACAACTACACTACTGACAACAAAACCTTCACATTGCCATTAACTAGTGGTCCTGCAGATTTCATTCTTGGGCATAATGAGGTGAGTTCACACACATGACATAAAATTTTTAATTTAGTAGAAGCGGTCAGAAAATCCCTACTAAAGAGTTCATCATAGATATATAAATTGTATTTTATGTTGGAAGAAGGGAAAATCAGAAACAGAAAGTTGTATTAACTGTGAAGGTAAGAAAATGTTCTGAGAAATGTTACAATTTTTCCCAAACTAAAATCTCAACAATTTAGCAGTTTTTAGAACATTTATACCAAAAACAAAACAACAAAATTAAAGTATATTATTATGAAATTGTTAACCCTTTGCGATCGGAAGGCCAGTAGAAGTGGCCACAACGCAGTCAGCAGCCACTCGGAATTCTTTCTGCATAAATTGGTTCCGGCGGTCGGACGGCCAGCTGTACTGGCCATGCTCCACTCCGCGTCAACTCTGCATTCATAATGTCGGCTTCTTCCCACCAGGTCGGAATTATTTTTATCACAGACTGCAATTTTTACAAAGGGTATTTATTATTTTTAACAATTCCATTTTAATAAAAACCAATTCCATTTTAACAATTATTTTCTTAATATACACAGACAAACAAGATACTGAACTAAACAAATTCGTATGTTTCAAGTTAAAAGGGAAAATAATGCCTAATTACTAATTATACAAATATCACATATATTTCAAAGTTACGTAAACACCTTGTCAGTTTTTTATTTTAACACAAACAAACAATTTAAAAAAAATTTATTAGTAGGTATACACAAACAAAAAAGATACTGAACTAAACAAAATCATATGTTTCAAGTTAAAAAGGACAATAATGCCTAATTTACTAATTATACAAAACTAACACATATTTAAAACTGACGAGAACACCTTACAGTTTTTTTAAAATTTTTTAAAACAAACAAACAATTGTTTATATTTTATTAATATAGATATACAAACAAACAAGATAATGAACTAAACAAAATTATGTTTCAATTTAAAAGGGAAAATAATGCCTAATTTACTAATTATACAAAAATCACATATATTTAAAACAGACGAGAACACCTTACAGTTTTTAAATTTTAAAACAAACAAACAATATTTTATATTTTATTAATATAGATACACAAACAAACAAGATAATGAACTAAACAAAAACATATGTTTCAAGTTAAAAAGGAAAATTATGCCTAATTTACCTTTTATACAAAAATCACAACACACTGTGTGTACGTTCTCAATGTTGTAAGAAAAGAGCACGTGTTGATTTTGGCATTCCCGGTGATACTTTTCAACGATAAAGCTGCCAGAACTGCTGGTCATTTAGTTAAATAGTTTCTCTATAGGTTACAGCACTCTACACACATCACAACATAAAAATATATTGTTAAAATGCAACAAATGTTTCTTGGCCAGTGCTGCTGGCCTTCCGAGCGTTTGACGGTTTTTATCTTGGTCAGTACCACTGGCCATCCGAGCGGCAGGAACAACTGATGTGGAATTAAATCCGAGTTGTTGCGCAAATGTCCGCGGCCAGTACAGCTGGCCATCTGACAGATCAGGACAACCTATAAATATTCTGTCTGATCGCAAAGGGTTAAGTGTGAAATATGATCTTTTAAATAAAAAGTACAGCTACTTCTGTAATGTATGTTTATGTTAGATTGTTGAAGATTGCAAAATTTAGTGAATTGTACAGTCTTGCCATAATGAAATTATGTGACAACCAATGTTTTAATTTTAAAGAAACAGATGACAAGGATGAGAATGAGTCCAACAGTGTTTCAATCAGAAGTTACAGATTTAATGGAATGTGTTCAAGAAAGTAAACATAGTACTTGGGTACGAGAATAAATATATGTACAGGTTGTCCCACAAAGAGGTTGTTATTTTAAAATTAATATGCCGGACATATGGAACACTCTACAAACTTGGCACTTTACAGTTATGTTACATAGATATGTAAAAAGTACCCTTGAGGTTCATTTATTTTATGATCAATTTAAAAAATAGATCAGTTTACAATATGGTGTTGAGACTTACTACTTGCTTTACATTTTTCATCTGTTTTTCATTTCTGAATACTTTGAAACAATTTCTTTGAAGTCTAGTGCTGAAGTGACATCATTTTCAATGACCATTATGGCTAGAGCATTCAACTTTACACTGCCCATAGCTTCAGGTAGTTTTTCACTCGTTTAAGAGTTGAAAATGACCTTTCTCCTAAACAGTTAGTGACGCCCATGCTCAATACAATTCTGAGAATAATAAGTTCCTACTTTTGATGTAACCGAAAGTCAAAGCTTTTGTTGGAATTACCTGCTTAGAGACTATAATTAATTTGATTTTATGTTGTTTGGATGGTCCCTGGTCGACAATATTCCCATTATTCAACCTCTTACCTTGGCATTCTACATCAAGCTCCTATATCGCAGGTTTGTTTCACCTGACCAGCCATTTTATGACGAATCCTAAATTTTGTGTCAACTAGGCTGACTATAAATCAAATTACAGTTGTATGTTTTGTTTTACTCCACTTGCATTGTTTGCACTGCATAACTCATCAGACTTGGGCAAGCGAATCCACTTGAGTTGATTGATGGTGTGGGACGTTAAAATTGTCAGTAGCTGGGCAAAAGCATGTCCAAGTTAGAGATGGAAGTGACGCATCGTACTTGTATTGTTGTTGTGTTGTGGTTACGCACTTCTAGTTAAAATGAATCAATAATACTTATCATCTTCTGCTTTCTTGCCATTGTTAAAAATAATTTTTTTACTACTTAATACAAATTTTGTCCCACAATTTTTTAAAAATTTCTTATAAAATAATAATTTGTCTTTTTTTCTTTTAAAGTGTAAGACAACACTGGTCCCTGAATTGGGATTTATCAAATTTCAACAGTGAAACCGATCAACTGATTTCAAAATGAAAACTCTTGTTTGAACTGGAAATTGTTCACATGTAAATTCATATGAATTTCAAAAATTTCATATGTCCCTTTAAATGAACCAGATTGAACTTAAGATTAAGTTAAATATCCACGCCTTTTCATTCATATAATATGACATACGGTACTTAAATAGAAGAAACATATTGTTACATTCTATTACACCACATTTAACTAATAACTATTACTGTGTATTAAAAATAAAGTTATTCAGGGCAACTTCATTACTAACTGAGAGTAGTGAATCATTAACATAGGGAGGGTATATTTATATGGTTACATACGATATTATAAATCTACTTCACACTTCCAATATCTTTTGACCTATGTTTGATGGGAAACAATTGTGTAATTGGAATTGGAATACGTATACTAATAAAATTAATATCCTTGTTGTTTTAGACTGATGCAGTATTTGGCTCTTGCACTACACCAAGTGGCATTGAGGGAGAGTGTCGCCATCTGGAACACTGTGTCTTGAGTGTTTTCTCCGTCAGCTTTGATGAGTTTCTGCCTTACCGTTGTAACATCGATGTTTCTGCGTAAGTGTATATACAAATATTTATTTTATGTTCAGAGATTTGATATGTTATGAAGAAATAAGATAAATAACTCAATATAAGGATTTATTTGTTATCAAGAAAAATTGTTATCATTTTAGCTGCCAATGAGAGTTGGCGGCACTGGTGACCTTGAGCACCTATCTACCTTCCTCTCCTTTTCTTATAAAGCTGTCAGTCCAGTTTTCAAACAATTGCATTACTGATGTGTTTAATGCAGTAATGGTGTGTTTAACTATTGAATGGCGGGTCAATCTAGTAATGATACTGAAAGAAATAGGACTAGAGAGAAACTACATTAAATCAGAATGAAGAAGAGGAACAACAACAGGAACCACCAAGAGGGAATGGAAGTAATGGACAATGTTTCATCTGTTCAAGAGCAAGAGACAAAACAACTAGAAACTCCTGTGACAACTGCCAAAACTGGGTGTGCCCAGACAACCAGAAAACTGTTTGTGAGCAATGCTACCATTAGATTTTATGTGGTAAAAAACAAACAAATTCTTATTGTGTGTTAAATAAACATTCTTACTAACACCATAGTAAATTTCTTTTGTTTATATTCGGTTTGTCTCAAATTTATTTACAAAAACAAAATTAACAATTTAAAATACATTTTTTTAAATCATGTTGATTACTTGACTTAAAGTGCCCCCTCTTTTTATAAATATTGATGCAAAAATAAAATTAAAAAAAAAACAGATAAAAAGGAAAGGTTATGGCAGGGTACAATAGTACCCCACATATGTTTTAGAAAGACTGGAGTGTTATATTAATATACAAAATTAAAAAATCCAAATTTTATTTCATTTTGTGAGTTTTGTCACAAGCATCAATTTCATTACGCTGTAAAAATATAAAATTTTATATCATTGTTTCTGTTTTCTTTAATTAATTATACATTTTAAAATTTGTACCAGTTAATTTGTAAATGAGAACAAAGTACTGATTATATGTATTATAGTTCCAGCTATCTTGGCGCTTGCTGCCCTAAAGTCCACAGCTCTACGCCTGTGTTGCCATCATCTACAGAAGTTGTTAAGCCCTAGGTTTATTTTAACAGCCTAAGTTAAGATTTCTATATAAAGCTGTAGAATTTTAAACCGTAACATTATAAAATATGTAATAATAATTTTTGTATGTTTATAAATTTCTAATAAACGTACAATTAAACACACAGTAGTTCAACCTCTTTCAACGTTCTCCCTGCTATCCTATTATCATATTTGTTTGAATGTTCTGATTTTTTGATCATGGCAGATTGTTGTATAAAAGGAAGCATCTCTTTTGGAAAAGACATGCTGCTGTTTGTTTTAGTTATTGATGATTATCTATTGATACTTTTTAGATATTTCTTTTACTCAAAATAAGAATATTTCAGTAAGATGGCTGATGATGTCATTAGAGAGGTGAAAAGTAACGAATATTTACGTCTGATGATAGACAGTGGTCTATGTGGAGTAACCATAAAAGATGACGTATGTATCAAAATTTCCTTTGGAACAAAAAGTTCTAAAGAACCTTAAACATTACTGCACTAGACATACTTGTTATATCCTACTATGAACTTATCTTCCCAAATCTGAAATATAGAATAATTATCTGTATAGAGACTCTTCAAGAATACAAAGAGTCTTACACTTACAAAAATAAAAATAAATCCTGTAGGAAGACTTTCAAAGACTTGGAAATATTAACTGTTCCAAGTCTATATATTTTTGAGACCATTGTATATAATTGGATCAAATATAAATCAGTTTATAACAAAGATTTTCATGATTGTAACAATAACACTAGTGGAGCAAACCGTTTACGGTATCAGCCTCAAAGACTAAATATTTACATAAAGTTTCCTCATAGGTTGGTGTAACACTTATTAACAAAGTTCAGACTGCATAAGACGGGATGAGTGAAAATTTTAATTTAGATTTTGTGTGGACAGGAGACACAGGCTTATCTTGGAAAGTGGTCCTTTAGTGGACCTAGTAGTACACAAATAGGAAAACGCACAAACTTTAAAGTTCTGAAATATTTCGTAAACACTGTTCACTTTCTCAATCAGTAAATCTTTATTAAACTCTAACTTAAAACCGAAGAAAATTTTAAAACAGCCAAAACAACTTTTATTGTCTGAGAGTCCTTCTACTCAGCGAGTGAGTTTAGTAGCATTTAGGTAATGATTAATTTTGTGATTATTTTCATAAATTCAATTAGTATTTTAAATGTATTGTATTGTTTTATGTTTTGTTTATTTGCAATTATTAATTTTATTGAATCTTCTATGAGGACTACGGTGTTTTTCCCTAACCAAAAACACTAGAAACAATAACTAATTATGATATATAATTATTTTGTTTATTCCTCTAATGTCCTAATTATAAAATTATTTTATCAGAGGGTTCTACTGCTGAGCTAGAACTATATTTAATACTACATAAGTTAAACTAAACTTTTCTCCCACTGTACAGATCAGTTAGCCTATGAGATAGGGGCCAGGATAGACCCATGTCATTGATCTCCATAGGGTGGGGGTTAAAATTAACTGCTACAACTATACAAACAAAAACCATAGGTTACTTGCTACCTAGATATAAACTTATAGTATGTAATGTCTGATGTGAAATGCTGGAATAAACATTAGCCATTTTAATACCAATTAACAATTTTACAGTGCTATGCAACTACATTGTCAATGAAGAACGACTGAATATACTTTAAGCTTAAAGACATTAGTAATATCCTAATTTCTATTGCAAATTCTAAAAGTTCACCAAGTCAAATTCAACTTATTAAGTGTGACTACAGTCGGTGAAATTCCATAATAAGGCAAAACAAAAATGATAAGGCACTTACAATTTCACAAACAACAACAATTTATTGCTACAGCTGTTTCGCCATTAGGCATGACGAGACTAAGAACATGACTAAGAACTAGTTCTTAGTTGTCTGACGATGCCTAACGGTGAAACAGCTGTAGTAATAAATTGTTGTTTGTGAGATTATAAGTGCCTTATCATTTTTGTTTTGTCAAATTCAACTGTTTTTATATTAATATTTAGATAAATGTGGTCAACTATACAGTTAATTTATTATTTGTTGTTTGACCTGTTATCTCTAGCTCATTGAACCCTATTTGTTTTGACTATGATTTTTTTTTTGTGTGTTATCGTTGTTTTTAACTGAAGTGTTTTTATTTTAAGTTGTTTTTGTTATCATCAAATAGTCTTTGTATTAATAGATTATTCGTTTTAGATTTATTTGATAATGTCAAGAGTTTTTAAATTACTTCTTGGAATTTTTTTTGGCAGTATTTCTGATAAAAATTCTGGTTAACTGTTTAACATTGACGACTTGGGTAATCATTCTAGTCCTCACCTGGAACCCACAGATAGAACGGGTAGTAACCAGAGCCAAGTGTCTTATGTTTGCATGTAAGAGGGCTGTTGGTAAAAATGGGGTCTGCAACCTAAGATGGTGATGTGGATATACACCATGATCATTAGACCACTAATCACCTACACAGCGGTGGTTTGGTGGACAAAGACGGTACAAGGTGGGGAATGGATGGTCTCCAAAGGGTGGCCTGCTTGGCCATCACGGGGCCATGGGGTCTACACCAACAGTTACCTTGAATGCTCTACTGGATCTCCCTCCCCTAGGGGTTTATATTCAGGGATAGGCCAGGATGAGTGCATACAGACTGCAGCAAACGGGTTGCTGGAGAAAGAGATGGCCTGCGATTGGTCACTGCAGGATAAATCAAGTGGTCAACAAGGAAGTGTTAGACATGCCCTCAGATCACATGATACCTAATGTTTCATTAGATAAGCCACTCAAGACGAAAATCTTCTCTAGGGAAGAATGGGAGTCTGGAAAGAGGTTATATAACAAGCCGGATATAGTCTGGTTTACAGATGGCTCGAAAACGGAGATGGGTACGGAAGGTGGTATAAATGGGATCAACCCAGAGAGTTCCATCGTACTGCACCTAGGTAAGCATGCTACTGTTTTCCAAGCAGAAGTAGGTGCAATCTCTGAATGTATCAAGGAGAATCTAAGAATGGAATACACAGGTAAAAACATTCTGATCTTCACAGACAGTCAAGCTGCTATTAAGGCACTAAACACGACTAGAGTAAAGTCGAAGCAGGTATGGGACTGCATCTCATCATTGATAAAGCTTAGTCAGGTGAACACGGTCACTGTGGGCTGGGTTCCTGGCCACTCAGGTATCGATGGAAATGATAGAACAGATGAATTAGCCAGGACAGGTTCAGAATCCCCTTTTATGGGCCCGGATCCAGTGTTAGGGATCTCCTATGGACATACCAGAGCAGCAGTTGATACATGGATACGGGATGGGATGAATAGGGCCTGGATAAATTCAACTACAAGTAGACTTGCAAAGAGGCTACTTAGACCAAGCAAGAAACATGCTGAACAACTCATATCTCTCAGAAGAGATAACATGAGGTGGGTGGTTGGGCTCTTAACGAGCCACTGTCACCTCAGAAAACACCTACACAGGATAGGGATTCCTGCAGAAAATACTTGCAGGAAATGTGGTTTGGCTGAAGAGTCCGCAGAACACATTCTCTTATACAGTATAGTCCCGATTATTCGACCTAATTGGGACCAACAAAAGGTCGGATAACTGAAAAGTCGGATAATACGGAAGTCGGTGTTATTTAAAGGGAAACAGAAAAAAACACATAAAATACAATACAGCATTTAAAAAAGTGTTTTTATTATTAAAATATTGTAAAAATATTTTGTTAAAATATTGAACAAAGGAATAAATACGTAAAAGTTAATCATTTCTTAAAAAAATCTGTAATTGTTTTTTGCCGTACCGATGCAGCCCCTTTTTCTTGCGGCAATGTCACGCCAACGCCTCATTGACATGACATCGGTTGCAGTTGCTTCCGGTTGCCGTTCAACGTAAGTTAAGACTGATTGAAACATTTTCACTGCTTCTGAATGACTTAACACATTTTCTTCTTTTTCTAAATCAATTTCACTGTCACTCTCCGGATTACACTCAACTCCTGCACAATTATCTACTGTTGAAATTATGTCACCATCACTCAGTTCATATTGTTCGTCCTCGTTCATCCATTCTTCAATATCATTTTCATCAGCTTCTTCACGACAGGGAATCTTTTGTAGCAACTGGATCAAATTACATGAATCGTCATTTGATTGCGATATTTCTACATTATCAACTGAATTTAAAACTTTCCAAGATCTGGCTATTGTATGAGTTTGAATCTCGTTCCAACATTCAGCAACCCAGAATATGACATCTTTTAAGTTAATTTTCTTTAAAATATCTACACAATTATAGCCTTCGTCCATGTCATATATAATTTTTGAAAGAAGTTTGTGGCTGTATTTTTTTTTAAGTGTTGCAAAAACTCCTTGATCCATGGGCTGGCACAATGGAGTGGAATTTGGCGGCAGGAACATTACTTTTATATCTCCACTTATTAACTCGTCAACATTTGGATGACATGCTGCATTATCTAAGAGAAGAATAGCTTTTGCGCGCAAGTTAATCGATTTCAGGAATATTTTGACCGATGGGACAAACTCTTCAAAAAACCATTCACGAAAGATATCCGAATCCATCCAGGCATTTCGTTGGTTTTTATAAGTCACTGGAAATGCAGCTGTCGGTAAATTTTTAAATGGCCGGGGTTTTTTATATTTTCCTATACAAAGTAATTTTAATTTATGGTTTCCTGTAGCATTACTACAGGCAAGTATAGTAACTCGCTGTTTCATCATCTTGAAGCCAGGTGCTGATTTTTCTTCTCGCGATGCTAAAGATTTCTTAGGAAGCATCTTAAAATTTAAACCACTCTCGTCGCAGTTATATAACTGCTCTCCTGTCAGTCCTTCATCGTCAATTAATTTATGGAATCTTTCCTAAAACTTTCGATGTCTTGAGAGTCTGCCGATAACTTTTCGCCGCAGACAGTTAATTGTCTCACTCCATATCTTTTTTTCCAGCGATCTAACCAACCGACGCTAGCTGTAAAACCTTCTTCGCCATTTTTGAATTCTTTTTGGAACATAAGGGCTTTTTGCTGCAGAATAGGACCTGAAATAGGCACTCCTTTATTTCTCTGCTGAGAAAACCATAAAAATAATGCCTCGCTTGTTTTTTCATACTCACACCCTTTCATACTTTTTCTATTTTTAAGAACATCTTCTGAATGACGATCACAACTCCATTTTTCCAACTCTTGTCTCTTTCTTTTCCAATCGCCAACAGTAACTCTTCCCAGCCAAGCTCATCAGCAACTTTCTGCATAGTTTCACCTCTATCCAGTCTTTTTAAATCATCTAGCTTTGTCTCAATTGAAAGAACGACCTTCTTTCTCTTTTCTTTCGACATTATACTGTAGTAAAGAGAAACACTTTATTTCACCACAAGAATATATGAAAAGAAACTTACACGCACTTAAAACCTGTATACACACTGCGGTAGCTAAAACAGAACTGACTTGGTGAGACGTTACGCTTACGTTGAACAGTGGGAGTGGTTAGTGCACTGGTGCCCCGCCTCCGTTACCTTAGTTACGGCACTAGAGCTAATACGAAACCGATATTACCTGTCAATCATATAATTTTCGTTGACGACAGTATACACTCTTACAGTCGTGTACCGAATTGTACAATAAACTGTACTAGGTTACAGTATTTCAAGCAAACTATGTAACGTACTTTTGAAAGAAGAATATTAATGATCAATATTATTGGATATTGAAAAAAGAACAGTTTTAATCATGTCTTATATACTTCATAAATATATACTGTTGTCACGTCGGATAAAACGGAATGTCGGAAAACCGAAGGTCGAATAATCGAGACTATACTGTAGTGTGAGGCGTTAGGACGAGCCAGGCTATACTCTCTAGGCCCTCCGGGGAAAGAGATGGAAACCATCCTAGACAACCCTATAGGTAGTATCTGTTCCTTTATAAGGATGACAGGTATTACTGAGTGGGTGTAGGAAGGAACTTGGGGCGGCAAAAGACCTTTAGGTTGACGCCGGTGAGGCCTCTGAAGGAGACTATCACAGCCCAGAAAATAATTTAAAAAAATTATTCTAACGATTGTGATAATAACTATGATTTCGAGTTTATGAAATGTGTGGTAGATGAGTCCAAGACATAGGGCCCAAAATTCTTATGGATGCTGATCAAATAACAGGAATTTTGAGATTACTAAATTAGTGGTAAATGTTAGAATTTAAACAATTCAAATACAGTAATACTATTATAATATAAACAATATAATATATATATATAGAAAACATGTCATTGAAAATAACTTACTTTCCACAATAAAAGTACTTGGTGGGAAGCAAACAAAATTTTGGCAACAACATTGGGTTTTCAAATTTCCCAAATAGTTTGTAAATTTTAAAGGAATGTTTACTTCATATTTGACTTTTCTAAAGTTATTTCAGATGCTGTCTAAAAAGTCTAAAGATTTCATAGTTTCAGATGCTGTCCTCGAGACTTGTTTATCTTGTTTATTATTGTTGAAACATCATGCTTATAGTTATTTTAGTTATCTATTATTAAATTGCCTGGGTTGAAAAAGGCCTTATAGACATCAGTTTGATAAGCATATTTTGGAGCCAAGGTCAACTTGTATCCAGTTTATATAAAAGCTTATCAATCTGCTTTTGTTACATCTCACTTCAAGTTTGATTTATTTTACTACAAGTTACTGCTTTTGTTACTTATAACAACTTTACATCTGTTTACTAAAAGTTTCATTAAATATACCAAAGCCATGTTTTATATTTTACTTTTTATTTTTTACATTTCACGTGCACTAGCTACAATACCGTTTCCTGTAGATTTAGGTCATAAATTTGATTCTAATACTTTGTATTGGACTTATAATACCAAATTTAACTTAACACCTGCTTTGCGACAAGCGAAGCCATTTTGGTTCGTTATGAACTATTATGCAGCACCAGAACATGGAGGAACACATTTCGACGCTCCTTTTCATTTTAATGAAGCAGGATGGAAAGTTGGAGACGTTCCGTTGGATAGACTTTTAGTACAAGGTAAGTTAACATTAATTAGTATATATATATATGACTCTCTTGTTTTGTTCATATTTTAAAATATTTTTTAATTATTTAAATGCTAATCATTTTTCCTGATATATGTTTTTGGTGTATTGGGTGTGTTAAATTAAGACTATTAATAAATTATAGATACAACTTTTTAAGTAGACTCAAAAGCATTTTATATAGCAATACAAAAAAAAGTTTGTTTTTTTTGGAAAGTACCATCGAAGAAAGTCTTAAAAACTGTTAAAACTTTTTTTTATTCTAATTTTTAGAACAAACAAATATTTTAATTGTCTCAGATATAAAAAATGCTTCAACTATGTAAATACTCTTTGCAAATAGGTCTATTTGTTTATAATGATCATCATCTCAATCTAGATCATAACATAAAAATACTCCAATGATGATAATCATTAAGGCACATTAAAACTCTTATTTAATTTCCTACTTTTAAAATATAAATAAGAGGGATATATTTTTAATCGAAATAAGGTGGGACATAAAATAAAGAAAATTGTAAATAACAAAATGGTTTTATTACCAGAAGTTAAGTACAATCAAAGTTATTTTCCGATATAATCACCATGAAGATTGAGGCATTTGTCATACCGGGGGACAAGATTGCAAATACACTCTTTATAAAATATTGTCACCAGTTTGTTGAGATAGGTTTCCTTGGTGTCTTGAAGCTTTTATTGATATAGAAGCACCATCCTTCCAGCCATTCCTTCAGTTCTCAAAATAGATGAATGAAAATCACCTGGTGCCAGAGCTGGACTCTTAGCTTAAACCAGCACTATTTGTCGTATGTTTTCATGAATCAAAACAACTCCAAAAGACAGTATCCCTTTTCTTTTGTTGTGAATGGCTTTCCATAGTCAAGGTAATGTCTGACAATATACATGTACATTGATCATATACCCTGTTCTTTATAATCCATAAACAACACATCTTTTTGGCTCCATAAAATGGTATCCGTGACCTTTCTGTTGTTGAACGTTTTTTTTCAAATTTTTAGGTTTGGAGAGTTTGTGTGCATCCACTGTTGGGACTGTTTGGATTTTCATAGCGAATCCAAGTTCATCTCCTGTCACAATTGATTTCAAAAACTCTACCACCTCATCGTTATAGAGTGTGAAAAAGGTTATGGTTGTTCCCATTCACCATTTTTTTGTGAATCTCAGACAACATTTTGGGAACCCAACGGGCACAAAGTTTTTGGTACCATAGGTGTTCCGTTATAATTGTGTAATGAGAAGACCTTGAAATTTCAGGAAAATCCAGAGACAATTTACGAATGGTAAACCTCCATCTCTCGCTGAACAAGGTCTTCACTGGTGATAGACTTACGTCTTTATCCACCTTCATCATGAACATCATTTTAGCTATCTTTAAATTGACTGCATCATCATTAATAATGTTCACCGTATACTCGGTTCTTTCTAAGATGGATTTTTGCTGTGTTATTCCCTTCTGTCTGAAAAAAACGAATGACACTTCTTAACTCCCACTTGGTGGTAGATTCAATCACAGCCATTTTTATGGACCTGCATCTCATCTCTTGAAATTATTTCCGACTTCCTTCATTGGTAGTTTCATCATACCGATTGAATAATATGAGCTTTGAGCTTTATTTACTGTTTTCCCCAAAAATAAGGGCCAAGTGCCTCGGTAACAATGTACATCATTTTTGTTGGCGACAGTGAAAATTCTTTTCAATCCAAGGGGCCAAACATTGTTTTAAAATTTTCGGTGGTGTCACTATTACAGTTCAAAGATGTATGTAATAGTACTGATTTAACAGTCCACAATAATTTAGCTCTGACTACATTCTCCTTAGCTTCAGTACATGAGAGTCTGGTTATTAGATTGTAGAACTGTATCATTTGTACAAGTGCTACAACTAGAACAATGTTGCACTTCCTGCAGAAAGTTAGGGTCACTTTTCTGAAGTTTTAGTTGAAGAGGTGCAAGTTTCGCTTTACAGTTTGCTATTTTTAAATTTTTTAATTTATTTGCGCATGTTGAGTTATACGATAAAAGCCATTAGTTACATTGATTACACTGTCACATACAATACAAAAAATGTCACTGTCACTGCTCTTTTTAGCCAAAGAACCAATTAAATAACAACTTGAGTCCTTGGTCTTTAACAATGTATTCTTCACTTTGCACTTTCCTATTGTTAGATAATGAAGTTTTAAATATCTAGATTTAATAAGTTCATTAACACGTTAACTGCCACATTGATATTCAGCCTCTTCACAATATTGCCAAACTTTATTTTATGTACAATTTCACTAATCTTGTTCCTTTTTACTTTTATGGGTTATATATGATGTTTTGTATCATAAATATTATCATTAGGGGTGGGGGTAGTGCTTGACCGATCGGGTCGGCACTACCATTTTTCAGCAAAAAATCGCTAAAATAAATAGCTGCCGACCCGATCGGGAAACACGTCGAATGGAGCCGCTGAAGGCAATTTAACTTTGCGCAGTTGGGCAACCCCATACTGAAGCCAATAAGCGTAGTGCAATATAACAAGGCAAAAATGGGAATCGATTTGTCCGACCAGATGTCATCATATAGCACTGCCGTCCGTAAGTCAATGCGTTGGTATCACAAAATTGCAGAAGAACTGCTCCTGGGTACTGCCGTGGTAAATGCCTGGCTTGCTTATAAGGAGAATGCAAGTGGTACTAACGGTAGAAAAAAAAACTGTACTCTATCACTTCATTCAGAGAAAAATTAGTATATGCTCTCCTGGATATTCAAGATGCTGCTGTAGAACCTGTACGAGAAACTGGCCATCACTACTTATCCGAGTCTGAGACATTCGTCGGGGAAGGAAAAAACAGAAGGCGATCGAGGAATTACTGTAAACTGTGTTACAAAAGAATGATGACTGAAGGAGGACGCCAGGCAGCAAAAAAGTTGAAAAAGGTGACAACATTCTGCAATATGTGCCCTGATAAGCCATACTTATGCAAGATTTGTTTTATGAACATTCACAAGTAAAGAGACAGGAACACAAGTAGGTACCGGTAACAGTAACATCATTTTAGATTTTTTGAATATAAGTAATTATTCTTCTACATATGTAATTTTTTCAGCTGTATACTTCCAGAAACGGAAAAGTTAAAATAAACAATGTTTAGTTTTTTGTTTATCAACTAATTTACTGAGACAATAAATAAGATTGTTCTGTAAATACTTTTTTATTTCAACCCCAGCAACTACTTTTGAATAAACATTTTTTTACGAGTTTATCAAAATAAAAAATAATAAAAGTTGTCTATCAGTATTCTTAGTAATGATTACAATGATACGTACAATAAAACAACTTGTAAAACATTTCTTATTTTACACGAAATTGCCATTTTTCAATAGTAAGTAATACTGAAACCATCTAAAGCAACCACGCCGACCCGATCGGGTCGTCACATTTTGACCATGTTGACGGGTTCTTTGAGCCAGATTTAGAATCATCAGAAACTTCAATCAGCGCTATCTAGTAGGCACGGGATATACTCTGCTGTTGTAGTACACTTGATCGCCGCTAGATGTCAGTGCGAGACATCTATCGGCCAAAAAGTGAAACCTTGCATTCCTGAGGTGTCGACCCGATCGGGTCGGCATGACATTCCACCCGATCGGGTCGGCATGTCATTCCACCCGACCTGGTTATGCCGACCTGATTGGACCGGCGTGGCAGTTAACGTGTTAACAGACAATCACCTGTAAACAAAGGATTATAGTTAGATATAGAAACCTATTAAAATAAAGTAAGTGCTGCAACTATTATAACATTTAAGATAATAGGAGCACAGACTTTATTTTAACTAAAGTTACCGGGTTACCCCCTCAGATACCTTCATTCGGGGTATTTTCTTTCATTTCATTAACTTTGTGATATTTTGTATTATGTGTAATGTCAAAATTTTTAGTTTTAAGGGACTTAGAGACCAAAACTCTTAAATAACAGACTTTCAGAAACCAAGGGTAAAAAAGGGAAATAAGGGACTGTAGAAACCACCAATAAAGCCCTGTATAAATTACCACTTTTTTTTACAGTTTTAAATCCATTTCCTATCATTCTTGGCTTTTACACAACTTATTTAGTATGGACATCTTACGTCAAAGTTGACTGCCCAAAGCATTAATCCAAATGTTTAGCTTAAATGACAAATTTTACTGTCTGACTAAGGTCACTTTAAAAAAATCTAATCAAATCGCATTTTCAAATTCCTCTCAAATTTATATTCTAACACTGTCCTAGTAAAATATAACTTTCATGTTAATATCTCTGATTTTTAGTTGGTAGCCCTGTATATCCGATAAAAGGTTATCTGTGTTATAGTATCCAAGTTGGTAAGGATGCTGTGCAATTAACGTAAAGCTCCAAATAGCAGTCTTTGAAATATAGTTGTAGGTCATGGCTTATCTTTCCTTGTTGTTATTTATAAAACTTTGAAATTTATTAGGTTAAACATTAACATATTTTCTGGTTCCCTGTTAATATTGGACAGCATTCAGTTTATCTTTCACGTTTAATGAAAAATTCAGATTTTCTCTATCAGCTTTATCAATTTATTTAATAACTTTGGAGTACATAATAACATGTCAAATCTTAATCTTAACTAGCTTTCCAAACATAAAACAAAGCAAACACTTATTTCATATTATTATAAAATATATAGTTTTCTTATTCCCCCTCTCAAATGTGAAATAAAATAAATGTATTTCTTGTTTTTAACTTTTTAGATTAATTAAAGCAGTAATATACATTATATGGTATTAAAATAAAAATAATGCTTTCATTAAAAAATGTTTTAAGCTCACATAGTTAAATCATAATAATTCTTAAATAAATGCAGAAACCCAAATAGTGCAGGAAATTAGAAGCCCTTTTAGTATTGCCAGATTGCCAGCATAGGAGAACAAAAAGAGCAATGTGCTCATTACACATTTTTATTTATGATAATCTATAGAAATACTTGTTCTAATCCTATAAACAATTCTACAAATCAAAACAAAAATAAATAAATACACTTTTAATAAATATTAAATTTTGTATTTAAACAAATCCTCAATGCAAAGAGCTCCTACCATTTCTCTTCCCTTCTCGCACATTCTGCTAGATGAGGTACAACACTATTTTACCCTAAAGTGTAGTAGAACAATAAATTTATGGTTTTTTAGGAACTAAACTACAAATGACATCGTACAACAATCACCACTTATTTGATCATATTTTACCTATGACATCGCCTTTACTCTTTTTCAATAGTAATATACACACTAGTCAAAGGGATAATCATATGTTTTTGGATAGTAATAATAAGCGTGATTAGATCAATCTATATCTCAATTTAGAATCAACTAGACTATAGTAAACAATCCTTAACAAAGCTTTTCCAAAAAATGATATTAGATAATATATATTCCTAAATTAAAAAGTAAATGTTTACATTATTAACATGCTGTTTCCATGTTAAATTAGAATCTAAAATGTTATATTATTATAACATCAAAATATGTTTAACATTCTTAAACTATTTTTGAACTTTGACACCCTAATAAAAATATTCAAAAATATATCCCATGTCAGTAATTAAATACGAACACGTTACATATTACTATTTGTTTACAATAACATATTTGTGACTTTATCTGCCTCCATGCAGAGACTAAGTGTATATGTGCACACAGTAGGTGAGCTATCTGTCGTGATAACCTAGTGAATAAGATATGAAGTCAATGTTAAATTATGCACTTCCTATCTTGTCAACATATCCTATAAAGATAAAACCTTTATAAATAATCCTACCACTCATCCCAAAGGGAGCCTCTTATCAATTACTTAGATAGTAATACAACATATAATCCACATTGTTGGACTCGCATATAATTCTCAAGCACTTCTAATCAATATTATTATGCTCAATTAAATCAATTACAGATCAAGTCAGTTTAAAAATCATTTCCCTTCAATATTCGTGGAAATCTACATGTAATGAACATAGTTTAAACAGTCTTATTTTGAAACATCAGACAAAACCCGTTTTATCTTCTAGTTCTACCATATTAGATTGATCACCTTTTTCATTAATATAATTTTCTCTAAGATATAATCATATTTAACTCTTTAAAAATTTATAATAACCTTTGGAATTTACATATATTTCACGTTCTAAATTTTTTAAGAAATGAAATATTACCAATTTGAAACTGAATACTGCCTTTACATTGTCTCTATTTGTAACTATTCGGTTAATCACAAGTATATTTAATAAATTAATTATAATAAATCTAACTTAGGCCTATTTTATAAATATATTTATGTTGTCAGTTGTAAAAGTGTCTTTTTATACCTTATCAAAGTTGTTCCGAATGTATTACAAAAAATATTCTGAATAAAATTACTGTATTAAAAACCGTTTATTTACTAAACTCATATAGTTCTGGTCTAACTGTGGTACTAAATGGGTTGGAGTTGTCATCCTTTTACCAGCCTGATATGATGAAATTCCTTCAGTTTTAAATTTTTTCTGTTCCATATAAACACATTATTTAGGTACAAATTCAACAACACATGAAAAAAAAGAAATTACAACCACCAATAATATCTACTAAAACTTTAATATCTTTATAATAAACCAATAATAGCCTCCTCTGGCATCATATATAGTCCTTGTCACATTACGGTTGTCCCTGTGTTGTTTGTGTCAAAATGTATATTTGTCTATAAGTCTATAGTCTTGTTTAAAGTTATATTATATTTAACTTAACTTCTAAGTAAAATGGTCAATCCTATGTTATCATTACATATTATACTTGTTATAATTCATTATAGTAGAAACTTTTTTTTTTAAACTCGGTAGAAACATCCCAAATAAAATAATCGTAATAACTATTTATTTATTTTTCCATCAAACACATATCTTGTCGATCTTTTATTTTCTCAAAACTAACTAAAATATTCTAAACATTCACCAATGAAATTAATTGAATTTTGTTGAACAATCGAGTTAATGTATCATATATTATTAAATTAAATACAATCCTATTAGGCATTATTAACTAAGCATACACTCAAAAACCCTTAAAAAATGAATTGCCTAAAGGATTCTCGAAAAACATTGGGATACCTCCACCATGATGCCTATTCACAACTGGGCCTTCACTTTGATTACATTTTATTCTTGTTTTTTAAAGAGGAAAAACCTCTTGGTCATCATTGCTTATAAATTTAAAGTATTTTTATTGCCACTATACTAAAATTGTATAGTTGTTAACTTTAACTTTTATTAACCATGTTACACAAAGATTAAAATTGATGATATACCGGTAGGTGTGATAATGTAAAAAATTAAAGTTTGATTTTATGTTTGAAAAACGCGGTTGCAAGGGAAGGGGTAAATTGGATTAAATAATATTTCGTATTAAATAAAGTAAATTCTAACATAGAAATAGATTTTCAAATCAACAATATAATTAATAATGTATAATTTTAAGATAATGTTTACGGGTAATCATAAAAATGTGTGTTTTGTAAAAAGACAATTTGGACACTCTTTTAGAAAATGATTTAGACATTTTTTGAATCTGACAGTGGCTGAGTGATATGCGTGCGCAGTATTTAACCAGTTTTAACAAGTTCTCGATTTTGCACGAGGTAAGACACTGGAAGACTGGGTGCCGTCGTATGCGGACCTGCGTTAGTTTCTATCATGGGTCTTATCTTAAACAAGCAATTATGTTTTAGAAAGTGTTTAAGTTGCAGGAAATATGGTGTATAAACTTTTTTGTAGTGACAATGACAATATTTTATTATTTTCTTGAACGTGTTACTTTAAAATAGCAAAAGAATCAAATTGCTACAACGTGGTACCTGTGCTTTGTTAAACGGACTATGAACGATTATATTCGATGTGTCGTATGAACGTTATTAGCAATCACTGAGAAATGAACAATACAAGAATTACTGATAATCAACGGTAGTTCTACGTCGAAAAAGACTTACGAGAGATTCATCTGCAGAGGACAATGGCATGCTACGGTTTGGTGAGATCGTGAAACAGCACGTTATGATTCAAATATATAAATTGTATAATATGTTCTATGTTTCTTTTTTTTTTATATATAATCTAATATATGTAAATTTAAATTATTTCAATTATAGAAATACTTGCTAGTCCAGCTAACCAAAAAGGTAGTGCACAATATTAATTTTCTTTTGTAAATTTTTTAGTATTCAGAAAAATGAATAAGAAACTATTTAAAATTTCTTATCTCATAAATTAAAGTTCATACTTGCAAGTTTCATTTTAAAATAAATTCAATTTTTAATAAAAAATTCAAATTTGAAAATTACAAATCAGACCTTCTTCTAAGGCACAAATAATAAATATCAACAGGATGTTAATTATTATTGTATTTTATGATATGTTTTGTTTGATTAATGTATATGCATAATTAATGAATTATTTAATAAATTTTATGTCAAAATTTCAGCTGCAAGTGTTATTCATTTCTATCCAGAAATCACTGTATAGTACACATGTAAAAGAACTTGCGACCCTGAGGTAAAATTCATTAAATTCATTTTTTTTATGTTTAAATCTGACGAAAGTCTGGCGCCCATTCTGAGCAATATTTTAATAAAATAGTAAACTAATAAATACAATTTTTCTTAAGTAACATAAAAATTAAGAACTCTTCAAGTTCTTCTTTATATTTTTTTGAATAATTACATAGGCTATATATTTATTTATTTAAGATTAATCATGTACATAATAAAAATGTGATAGCTTGTCGCTGCGTTCACAGTATCAATCTTTGTCTCCAAATCCCTCATTTGTCATATTCTCATCTATGACACAGTTCCTATTGTACAACTTATTCTTTCTCCAAGAGTCTCAATAATCTTGAAATTATTATTATTTTAAATTTGATTTCCTATCCTAAAAAAGAAATCCTCATTCATCCCTTTTCGAGTTCTTTAAGGTGCTTAAGCCTTCATAGCCTGGTCATGCCTTCATGATTGGTCATAACAAAACTCATAAGATGAAAATTGATTATACCTGAGAAAGATTTCTCTTTTTTCAGTTTATTTATTATATATATATATTAATGTATCTCTTAACAAAAACCATTATTTCATTTCAAAGAGTTATTGCATAGTTCTAGTTGATTGAAGCACTTATTTGATATGAAAATTGTTTTTAACTGATAAGTTTTCTTGAAGAGTGGTGCAAACTTCCTCGATGGGGCAAATTCTCAAAGTGCACAACATTATAGTAGCTAACCCTTTTCTATTTCATGGTTTTCAGAAATTTTTCATCAATTGATGTACATATCATTGGTTTTTGAAGTGAAAATTTCTATTGGCGCGTTGGGTACTTTTTGGGATGGACTTTTTCAATAGAAATCGCGCCATGCACACTACCGTAATGCAACTTTTGGGATGGACTTTTTCAATAGAAATCGCGTCACGCACAGTAGCGTAATGCAACCTTAATATATAGACAAAGGATATGCGCGCCCCATACGTATTAAAACTAAAAATCTACGAAAAATATTGCACTAACTTTCTCAAAATTCACATACATAGTCAAACTAAAATCAATGCAAAAATATTGCACAAACTTTCTCACATACCCATATATATTAAAACAAAAATCTACAAAAAATATTGCACTAACTTTCTCAAAATTCGCATACATAGTTAAACTAGTATAAATGAAAAAATATAGCACAAACTTTCTCCATACCCATACATATTAAAACTAAAAATCTACGAAAAATATAGCACTAACTTTCTCAAACTCATATACATAGTCAAATTAAAATCAATGCAAAAATGTTGCACAAACTTTCTCACATACCCATACGTATTAAAACTAAAAATCTACGAAAAATATTGCACTAACTTTCTCACATACCCATACGTATTAAAACTAAAAATATAATATTGCACTAACTTTCTCAAACTCATATACATAGTCAAACTAAAATCAATGCAAAAATATTGCACAAACTTTCTCACATACCCATACGTATTAAAACTAAAAATCTACGAAAAATATTGCACTAACTTTCTCAAAATTCACATACATAGTTAAACTAAAATCAATGCAAAAATATCGCACTAACTTTCTCACATACCCATATATATTAAAACAAAAATCATAAGTATATAAGCGTTACATACTGTTCAAACAAGTTTTCACTTCTAACGTGTGGTCTTAAGCACACCCAAAATTTTTATTTTTTTTTAATTTGGGCTAAAACTTAAACAAAAACTTATTAAAATTATAAAATCACACTCCAATTCTAAATTTAATTTTGCACCTTTTAACATAATTAATGTTTTAAAATACAAGGATATTTTAAAACGAATGGTAATTATAATTATTCAACAAAATTTTAATTTGACCAACAACATTGTTTCAACACCTAGTACACAGCTTTCTTCAAGGAGAAAAAGCTATTATTGAAACATCATTACTGAAAGATATGCAGATAGAAATTTTGAAAAAGATTAGTTATTTAACTCAGGACAGCTTGGAATTGATAATATATACATGGGATTGTTAATATAGATGTTTTCATATTACACTACTTTCTTTCTAATAATGTTAATAAATGGTAAAAACTTTCTCACATTAGTCATTGTTTATCTTATTTTTATTGTTAAAACATCGTGCTTATTTGTTTAACAAACTTTTTATTGTTAAAATAGTTAAAAAAAAAAACATCAACTTGATAAGCATATTTTGGAGACAAGGTCATCTATTATATAACCGTTTCTATAAAATCTTATCAACTTAGTTTCAACTTATAACAAGTTTACATCGTTTACTAAAAGTTTAATTAAATATACCAAAGTCATGTTTTATATTTTACTTTCTATTTTTTGCATTTCACGTGCATTGGCTACATTACTATGGCCTGTAGATTTAGGTCATACATTTGATTCTAACACTTTATATTGGACTTTTAATTCAAAATTTAATTTAACATTTGTTTTGAGACAAGAGAAACCATTTTGGTATGTTTCGAAATATTACGCAGCACCAGAACATGGAGGAACACATTTAGATGCTCCTTTTCATTTTAATAAAGAAGGATGGAAAGTTGGAGATATTCCGTTGGATAAACTTTTAGTACAAGGTAAACTATCTCTGGTTATTAATTTTGTTCAGTTTTTTTTCAAATGAAAGCATTTTAAAATTCTAGAATTGTTAATCGATTTTACTGATAAGTATTTGTATGGATTGCAAACATTTTTAGTAAATAAATTTTAAACGTATTAAAAAACTATAGATACAACGCCTTATACATAGTGTTAAAAAGTATCAAAACAGCTGTATATTTCAACTGCTATTTGACTTAGAAAGATGATCGACCCCTCATTTTAAAGGTGTCTGCCGAACTTACCTACAAGCCATGAAAAAAATGTTTTGAAAAATAAGAGGTGTTTCAAAAATGTACGAAATATGTTTTTAATGTAAAGGTATGTTTATTATTTGATATTCTATATCTCCAAATAAAACCATGTTAATAGATATTTATAAAAATATATTGAGATTGATTTTTGAAATAACATCAGATAGAATAAAACTCAAACACAAGATCTCACAAAAATTAAGTTTACTTAAACAAAAGCGTTTTAATGACAAAGTTACCATCCTCAGTCACCATCCACAATAACTAAACTATAGGATGGTGACTTTGTTATTGAAATGTGTTTGATTAAGTAAACCTAATTTTAGTGAGATCTTGTGTTCAAGTTATATTGTATCTAATAGATATTTAGTTTTAAAATGTTATTCCAAATATTCATGTGTACAGTATTAAAGTTTATCCTAATAAGAAAAGTATGATTTTTTTTTTTCAATTAGATAGGTATATTTTTATTGTCTAAACCTGTTACTATAAAATCAATGTTATTAGGAAGTATTTTGTCTTAGTATTTAATTAGTACCAATATCGGTGTTATTGAAATAACTGAAACAAGGATTTTTTTAATGCATTAAAACCACGTTTACTTTCTTGGAATTCCCAACCATTAGCTTTAAGCTAAATGATCTTTACTCAGTCACCCTTGGATTGACTTATCAAAAAACAACCTGTCTCTTCACTGCGCTCCAATGTTAATTTGACCATCTATGTGAGTCTTTGTGTTGTCCATTAAATTTGTACTTGACGTGAACGATGGAGCTGACGGAACATGAGAAAACTATTGATGCCTGGGTTTAAGTTTGATCTTACTAAGAAGTTACTTATTTAACAATACTTTTCCAAATCGACCTCCTACATCTAAATCAACATTGTTTAGGACTCTACAGCTTTTTGAGGAAATAAAATCATTCTAGAAGAATAAAGAATGCTAATGATGAGGAGACATCTTAATATGTGTTATATGTGTGTCTGTCATGAAAAATCCCCATTCTTCTGTTAGAAAAGTAGCAAATCATCATCGTATTCATTATCAGTCTGTTCACAACATTTTGATAGTTAATAAGTTCCATCCATACGAAATTAATCGTGTTCATGAACTCGATGAGGGAAGTGGAATACTATGACATATTGATGGCCAAACTACTGAGGAACAACCAGTTTAATTCTTTAAGTGTTTTCTGATGAGGCAACATTCATGATCAATGGTAATAGGAACAATTGCCGATTTTGGAGTAACTCCAGCCTAAATGCAACGTCCTGAAACAGTTAATGTATGAGCAGGAATAGTTGGTTGTAAAATCGTTGGGCCGTTCATCATTGTAGGATACTTAAATGGAAACTACCATGGTAAACAAGACTGTTCTAGTAGTGCAACACATTGATCGAACGATTTTCAATAACATGTGGTTTAATCAAGATGGAGTCCCTTCTAACTACGCTGTACAAGTATGTACATTTTAAATGAAATATTTCCTCAAAGATGGATTGGGAGATGGGAGCTGATAGAATTGCCAACACATTCACCACTAGATTGCTTTTTACGGGGTCATTTAAAACACAAAGTATATCAAACTAAATTGAGTAAACCACATTTCAGTAATGCTTTCGTCACTGCTATTTATAGACTGCCTTAGATAAAGTTTTAATATAATTGAGAGGTAAATAGGAGTTATGAAATTATGGTAAAATTATTTCAAAATTACATTCAAGAATATAATAATACAAAAATTTGTTGGACTGTAAAGGTTACAGCATCTCTCAAGCATTAAATGTTAACATAAACAATTAAATAATTATTCAGGATTTTTTTCTTAAAATTGTTCCAGATGGTACTTTACATATTTTAGTTTGCCATTTTTACGTTAAGTTACAGCATCTCCCAAGCTTTGAAAACAAAAGTTTTTTTTTGCTTTGACAATAATAACTATTAAGCATTTATAAAAAAATATTCCAGATAGCAGCACCTTACGGTACGTGATATTCGGATTTATTATTTTTTTAATTTTGCAGGACAGGTGGAAAATCTTCAAAAGACAAAGGGAGAAATCCGCTCTTCCCAATAGTGTGAGATTCTTACTCACTTAAAACCACCTTCCTTCCTGTTAGTACCCCTATCGCGTGGGACAAGGAAACAGGAAAGGTTTTCCATGTATCAAGCTGAGAAGCTCTTTCCATAGGCATATCGAGATTGTAAATGTGGAAGAAAGCAGAATGTTATGTATCCACACGAAAGACAAGGTAAAAAACTGGCTAGGACACAGAGTCCAGTCAGGTAAAATGTAGCGACAGATCATCAGGAGCCCACATTTGGTTGATGTGGCGTGCAAGGTGAAGAGTAGGAGTTACCTTACAAATACCTTGTTAGTGAATTTTTTTGGAGGAGCTACAAGCTACATCTTTTTCTGCTGCCTACTCGATACTGAAATAAGACTGCATGCAACTGCGTCCTGGTGGCAACAGCTTGGTTCATGCCGCTGTGAGACACCCTTTAGTCTGAAACAGAGCTAGAAAGCAAAAAGGTGAAATTTGGGTATGTAGTACCGGTAGGCTATGCACATGGCTTTATGGGCCCAAATGAGAGATCAAGGTTGGTCGTGTGGAATTGGATGTGCGATTGGGCCAAGTTTGTCACACACTGCTTAAGTTTTCAGGAACATTTTCACAAAAATCAGCTTAGTAATGCTGTGATTATTAGTGTTGTTTAAAAATTTCGAAGAACAGTTAGTGTTTCGACAAATGTCTGTACAAATGAAAACCACGGAAGAGTTGCAGCAAGTGTTACAGTCACTGAAAAGAAGCCTAAACTGCACATCTTTGAAACTGAACGTAATCAATACGTCATTGAGAAGAATGTTTAAAAACATTGGTGGTTTTCCCTACAAGATACAAACTGGGCAACCTTTGAACTGTATAAACAAAACAGCCAGAGTTCAGTACTGTGCTTCAATGTTAGCAATGTGCTATGGAGAACCTGATTTTCTGAGTGATGTATGGTTTTTAGATGAATATCATGTGCACCTTAATGGTTTCATAAACAAACAGACAACATATTTTCTTGGGTTTGAACGTCCTGACAGTATTGTAGAAAGGCCACGGCATAGTAAGCGTGTAACCATTTGGTGCGCTGTTTCAGGGAGTCCATGTTTTGGTCCATACTTTGTTGAAGACAATAATGGAAATCCTCTTACTGTTAATCAGGACCAATATAGGGTCATGCTTGATAGTTTTATAGATCTCAGGAGATTTTGTTGTGCCCGAAACCTGTCTTTTTGTTCACAATGGTTCCAGCAAGATGGCTTTAACTAACATTTCTTTCCTTCAAGAAGCTTTTGACAACCTCCTCATCTCCCTTAGAACAAACTTGTAGAATACAATACGGTACGTAGAAACATAGAAAAATCAGAACTTCTTGGTTCTGCCAATTTGGTTGGGGTTTACTTTACACCAATTTTCTCATCCTCAACGAGGGCTTTAAAATGAGGTATGACTCAATAGGGATTGCTATTTAAACTTTTTTACTTACAACCCCCCACCCCCGAACCAAAAAAGGATAGATATAATTCATACCTAAAAGGGGCAGAATTTTCCCATTATAACTACCTAAAAGTTTGGAGTTAATATTATGTATAACAAACAGGTTTAAAATTAAGAAGGGGTTGCGGAACTTTTATATCACCCTGTACATAATAACAAATTGAAACTAGCCTTTGAGTTAGAATTTGGTATACATTTTCACATGAGAAAAATAATGAGCTATCCATCTTTTAGAATTATTGATATTTTTAAAACCCAGAATACATTTAATTAATAGCTTGTTTTTTTTTTAGGAATTGTGATAGATATGAAAAGTAGAGCAGCAAAAAATCCTGATTTTGAATTACAAGTTAAACATCTAATTGAGTGGGAACGAATCCACGGTGAACTGCCATACCAAGTTGCAGTGGTGGTGAACTTTGGTTGGGCATGGAAATATTCAAATAGGACAGCATATTTTGGAAGCTCCAATGACTCAAATAAGCATTTCCCTGGCATTTCCAAGGGTAATTTTACAAAAATATTGATTATTTTTTATCCTTTTAAAGAGTAATGTAAACAGATTATTTTAGTTGCCATTCATTGGTTATTATTTTGTCCACAATTTGTATATGTGGAAATATGAACAAGATAATTTTTTTAAAACTGTAATAAGTTTTATTTCAAACCTGTCTCAGGGAACTCATTTGCTAAAACCTAATAATTTAAACAATTTTAATGTAATAGCAGATATTTCTTGTTGAAACTCCATATTCAAGAATAAAATAAAGCAAAAGCTCAAAGTTTCAAATATTTTAATAATATAAATGAGCTACAATTGTTTCGCCTTGTGGCATCATCGGGCGATTAGTTTTGCTTTATTTTATCCTAATAATTTAGGTAAACATTTTGAAATTTCCACAATGACAGTATCGAATTCTTGAAAAATGTCAAAAACATTACTGAAACCTGATAAACTTAGTAAAATGACAAAAGTCAACTGTTTTAGAGTTTTCAGGTTGTTTATTTAATTAAAAGTATCTCAGCAGGTTCACAGAAAAATATATTTTTTAATTTTTTCAGATATTATAAAGTGTGCCCCCCCCCTCCCCGATCTATTACCATCCTATTCATTCCCATAAAATGACCATAACAATGAGGTCTGTAGTTTCCCCACAACATCTACAAACCCAACTCGGTGTCAATTTCTTTCATATTTACTTAATTTTTATACCTGTTCTTGAAATCACATTTGAGATGAATTGGATTTCTGTTGTCGCTTCCTAGGGTATTTAACATTCCACAATAGATTTCTCACTTGTCTGTAAAAACGTGATACTTTCTGTGTCCTTTCCTGTGAAGATGACGCTTTCAAGTTATTTAAATTTTAAAACTGATTCCAATCGAGTTCCTTCACACTTCTTTCTTGTTAAGTTCACTTATCGTTCAAACATTCAATTTCTCTCTATATCAAAATATCAACCGTAAATTATTTATTAGATTTAAAATCCAGTCCTTTACTATGATAAATAAATAGCAATTTTGGTGTTATGTGTTGAGAAATTAGTAAGTACATCATATAGGCTAATTATAAAATCAACTGTTCTAATTATGATTTTAATATTGGAATAATTGTTAACTTCAGTTGAATAAAGGTTATAAAAATGTACAGTTAATATAATTTGGATAATAATCAAATTAATCAGATTTTTCAACAAATTATAGATATACGGTACTTATCTTATCACGGCACATTAATTGAGTTCTTACTTAGGAACAAATGCTTTTTGGTTCTGTATACAGATGTACGATAAAGTTAACATTTATTTTTTACATCAATTTAGTTGGACTAAAAAATTGAATACACGACTGTAACAAGTTCTTGCCTAAAATTTTATTTTATCACATTTGTTTAGTTTAAAGAGAAAGTTTTGTAGTAAGGTAAAAAACCTTGTTTTTTATGGCAATATTCATACCCTGAATTTCAAAAGTATGTCTTGGAATAATGTGTATCAGTACTTCATACTGTGAGTGAGCCGAAAAAAATTAACCAATTTTGTATATTTTAGCCATACCACAAGGATTTTAAAAATAACATTATGAATCATTTAAAATTTAGGGCATCTGCCACAAGACTAAACATTAATTTTTTTGGTTTCAAGTTTTAACGAATGAGCATTTCAACAGACTAAACATATTTTTTAAAGATGTTAGATGACGGTTGCTAGTTTATAAGGATGTGGAAGATTTAAAAGTCTTTATTACTCGTACTATTCTATTTATTATAAATACACCCTGAAAATGTCACATCAATTGATTTTAACAGTGGTAAATTTTGTAATATTATATATACAAAACCCACTGTCTGATCACGAAATCTCTGGATCCAAGAAGTCTAGAGTTATGAATTTTTTAACATGGTTTTGGGTAGGTCTGTATATGCATACTAAGAAAGGGTTTTGAAAATGTTCCACTCCAAGAGTGTTTTTTATCCCTAAAGCATATCTCTGAATGCAAGAAGTCTAGAACAATGAATTTTTTAAACATTGTTTGGGGGTAGGTCTGTAGATGTATACTAAAAAAGGGTTTTGAAAATGTTCCACTTCAACGGTGTTTGTACCTCTAAAACAAGTATCATATCTTCGTTATTTATGGGTTGATTTTGATCAAAATTGGTGTGTCGCTGTATTTGGGCATAATTTATTTCCATAGTACCACCATTAGGGTTGTGCTAAAAAAATATTTCTTTATAAAACTATCTCAACTATCCCCAGGTGAAACTGGGGCCATCAGCTAGTATTATAAATATATTTAAATCCGAAGGGGAGAGTTAAATTATAATTATTAATTTTTCCTTGCAATGGAACCTCTAAACAAGTAGTTAGCCCTAGGGGGGGTCCCTATTTTTTCTACATAATTCTAGAAAAATGTATTTTTTTAAGTAAAAATTTTACATTTTTTCCCCTTCTATATGTCCATTGGTTTTGTTATAAATTTTGCTTGTCAATTTTATTTAGTATATTTTTTGTTTTACTAGTGTACTATAATTGGAAATTATTTAGTAATTAGTTTAGTTTAGATTTATATCAAAATTGTACAATGGGACAATTTTTTCGAATAAAATAAAAATTTGGATTTTCTCAAAATCGGCTCTAATGATATTAATCTTTATACTTTTTTTTTTTAATGACCCAAACAGAATCTATTGGTGGCTTTCTCCTTAAAAATGTTGTTTCAAGAGTTATTTTGGTGAAATATAAAGATTACTTATAGAAACCAATGAACCAAATCACTAGTAAAATCTTAATTTCAACTAAAAATAGAATTTCTGTTAGAATATGTTTATTGCACAATAAATAAGTGTAAGCTATATTTAAATATTTTCCCAATATATATTGTATATAAAATTTCACAAATAGTTGATTGGGGACCATTTACACCAACTTATCTTGAATAGTCAGTAATTATTCTCATTTAAACTTCTAATATATAATTAAGTATATAGAAACATATTAGGGAGATAGATCCAGGTTTTGTGAATGGGTATGTGAGAAAATGTTTGTATATTTAATTAACAAAACTTAAAAAAGTACTTTATTCGTAATGTTAACTTAATTAGAAACTATTATTTTTAACTTGTCCCTGTATAAAATACACAACCTTAAAATTATAAGGTTATAAAATTATCGATTGACTCGATAATATTTATTTGTCATTTAAGATGCTGCCACCTGGATGGTCAAATCTGGTAAAGTTGTTGGCGTTGGAGTAGACACAGCATCCATAGACCCAGGAAGAAGTACCGACTTTATTGCACATCGAATACTGAATGGTGCTAACATCTATCTAATGGAGAACTTGGCACTGGATAATGTAAATCTACCTCCGAAAAACTTTCAACTTGCTGTCATGCCTATGAAGATCTCTGAAGGCACTGGAGCACCATTGAGAATTATTGCATATCCTTTCAACTCGGTGCCTTCTTATAAAAAACGAAACAAAATTTGGAATAATAGCTAAAATTTTATGGTTTTAACTACTTCTATTGACACTGTATTAAAATTGTATTTTTTTAAATTTAGATTTTTATGAACATGTTAAATAATGAAAGTGTATAACTCACAATAAAACAATCTCATAAAAAGCGGCCATTTTTAAAAAAGAAACCTTTTCCTTTTGCAGACCATTGAAAAATTGAATTAAAATTTTAAATGACAATATAAATGAGATTTTAAAATTTTATGGAGATTTAAGCATTACAGTTGATAATAAATGTATACTCACTTACTGCCAGATATTAAAGTCATTTTATTATTTACAACACGTTTCAGACTTAATATTCATCCATTTTTAGGTTTTCGTAATACATTAACATACAAATACGAATACATACACCAGTAATGAACTATAGGAGAGATTCGGATCGTGGAAAGTGTACTCAATAGTCAAAATCACAAATTTCATTAAATACTTCATTTATAATATTAATTAATATTATCCAGCTCATATACATTGTAATAGTGTACATTTTCAGTTTGGTGATTTTAGATTGAAAGGAGAATACATTTAACTCAATGCAACAAACAGGAAACTTATTTTGTTTTTGAATAAAATGAATAAAGAATAAAATAAATAAAGAAAATAATTAGTACAAAATGATCAGAGAAATTTATTATATGTATGTTAATATTTAAAACAGCTATAATTTTAGTTGTAAGAAAATTGCTACGTTAACATTTGAAACATAAAGGACTAATGCTGTTGCCAACCGGGTGGAAGTTAGTTGGATCTGAACATTTAGAGAGAGAAGACGTAAGAAAAAAAAGTATGTTTGTCGGAACAAAACCAAATCGTCGAAAGAAAGTGTTTTTTCTAAAAAACTAAAAGTTACATTTAAAGAACTATTATGTAATTAAGTGAGTTAGTTTGAACCAGAGAGAAATAAACTTTTAAAGTAAAAAGACCTGATTTTATAATATGATGCAATAGACAAAGTGTACTGCGTAAGCAGGAAAACGTATATAAAAAAGACAAATTGTAATAATATTAAAATAGAAGGTTTTTATATTTTATTAAGTTATTTTTACTTTTAAAAGAAAAGAATGAAGTTATTTTTATTAAAATTTTGCTCAGCTAAGCCAGACGAATTCTCGTCAATTGAGAAAAAGTGGAGTTAAATTACTTTAAATCTCAGGGTCAAAAGTTCTTTTCAAGAAGTACTTGACATAGGTGATTCAAATAAAGATTCCAAGTCTTTTTCTGCTGAAATTGTACATAAGTATTTATTAATTATTCACAACATCCTACAATTATCATCAACAAAATCATATTTTATAATTAATAGTTATCGTATAAATTTAATAAACAAATCATTAATTTATGTTTCCTTTTTTATTGTTTTGAATCTACTAAACTTTTTATCTCAAATACTTTCTTTAAAAAATGTTGCAACAGGAATTTAGTTCATGAAAATTTAAGTAACTTTGCAGTTCTCTGAAGGAAATTTAATTTAGTATTAAAACAACTTTAGTGTAATAGAAGATATTTCCTGTTTGAAACTCCATAAACTTTAAGCTTTTGCTTTATTTTATCCTAGTATTAAAAGTTTAATTTTTTTTTTTAAACTATTTTTCTTGAAATAGTCTAATAAAAAAATTTAAGATGAACAAACATATGTATAACAATTAATTTAAAACATAATACAGATTTTTAATCTAATAGTTAAAATGTAGCGCCAATACCAAAACACCAAATAAATAAAAAAGAAGTTTGAAACGAAGAAAAACTGATGTCCAGCAAATCGAAGTCCTATGGCTCTTGTTGATTTACCATTGTCTAGAAGTCATTTCTTTAAATAGTCTAAAACAATGTTCATAGCTTATAAAAAATGTTCTGTTTTTATGAACCAAATTCACCACGCGGTACACGATTTCTTTAGCACTCGTGTATAGAATAATAGTCTTTCCGATCTAGTCCGTCAGATTCTATTGTCTTAAGAATTCTTTGTTCTTTTTATTAATCATTAAATACAAATGTTCATTTAAAGGCCCTGTATTTATGGTCCTATCATCATACAAACACGCTAATTGTCTCATTCCTTTGTCTCACTGTATTTAAATCTTATATTAATTAATACGTTATTCACAATGTTACTACTCAAATTATGTCTGTCTCTCGTACACATTGATTTCTAGTCCTTAACTAACGCAAATTATCACTCAAAATACTTCTTATAACTCTTCTAACATTTTGCACTACATTATCAAAAAACTTCTCTAGACAAATTTATAACAGGTCTGACCTCGTCAGAGTTCATCTCTCGACTGTAAAGTTCACATTTTACTACATCTGATCTCTAGCTAAGGCTCACTAAGACTTCTTACCGCCTCAACACTTCTAGTAAAACTAACCAGCCACGAGATTTTCTGTCCCGCGCTTCCTCCAAAAAGTCCTTGACACATCAATTTATAATTAAATATTCAATTACACATTTTACATAATTTTTTATTAAAACATTTATTATAAAATCATACTAAGACTATTTATTATACAATATTGTTTTCTTGGATGTTTTTTGTTAATAATTTACAGATTTCCTTAATTAATTTTACCACACTTGCGTACGCTAAGAACCAATCAGAATCTTCGATCTACTTCTGAATAGCCAATCACGTCGCTTGTTTTAACCCCATTATTTTACTATGTTACAAAGTATCTGAGTTTTTAAAGAAAAACTATAAGATTTGAATAAAGTGTTTGAACTAAAAACAAAGTACAGTAGAGTCTCGCAAACTCGGCACTCGATAACCCGGCAGTCCGGATTACTCGGCGACCCCGGCGGGAAAAAATATATTGCTAAAAACAGCGATGTTCGTAAAAGATCGGCAGATCCCAAAGCAGGCATTAACTTCGATCGTTCGAATCGTTGATGGTACTTTTCCCAGTTAAACTCGTCACAAAGCTTTTTAACAGATTCCCCTCTGTCAAGTCTATTTAACACATTTAACCGCGTCTCAAACGAAACCAACACACTCTTCCGTTTTCGTAACTCGCTCATTTTTATTTACTGTATATACTGTGCGTAGATCATAACCAGTCCAAGAAAACTGAAAAAAAATGTTATATTTTCCATAATGTATACTAAATTGATTCGTGGAAAAAAACGGCCCATCAAACGTTTTTACAGGTGTATGTCTGCTATACCGACGGGTGCCAATGCCGCGGTGTTTTTACGCCGCCAACAATGGGATACCGCTATCGACAAAGTCTTTTGATATCGCCGCCGCATTGGTGTTTCAATTACAATTTATTTTTTGCCCTTATTCCCGATAACCCGGCATTTCACAAACTCGGCACACTTCCGGTCCACATTACGCTGAGTTTGCGGGACTCTACTGTATATAATTATTGTGACTGTTATAAAAGTGAAAAGTAAATCTAAAAAAGTTATTTTTAAAAACGAGAGACAAGATTTTGATAGAATGACGCCATGTGGTTTCAATCCGGAAAAGAAGTGAAATAATCAAAAGTTTTATGTAAAACATTCAATTTAACTTCTGTGAATAAGTGCATGTCTGGTATAACATGCTGAAACTATTTTTTATAGAAATTCAAAAATGTAAATAGTTAGAATTTGTAATTTATTGTTGAAAGTTGAATAATATGTTTGTAGAATTGTCACATGTTTTTTGAAAGAAAGAAAATGTTTTATTCAAATTTAACTTTGAAATCTTTTATAATTAAAAGATTTTCATTGTTTAACTTTTTGAATTAGATATTTTAAATTTAAAAAAGAATAAATATTTTATAAAAGTTATTATTGTGAAAGATAAAAAATATTAGCTTTTGAAAAATTAGAAATTTCATTTTGACATTAGGTTGCAACCATAATAAAAATAACAAATAAAGTTTTAATGAAACATAATTGAGGAAATTGCCGGAAGAAGGGCATACAGCTCTAAAAGGTGTTTTGAGTAAACACCAAATGAAAAGTTATTTTTTCAATAACTTTGTTATTATTATTGATACTTTGTTAAACAATTTTATGTTTGTTCAAACCATTTAAATCTGATTTAGAAACCATGGTAACATTACACTAAGATCTATGTTGGAAAAAAAAAATATAAAAATGCATTTTATGTGCCCTTCTTCCGGCAATCGACATTAAATGTTGATAGGCTAAATAAATAAAAAGCTTTTATTAAGAATCTGGTTTATTTGGAAGAAAACAACCTATGAATAATATTTACAATGAAACGGACCTTATTTTAGGTATACATTGACTTAATTTGCTTCATCAATAAGGGCCTCAAGCCAGTCTTTATCGTCCAAAGGAAGGTGCTTCATGAGACTTCTCACGTCTGCGATTTTAGCCTCAGAGATTTTGGGAAAAGGCACAGTTTGTGGTTGAGCTTGTCTTTCTTTAATAAAAACTTAAACGGTTTATAGTTTGGAAAAAAGGAATCTGAGCCCAATACACTTCCACAAGATTTATACTTGATCATTACATATTTCATTATAGTGAACTTCAAGGTCTTAGCTGATTTTGAAATATCAACAAAATATGAAGAAAGGCATTCATCCCATTGCTTAATAAGGTCACGATCCATTATGACTTGAAATGGGCTGGGATTCTGTCGAGCTTCAACGATTGCTTGCAACCATGGTTTTGCTGTGCCGATTACTTCTTGCTTCTTTGCGTTTGATCGTACGAGACCAAAGTTCCGGTCACATTGCGAAAATGAGTGACCTCTCACTGGGAATAGTTGGAGAACCTCGACACCAAAAACCCTGCTAAACTAGGAACAAAACTTTACCATAGTAGAGTTACGGTTTTGCCCTCCAGCAGAGTCCGAAAGTAACACTACAGTTTTCACTTCTTTGAATATTTGAAGATTTTGTTTGAGGCATTCATACAAAAACGATGCTACAGAATTGGAGTTTTTGTCGCTTTGTGTCTCCATAAAACAATAAAAGTAGGACTCATCATTATTAAATACATGGATGTTGAAAGCGTAGAGCCATAAAAGTCTTTTATAAAATTGAGAGTTCACATTAAGTTTGGGCACAGGATAATTTTGAGCGTAGTCAAACTCACAAACTAAATATGCAGGATCCGTTTTAGCTTTCTCAATAAAATCTTTCCTTAACTCTTGCCTTTTTTATACTTCCTTTGATGAAGTTGATAGGGTACTTTACAGTCGTCATTACTGTCCAAAACTAGTTTTTGTTTGCACTCTGAACAAAAATCAAATACGTCAGTCTTGGGTGATCGCATTCCAAAATTAAAATTACTTTTAAAAGTTTGAAGTAATGAGGATAGCCCATTTTCAAAGCCTCTTTAGTTTGAGATTTGTAAAACTCCTGGAACATAGTGTACAGGGTTTTTATATTTAAATCAGGATTGTCGAAGTACAACAAAGATGGCACAATAGTGGCTTTCACTATGTGGAATGGATTCCAGATGGCTTTTCATTAAATCCAAAACATTACTTTTAAGTTTATGGGGTCCTCTTCATTCAGTTTAGAATTTTAGTTTGAATAATTTGGATTCTTTTTACCGAAACTTGAAATAAGTTCTTTATAAAGACTTGACATACCTTTGATTGTATTCCATTAATACTAAGGTTATAAACCCAAGTATGAGTACGGCTTTTCTTGGCTTGCACTGATACAGTTTTCTGCAGAATTGTGTTCCCATAGCCTTGTAAAGGAAGGAGTCTTGGTAACATTTGTCCTGACTGTTGTAAAAATTTAAGAACTGTTCCTCTTGGCAATCTCTTGAAAATTTATTCCAGCAATTCTCCTTACAACACTGCTCTATATATGTAAACTGCTTTACCCAAACTAGTAACATAACTCTCCCCGCTGACTCTTTTTTGCTTAGCATTTTCACGAACTAAATTTACATTATTCCCATAAACTTTACGTTTTTTTCTTTTTGACAAGTCCGTCTTCACTCAATGGGGATGTTATTTTTAGGAAAATACACTTACTAAAACAGATATTAACCTCAGGAGTATAAACACAGAAACCAAACAAAACTGTCAACTCACCACACCACCAGCACAGCACTGACAGCTGATTTTTGAACATGACAGACTTTGGAAAAAGTTTCACCAAAGAGTAACGAATTAAGATATCCACTTGAAATTTTCTGAGTATATATAAAACATCATGGCGGATCGAAAACAGCGATTGCCGGGAAAAGGGCACATAGCGCTATGTGCCCTTCTTCCGGCAATGTCCTCAATTTTGATTAATATAGAGTGTAGGATGTTAAGTGTAATTTTGTTTTTTCAGGTAATATTTTGATTTGTATGAAATTTTATGTTAAAAAATGTTTATTAATAATAAAACGTACATTTCAGAAAAAAGGATTCTGTATTTTATTTAATATTCTTCAAAGTACACTGTTTTAAAAGAACTTGCGATGTGAGAGAAACTTTATACTCTCTTCAAGAGTAATTTTTTTTATAATTGATTTCATTTTTATTTTTGTAATAAACATTACAAAATGGCGCCCAACTTTTATTAAATAATTTCCAATAATCACAAAGCACATAATTAATAATTGAATTGTTTCAATTAGTGAACCAACGTGTGGCATTACAAATTCCCTCATCATTAAATAATTGAATAGTTACAACATATATGAAATCTACTATATAATAAATAAATTCAAATTGTGGAAGTATTTCCTGAAATACAACAAAATACACGATTCTTAAAATTAAATACATAAATTTAAAACAAGTATAATAATAGTTCAAATAATTGGGATTCACAGTATATGACTGTATTTGAACTAGGGAAATAATTCACAGTCTGTTTTTGAATTTCTTAATATTTAAAGTTCATAAATCATCTTTTCCTCGAGATTCTAACTTGTACTAGTAGAATTTTTTTAAAGTTTTTCGTTACATTGTTATGTATTGCGAGAACTAATAATATGTTTTCATATGAAAATGTTGTTTGAAAAACAACATAACCGCCTATACCAGGACGCTAATCACTGATTTTAATTAAAATCAATAAAAAACTATTTCTTTCACTGAAATGGTAATTTGTTGCATCACTCTTGAAGAATGTCGGAGGGCTATCAAACTAATGAAAAGGTCTTGTGATGACGAGAGAGTCAACATGACCACTCTCGCCGAACAAAGATGAGCTAATCAAACTACATGAAGTCTTCTGTATCAGTTCAACTGCGAAATGCTGTGATTAGTGGATCTTTTGGGCCAATTGGGGATAACCTGACAATTACATCGACGCACTACACACTGCCCTCTCTTAATATATTTTTAATTTAGGGGAAAAAATACTCTTTCTTAAATTTACTTATTTATTATAAAAGTTTACAATCAAATAGAAACATTTTGTACAGGAACAAACTACAGTCCTGAAACTTATCACATTATCTCGTAGAAAGTAAAAATAATACATAACTTAACCAAATAACAACACATTTTAAAACTAAATTCCTAAACTAACCTCAAGAATCGCGGTTTTGAAAAAAAAATTAAGAGGTTGAGAACGCCTTGAATCCTTCAAAAACCCATCGTCTTTTCATATTGGCACAAATTCCTGAGAGTTCTTGTTGGAAAATGGGAGGGCATCTCATCATCAACTGTTTTATTTCTGAAAGCTTAAGAGATGGTTCAAGTTTTTTTTAGATACAACCAAACATAATCAGTACCAGCCCCAAAGGGATGTACGTCAAAAAATATAGTGATTAAACCTAAAACATAAATTACCATTATTTTCAATTCTATTTTGTATTACTTAGAATAAAAATTACTACAAAGGTGAATGTCAAGTTTGTACTGAGTATGTTTGGTTCGAATTAAAAATTTTACGAATTGGAACTCTTGAAAATTGCTTTCTATTCATAGGTCGCATTGACATGCTTCCTATGTTAATTTTTTCCTGACTTAGAAATTATAATTACATTTATTGTTATTAAATTAAAAATACATGAAAATTAGATTTTTTAATATATTTATAACAACAGATTTCTCCTACTTTGGGCAGCTTTTTTTTTAAATTTTGTTCTTCAAGGTACATAACTTATAATACAATATGATATCTAGAAAATGTAAAAATCAAAATTCTGATTTTCAAGAAAATCAATTTTCAATTCGCGAAAATTTTAAGTCAGACCACCAGTTCCCAACAAGATCAAAAATTGCCCATATCGAAACTAGATTCAATTCATAGCATGCCAATTGATCGTAATGCAAATGAACCTTCCAAGAAATTAGATTTTAAAAATAGAATTTCTTGTCACATTGAAGTGCTCAAATCTTGATAACCAAATATTTGACAATTTCAATATGTTCTGTGTCTGTTTTGTAACAAATCTTCGAAGTAAATTTCTTGAAAACAAAACATCTCGCCTTTCTCCCTTTTATAGATTAATTTTTTTATTCTAGAAGGAAGGGACTGCCAGACACTGCACACCACCACTCCCACTCCTCGGACAGACTGGCCAAGTCTGTGATAAGCCTCCTGCCAGTATATCTTTGGAGGTAGCTTCAGTCTGCGATACAGTGACAGCTGTCCAATGGAGTGGGCTGACTAGAAGTTTCAGCATCCGATCCACCCCCAGGCACTGCCACAGACTCCGAGGAGCCTTCTGCCAATGAACCAGGAATAGAACTACCAGGAGGCAAAGCCTTCACCATAGTAGCCTTTGTTACCTTAGGAGGAAGATCATGTTTCCCTTTTAGCCGAAGTTGAATTTCTCCAAACTTGTAACTAAGTTTAAGTCCATCTCTTTTTAGTTTTGAGGCTGTCATAACATCCACGGAGAGGACCAGAAGTGTCATAAGAAAGCTTTCTTGTTCTCTACGAAGAACTTTCCATTGATCAACATGTAGGCCATCATTTTGTACCTTCAAGTAATGAAGAATGGTCTCATTAGAGTCATATCCACTATTTGGGAAATATGCTGTCGCAACCTGTGCAAGAGAAATCTCTCCCTCCGACACAGCCTTAAGAGCAGCGTTTTCCCATGGTTTTAGCTTTTTGGCTATGTTTTTGAGCCAATTTGCTGTTTCTTCATTTGAACAAATGAAGATGAGGTATCCTGGCTTTGGTATTACACCTAGGAACTTGGGTTTGAGCCCCTCTCTTTGCTGCAATACTTCTGCCAGAATCTCCTTTTGCACCAAATTTGTTTGGCTAACTGTGAGCAGAGTTTCAGGGAAATCTTCAGCTAGGAAGCCTATCCTTACCCCTGCCGTCACTTGGCCATAAGTTGGAGTTGTTGTTTGTTCTGCCTCTGAGTTTGGACTTTGGGCTTCAAAGTGCTCTCTAGGCTTTTTTGCCAATCTGCATTCCGAATTAGTTGTTTTTGCAGATTGGCGTCGTTTTATCTTTTGTACTGCCTGTACTCGTGCTTCAGCCCTACTGTAGCCTTGTGAAATTAGCCACTTCATCCTCTTCCTGCCAGCACCACATAGCTTGCCAAGTTTACTTGTAGTAGTGGAGACTGCTTGTTTCTCTACTGTTACATTCTCTGCAGATTTCATACTCATTGAATAGTTGTTGCTCCTTTTATCTTTCATTTCAATAATATCTCGATCTCTGTACCAACAAAAATAAATACTATTATTTATGTTTGTATTTGTTACATTTTAAATTGTACCAAGTATAATAAATTAATCATAAACAAAGATGTTTATTTCAGAAATACTACATGAAGATTAAAGTGGCCAAATATTAAGTGAGGTTAGGTACCAAGATACGCTTTATAACTAAAATTATGCTGAACTACTCAATAACCATCTAATCATCATAAATCTAATCTTGACTTCGTTCAAAAAAGTTGTCACAAAATTTTTAATTAATCTACATAACTTTTAGATCTCTTGACAATTAAAGATTATGAGACTTCAGATACATTGCTGATTACGTATAGTTCCCTCATTAATAAATTGAATATCAGGATATTTATTGAAAGCTTTAATTGCTTGGTTCTATTACAAACACTAGTAATTTAATCATTTTACATTATATTTAGTAAAGTAATATTTCGTGATATAATTATGTATATTATGCAATGAAATAAATATTTTCTACATTGAATATATTTTTAATTTGACATCACAAGACTTTGGTAATAAAATTTAGCCAATTTGTTGAATAACTCGCATGGGGTGCTTGCAGAACTCCATGTGGATAAATGTTTGTGTCCAAAGTAAGTTGGCAGATCTGTACCTTCAAATGACTGTACATGACAGCTGCCAAACTAGTTTTCGGCAGTTTTTGCCATTTTAGTATAACGATTGGTGAAGTCAAAGTGTACTGGGGATCCGCTAGTAGTATTGTAACTTTTTTGACTGTGGTAACATGTGATTCAATTATCATAGGAAAGTGAAGTAGTATGATTTCTATTATTTATTCATATTTTGTTAGCTAGCATCATAGAGCCGCTAGAATTAGGCAATATATTTTTTAAGATATTAGTGAAGACATGTATCATGTACCAGAATCAGACTAGGACGAGGAGTATCATATCAGTGAATCTGATTACAACACTAATTCCTACTTAGATGACGAGGAAAATGATGCTGACTATGTTCCTAGTGAAAATGAACTTCAGAACATGAAAACCAGTATTCTAATACAAACAGTGAAGTACCAATGCAAACGGTATAAGAACAAGAAGAAAATAGTGCGTTCTTACCTGAAGAGATGGTGGATGAAGTGGACATAATCAAGAGTCAGCAATTCCCACGGCCAATAGCGTAATGAGGAAAAATATAGTAATTAATTATAGAAATAGAAATGAATTTCTTGGAAAAGACAAGCTTACTCGTTGGAAGAAAACTCTTGGTTGCACAAGAACTGTAAACCTTGTGAGACATCTTCCAGGACCAATTCACAATTGAAAGCATGTGATCAAATTCACTTTTCATAAGTGATCAAACTGTAGATATAATTATGAGAAATACAAATGTTTACATAACTAAAACAGCTGATAAACTCTATAAGAAATAGAGACTGCAGGCTAACAGACAGAACAGAGATAAAGGCATTTTTAAGGCTGCTAATTTTAGCTGGATCTTTTCATTCTTGTCACCAAAATTTGAAAGTCTCTCTCCAAGTAGTTTAACTACTATTGATGAACAACTTGTTGCACTTAGGGGCAAGGGTTCATTTAGACAGTAAACTTAGTAAATACGGTATTAAAATATTTACACTAACTGATGCCAAAATGATCTACATAAAATCAATGGACATGATGGGACACAACCAGCAGGAAGCCCATATAAAACGCCAAACAAGGCACATGTTGTGTTACATTTGGTAAAAACAGGGAGAAATATTACAGCTGAAACCTGGTTATCTAGTTTTCTTTTGATGTACAAGTTGATTAGGAAACAACTAACTATTGTGGGAACAATAAGAAAAAACAAGACAAAACTACCACCCGAGTTCGTACAAAAAGAAAGAGAAGCTCAAAGCAGTATATTATTTGGTTTTCAAGAAAATGTTACTATAGTACCCCATATTTTTCCAAACAAAACAGGTGTGTTGTATTCATTTCAAAATAAATATGGACTATGATGATACAATTGATCATCACATTGGAGACAAGCTAAAACCAGAAATCATTACTTTTAACAATAGCACAAAATCTAAAGTTGATGTCGTTGATGAAAATTGGGGTTCATACTCAATCTCTAGAAGGTGTAAAATGGCCCTTGGTAGTATTCTACAGGCTTTTGGACACATTCATGGTATTAATGCCCAAGTTATATATATATATATATGTCCAACAATGTACACATTAATCAGCCGAGAAGATTATTTTTAAAATAAATTGGATTAGCACTAGTAAAACCAAAGGCTATGAAACGATCTGTCACTGTTTGTATTTCGAAACCAATCCGACAGACTGCAAAGAAGATTGCACGAGTACCAGTGGTTGAACGACTCCTAGGGATAGAAAAAACTTATCAGTTATAACCGAAAACTGGTTTCTTTTTGTTTCGATTATCTGGTTATTCTTTTGTCCCAGTTAAAATCTTTCTTTCTTTTTTTTTTAAATTCAATAACTGGGGGGGGGGGAAACCGACACCGGTATTAAACTAGTAGTGTAGTATAGAGCCGTACTTGTAACTCTAAATGTTCAACACGATTGCAGTCGTGGAATTGGTCTCTCTTTCATTTAGAGTTCAAAAATATTTATCGTTGGTTGGAAGTTTTATCGCTTCTGAAAGATTGATGTTGTTTCCGATAAGAGGAGTCGACTTACGGATCAAAACATCATTGAAAGAGTTTTTATGAATAGGTTCGATGATAAATATTGCCCATGAATGAAATTTATAATGTTTTGTATTTCATTTGATTTTTTTATGAAATTGTATTTTTAGTTATAAGTCAAGTAAAAATAAATTTACTTTATTTCATTTTTTGTAAAAATATTTTATTGTTGTCTAAACGTTGTTTTTTCCTCTTCAAAAATCGATTATTATAAAAACCGGTTATTGTGAGCGTTTATAACTGCCAGGTTAAACCGAATGTAAAATAAACTGGAGTAACCAAAAACCCTCTTTTCTAGTTATAATATTTCCCCCCTTTGAAAGAGCTTCTTCTATGTTGTGTCTTTGTTATTACCCTCGGGTAACCCGTATCTTCGGTCCTTCCCCCTGGATATTCAAATTCTTCCAATCCTCTATGTCTACCGATGGTGCTTTAAATCTAGAGCTTGTTGAAGGAAAACTGAGTAAGGTTCTCCTGAAAGAAAGTTATGGTGTTATTATAAAGAAAGAGGTTATAAATATTTTAAAAGATATACTAATTATCCCTACGAACCTTTCATTAGAAGGTCCAGAAGATTTTCCACTTTTATGAATGGAGAGCAGGTAACTTATCTTTTGGACTACAATATCAGCTATTCTGGACAGTGTTTGATCCATAAATCCAACTTCCAAAAGTCCAATCAATTTTTCTCTAAATGTTTCAAAGAAAATTTCTTCACGAGATACCAAAATGTCTGCACTACCTTGAGAAGATTTTTCCATGTACAATGCTTCAGATAACAGACCGACTGCTTTTGATCCAAGAGAACCTAAACGACTTTCTAGTATTAAAAGATGTTTTAGAACTGAAATCAGTCCATTCTCTCCTGTATGTTTGGTCGCAGTACGAACAACAGAAGAATCTTCATACTGTGTCATTAATTGTTGAGGTGATCTGAGTCTAGAATTATCAAATCTTCTTGGATCTTCTTCATTGAACCTAGGATACAAATATAATGTTAAAATCACGAAGAGTAAAATTTTGAATAAATTAATGTTTGTAACATCCCAAGTGGAATTAAAGAATGGATAACTGAATTTAGTCACAAATGTTTAAAAAAAAAATTTCATTCTCAGAACTTCTTATTTATAAATGCAATAATTGTCTAGAAAAGGACTTAAGTGTCTGACATCAAAGAGTTTAACAATTATTGATCAGATTAAAAATTTGAAATATTGGACGTTAAAACCAAATTAAAGGATCACATTAAAAAATTGAATATTGCTGTGAGAAAACTTTAAGGAAATTTTATTTGTTGCGTTATTTGTGTTCAAAAATAGTTTTAATTTAATTGTATTTAGCTATTGTTTTCTCGAGATTACAGTATGGCATCTGGTACAACATTAAAACCTGCAAAAGAAAGTACGGTAATTAGTTTGATTCATTTTAAAACTAATGTTGTACATTCTCTTCCACTATTTAAACAGACTGCAGTACTTCCTTTATATTATGTTGATATATACAAATTATTAAAAACGTTCTATACTTTTTGCAAAACTGCTAGATCAGCAGATTTGCAATTTACGATCATATTTATTAATGTCCGAAAAGATAGAAATTTTAATTATTTAATTCCAAAAGCTAGGCTTGAAATTTATAAATATTCATTTGAATAACTGACCTACTTTATTTAATCATCTTTCAGATTTTATAAAATCATGTGTCAAGGTTTGGCAATTCCGAAGAAATTAATGTGAATCAATGTGTAGAAGTAAATTATGTTTCTTTAGTCAATTTCTAAACATCAAATTCAACTCAGGGAGCGGTCAAAGTTCATTTAAAATTTTTTCTATAAACTTGCAAATCATAATACCTTACTTTTACTTGCAGCTTAGAATTTTAAGTCGTAAACCTTCAAATAATTCTTTAAAAAATTATTCATATTGTTTGTATTAATTTCGAAATATTCAACATTTTATGATGGCTTCTATGGATTTATTGTTAAATAATTCTCAAATTTATATTTTTGTAAGGATGAAATCCCTAAGGGGTCACTTAGTGAGTATTGGAATGGCAATTTCAAAGAATTCTGATTGGATCTACATTTTTCTTTGTTACCTTGAGTTAGACTTTCATCTTTCCAAGATCCTTTGTTTCACTCTTGATCTACACATTTCTTCAAGTTAGACTTTCATCTTTCCAAGATCCTTTGTTTCACTCTTGATCTACACCTTTCTTCAAGTTAGACTTTCATCTTTCCAAGATCCTTTGTTTCACTCTTGATCTACACATTTCTTCAAGTTAGACTTTCATCTTTCCAAGATCCTTTGTTTCACTCTTGATCTACACCTTTCTTCAAGTTAGACTTTCATCTTTCCAAGATCCTTTGTTTCACTCTTGATCTACACCTTTCTTCAAGTTAGACTTTCATCTTTCCAAGATCCTTTGTTTCACTCTTGATCTACACCTTTCTTCAAGTTAGACTTTCATCTTTCCAAGATCCTTTGTTTCACTCTTGATCTACACATTTCTTCAAGTTAGACTTTCATCTTTCCAAGATCCTTTGTTTCACTCTTGATCTACACCTTTCTTCAAGTTAGACTTTCATCTTTCCAAGATCCTTTGTTTCACTCTTGATCTACACCTTTCTTCAAGTTAGACTTTCATCTTTCCAAGATCCTTTGTTTCACTCTTGATCTACACCTTTCTTCAAGTTAGACTTTCACCTTCCCTACATCTCTCTGTTGAGCAATTCTTGTTCCCCGAGGGTTAGGGGTCTATAATAATAAGAAGTTGAGGTAAGTTTAGTAACCGTACAAATTGTCGACCTCACTTTATCGACTGATTTTTATGGTGCATAACCTCAGGTAATTGAAAAAGTGATTTTCAATAAGCCATCCGTTCGTTGTCTGCACAATTGCGCTCACATGAGTTAAGACTAGTAATAAGAATTTGGTATGTGCTCATATAAAATGTTATCAAAATTCAGAAAATTAAATTAAAAATGTCAAATTGGTGACCATTTTAAACAGTTTTTTATTCATATCTCATGTGTTTCAACTTATAACACACCAAAGAAGATAAAAATATGAATATTTCAATTGTTCGTGTAATAGTAACAATCCCACCTCTGTATGATGACAAATAGTGAAGTTATTGTCAAAAATGTAACGTTTAACCTTCCAGGAAAATGTGATATTCATATAAATACGAGATCCAGCAGAGCCGAGATACTGACACGAGCAAAGCGAGTGGAGACTATTTAATACAAACCCAACATCAAGAAAGTAGTGCTCGATATACACAATTACAAAGTTCAGATAAACTATGTAACAACAGTTTTAAACAAGCTTACTCTACTGTGTAGAACCCAGTATCTACCAATACAATTTTAACATTTCCTACAAGACACCAATTTCAGGACATTATATTTAGAGGATGTATTTGTATTACAGTGCATAATGGGGCTGGGTAAGTACCATGATGGCCCATAAATTTTTTTAAAAACAATACATACATATGAGCAAAAGTTTATCAAAATGTGAAGACAATTTTGAGATAAACAATCCAAAATTTTGAGATAAACAATCCAAAATTTTGAGTTACACAAAAAATTATAAAACCCCCTGATCGGTAAAATATGTCCAAATACCAAAAGTGATCAAAATGGGTCCATTCATTATCAAACTTCATGGATGACCGATGCAGTGGACGTCGATGCACAATTCCCTAGAATCTCATAACTGATATTTCAATAAAAAACTCAATATCAGATTTTTTGACTGATGGGTCAACTTTCAAAGTTCTATATTTTTAGTTTTTGTGAGAAAAATTTAATATATTGTTTGAAAAAAAGATTCTAGTCCAAAATTAATAACGACAACTTTTATTTTTGTACAGGTCTCTTCAGACACAATGTTGTATTTACCTTCTGTCTTTCTCTCCATCTCGAATCAATCTATAATTTCTTTCTCTGCTTCTGTCACGATCTCTATCACGACTGTCTTCTTTACTTCCAATTCTGTTATTTTCTTCTTTTCCATATAACAGTCTCACTTGCTCTCTTTCTAATTCTTCCCCTGCAATTAAACTCCATTAATTAATTAATTTCTTATAATATATTTTATATAGTTAAACCAAATGTAAAAACAGTAGAGTAATCAACCAATTCATTTAACAATGAAATATTTTAATTTTAAAACCAGCTAACTCTGTTTACATTTCTTGTGCTAATTTTAATATTTTATATGAAGTTGGGTGCCATTTTGTAACATTTATTACAAAAACAAAATAAAAATAATAAAAAAGAAATACTCTTGAAGAGAGCATAGAAAATTTCTAATTGGGTCGTAAGTTCTTTAATATAATACAGTAGTGTACTCTGGAGAATTTCAAATAAAAATACTGAATCCAATTTTCTGAAATGTACATTTAATTATTTTAAAAAATATATTGTAGATTACACACAAGTTAAATATTTCCTGAAAAACATAAATAATCACATTTTTTATAACATCATAAAATTATCCATATTCATGTAATTCATCCATATTTTATTTTTTTAAATTTTGTGGTTGCAACCTAATTCAAAATAAAAAAATCTTTTATATATAAGAATGCAATATACTCAAAATTTACAATATTTTTATATTATCAAATTTCTTTTATTTAAAGTTTATAATCATTATTTTTAAAAACAAAATCTTCTCTTATCTGAAACCACGTGATATCTCTGCAAACATCCTATCCAAATTTCATTAGTAAACTATAAGTTCCAGTTATTTTTGTTTAAGTTTTTATGAAACATAACTTGAGCATGCTAAACACTGAAGCTAATTTCTCTATCATACTTAGAATTTTCATTTTATTCAAACTATTTCCTTGTTCAAACCGCATATCATCTTATGAACTTATATCACATCTATTAAAAAAAGTATCTTATTTTAAAACATCTGATCTCTCTAAAAAAGTAAGTTATTCAATTTTACGTTTCATTTCCGAGATAATCACTTGTCTGATTTCTCCTTTATTTAAAAATAACTTATCAAAATCACATGATTTTTTTTCCTTAAACACAATGTCCTGTTCACTCTACTGTCCACCTTTGTCTAATTTAATTCAACTTTTTCCTTGTCCCACTTTCACACACAACACACTGATGTCATATTTCTCTTATATCTAATATTATATGCGTTTTCATATTATTAACATATTTTTTACACATCTCTCTGACCATTTAGTACTAATTACCTTCTTTATTTAACTGTATCTACTATTATTATAATATTCTATAACAGAATACATTTTCTATCCACTGCCTTGAGTCAAACTACTTTTCTAGTCAGACCAAATTTACATAACCTGAAAATGTACCCTATTATAACAGCATTTACTATTTATTCAACCATGAGGAATGAGAACAAAACGGTGGACATATGAGGTTTGTTCCAAAAGTAAGTTTACCAAACGTACTATGTATGACTTGACAATGTAGCATCTCGTTATTGTATACTGCGTGTTGGTAATGACTTAGACTGTGTGTACATATGTGTTTCAATTGGATCGACCAAATCAGTCAATACCTCTTGCCATTTGTGTACAGTCGTGTTTAATCCTCGTAATGTTTGCAATGCAGGAAAATATCAAAACAACGGAGCACTAACAAATTTTATGTGAAACTCGACGAATTTACTATTGAAACATTTGATTTTATAATCGAACCTCATAGAGATTCAACTCTAGCAAGAACAGTATTTTTATAGTGACAACAAGCTTTCAAAGTTGTTTTTTAGTTTATCTTTTTGGCCCTTGTTGTCACTATAAAAACACTTTTCTTGCTAGAGTAGTATCTTCATAAGGCTCAGTTATAGAATCTAAAGGAAACTAATTACATTTAAATATTGAACATCAAGTTTCACAAATCGCTTCACACATGCGCATTGAACATTATATAAGTTGTTATAGTTCTTTTAAAATACGATGATTTCCTTAGTAGTAATATTGTATGTAATCAGTATTTCATGTAAATAACAGTTGAATTATATTAATATAGTAGATTAAACCTTCACCAAACTTGTCTATTTTGTCAATGACAGGTTAGGTTAAGTTAAATTCTTTTATATTTATTTCATATGAAACAAATATCCTTTACCAATTACAGCCATCACTATATTTCCATTTCATGGCAAAATAATATTATTGTCACAGGTATTAACACTTTTAAGGAAACATCGGTCCGACGAGCACCCAGGGAATTTTTGTTTTATTGTAGTGGCAGAACTGTTTCGGCCCGGCGGATGACAAAAGCAGTACCTTCCCCCTACCCCCTCCTGAACCGGTTGACCTTGATTTTAGTTTCTCTCTGTGACCCGCACAGTCGTGACGTATTGTTTTTTCAAAGTCTAGTGGTCTGTGAGACGGGCTGTTTCCCTGTGTGTTCTTGATAAGTGTTGAACAAATGATTTTTTTTAATAGTTTTATATCACCTAGCTATTATTCTAATACATAATATATATATGTTATATTTTTTTCTCGTCAATAACACACCTTGTAATTTTCTATATCAAACGTGTGGACTATTAATTTCATCAACGTTTCTGACTTCACTATCCATAAATATTGTTCAGTTATACAAAAATATGTGTTATATAATAAAAATAAACAGTTAAAGAGATAAAATTGTTTTATTTTGCCATTTTTTTATGAACCAATACAATTCATCATAGTAGACAATTGAAAACTGTGATAAAATTACAAAGAGGTCCCAGAGACCGGACGTTTCCTTTAGCGTCACAGATTTCATGTTTCCCTAAGAGTGTTAAACCTACAATTAGTGAGATCAATAATCAATACCAGTCAACAGCAACTTTAATATGTAATATCTAGTAGCTCGTCATCAGTAAATTAAAGATTTTTTATTTTGAATTAGGTTGCAACCTCAAAATTAAAATATATATATATATATATATATATATACTGATGACGAGCTCGCCATCAGTAAGTAGCTTGTTGTCAGTAGTAATAAAGTAGCATCAGTAATTGATGCTACTTCAATGGCATCAATTCCCTAAATTTTACTAAATGTATTTGTATGTGTATTTGGTGCTTTATATTTTTAATTTCAAATTTTGCACTTCTAAGAGAACAGATGACCTGATGAAGCAGAGAGTATTGTCTGAGCAACCCATAATACTCACTTCAATCAGAGCTAGGACACAAATCAAATCAAGATCTGCATCTACAGTTTAATTTTCAAAAGTTTGAATGAACACAACCAAAACAAATGGTGGGAGCTCCTTGCAACTGTGGGACCAATTCCCAGAGACCTGGAAAGATCTACAGCAATTGCTCAATTTCGTATGACCACAAGACATGACTACCTGCAGGCCTACCTTCACCTCATCGGCCTAGCTACTAATGACATCTGCCCACTGTGATAGACCGCTAAAATAAATGGAGAGAACCTTAAACTCTCCCCTGACCACATCGCTATGCCAGACAACATCACTAGCCGCTATTAGAAGACCCATCAAATGGCCAAACAGCCAAAGTCAGATGTTGAATAAAGTAATTTTTTTTTTCATTTTCAATTTTTAATATGAAAAAATTAATTACCTTCTAAAATACAATTTTTTTTTCTTTTTTAAGTTAAGTTTGTAATAAATGAATTTTCACAAAAGTTATTTATTGTCATGATTTAGAGGAATAATTAACATTACCGGTACATCTAATCTATCATTTAACTTCGTCCTGTGTTTGTCTTCTCAAAGTCTATTACAGACAAAAATTGCTTTAGCCCAAAGTTTCCAAATATCACGATAAATTTTCCTTAACATTAATTTAGTTAAATCAGATAAGAACTGATCATGCAATTAGAGTACTCTGTTAAGAGATATACCTTTATAAAATTATATAAATTACAACCAGGTGTAAGAGTATGGTTATGCAATATATAGATATATTATGAACTGATACTTACCAAAGAGGGAATTTGAGAAATTATAAGACATTAGCGTTATGATGTTGAAGGAACCAATGTTAATCAGCTGTCGTTATCCTGCAATTTGTACAGTTACAGATTATAAATTCTATAAATATATGAAGTAAACCTATATTGTAATATACTATTTACTAAATTTGCTTAGATTTAATTACAAAAACTTTTACATGACCATTGTACATGCTTGTAAATCCAAGATCTGATTGACTACAAGAAAAAAACCTAACTGATTCAAGAATTTGTTGTATCCTAAGAGATATTTAAAAAAGCAAATTTTCATTTAGGAACCGCAATAATTATTAAAAAAATCCTTGGACCTTGATTTATTAATAATTGTCTTCGAAATTGTAAAAAAATTAATATGAAAGAAAAAACAAAAACAATTTTATTAATATTTTTAATTTTAATTTTAATAATAATAATAATTTTAATAATAAATAACAATTTTAATTTTATTAATATTTAGTAACTTAATCTAACACTGTAGAACTGAATTTGGCATAATGTCATCAACTATTTCGAGGTGTAACTTAGGCTATCGAAAGAGCAGCAAGTGCTCATCTACCATATCAACAATACAAATACACTGCCTCGGTAGTTAACACCAACTACAATGTGAAATTATTAGAGTTCCAAACATATATATACTCCATGGGCGTACCCAGCGAGGGGTAGGTGGGGGCAGGTGCCCCCCCCCTAGAAGGAGCATAAAAGAAAAAATTAAATGGTTATAAAGTTATGAAAGAAACTTAGTGACACTCTAATGACGTCGGATGTACAATAGTTTTTAATTTAAGAAATTCTACAATAACAGTAATTTTACAAATCATTTTAGTTATAGTATTACGTTTTCAAGTAAATTGGTTTATGGTTGAATTCAAACAATTTAATTTATAGAAAGCAACATTACAAACTGACAGTGAAAATATTCGAGACAATTTCTCAATAATTTTGTTTTGTCATTCTGGAAAGTTGCAACACTGGTTCGTGGTTCCGTCAATCGCTTCATTACTGAAATTATAGACAGAGTTAGTTAGTTGGGATTCATCATTGAAGTGTACTTGTAGACGAAACGTGACTTGATTGAAACGAAAGTGTTGAACAAGTTTTCATGAAACTCAAGAAAAATGTTGTTAGTATAAGACCTGTAATTAAAATAAGAACCTGAATCGCTTTTGTCAAGCAAATAATAGTCAAAAATCAATACTATAATTACGTAAAATTTTCTTCAAAATTTGTTTTCGTTCACCTTTCCCTGTTACAACCTGAATGACCATGGCTTGCCACCCCCCCCCCTAGTTTTGATCTTGGGTACAGTCGTAAAGAAAGCACACTTTTATAAACACAAGCTATACATTGTAAATCGAAACATAATTAACTGTACCTAACCTATCTTCTCAGAATGTGAAATATTTACTGTGTATATTGTAAATGTCATATGATATTTCATGGATTTGACAATACTATTGAGTCAGTTCTATACTCATAATTTATCTACTGTAAATGTCTCTACATAACTTACCCTAAGTGGCTTCAATTAGTGAGTACGGATATGGCAACACCTTAAACCCTAGCTGGATCTACACCTTGGTTAGGAATAGATCATTTTATGAAATGATTATGGAGTGAAATACAATTTGAATGAAAGGCAATTATTTTATTAGTTGATCGATGTATTAAAAATGTATGAACTGTTCACTGTTATTTGATTTACGTTTTGTTATTTATAATTTTGGGCAAGATGCTAAATTGATATTAAAATATGTGAATTCTTTAAACTGATACTTTTAGCTTTTTCTGACGTAAAATTTATTATGCTCGTCTTCACCAAGATGATGTGAAAGTATTACTGGAAGTGAAATAAAATCATTATTATTTCTCTTCTTTTGGTATAATTGGATCCAAAACCTTATATCCCCATCAGCTTTAAGTGTTACATTTCAAGTCTTACTTCCTCCTTCTTGCTCCAACCAACAATAATCTAACATCCTATCACCTTCTTTTTTTTCCCCCTTTTTCTTTGTAACGTTTCTAAAAAAAGAAGAATCATCTAGAATATTATTCATTCCACCTAGAAGCAGCTTTCAAATAAAAGAGCTACAGTGACACCTAGCGGCCACTCTAAGCAACACTACACTAACATGTCAGTCAGAGCAGAAATATCCAGACTTCGATCAGAAATTAAAAAATTAAAATTGTTTCCCTATATTTTAGTCCAGTATTAACCATATCAGAATTTCTCCATATTATTCATTCTCTAGAGGATAATTATTAAAGAGACACGGCACGGCTATACAAATAAATATTTTAAATATAAAAGGTCCACCATCCTCGATTCCAGGCGCCTACCAATACTCAAAACTACGAGAAAATAAAGACTCGAGGGAAATAAATAAATAATACCATTGTACCAAGCAGAATATTTTATATCTAGAAGTTTATTAAGAAAAGACCAAGTATGTACAAGTAATTTTCTATAAATCAAAAGTTAATGTGAAATCATTAGGAAATATGGTTGACGAAAGACCGTTACCTTCAAAGGAAATGCCCATGAAGAAAATGTTTCAGAATCATATCCATTTTCGGAAGACACTTTTAAAGTACCGGTACCAAAAATCAATATTTTTGTGAAAAGTAAGAAATATAAAAGTACAAAATTTAGGTGAGGTTACGAATACCGACATAGATTATTTACCTTGTTTGACATTAATCACATGTTTTTTGACAACAATATTCACATTTCAAATCTAAAAAAGTCATTAATATATCATTATTTCTCAAGAAAATCAGAATAATGGGAATATAATGTATGAAGTAAGAAACATACCTAGATGATTGGGTAAATATCGGTTGTACCTCGTCCTCCGATTTTTCTATAAAAAATTATGAAAACAAAGTATTTACCTTAAATCAAAGGATTAGATCATACTATTTGTTGCAATAAATGTTTCAAGTCCCAAAATGGATTTCGTCCCTGTCAAATAACATAGAAAACAAGGGAATCTACCTGTTGTTACGTTAAATACAGCTTTGATAATGAAAGACTACATTCGTCAAGTGTCATAGCTCAATGTTTATTATTAAACATAATATAAATATTATTTTATATTGTTATTATTATTAATAATATTATTAAAACATGTAATATAAATATTATTATAAATATAATATAAATATTTTTGTCATGGGAAATTCGATAATAGCGTGTTCTTTGACAAATGCGCATTGCTGTGAATCCTCCATATTAATAATCTAATTTCAAATTATTAACTTCAATAAATTTACGAAAGGTTTGGACAAGTAGTTTTATATATATATATATATATATATATATATATATATATATATATAAGGTTTGGCCAGGTGTTTATAATATACATATATATATATATATATATATATAGAGAGAGAGAAAGCTACCTGGCCAAACCTGTCGTGATATTTAATTATATCGCAAAGTAAGCAAATTATTAACTTCAATAAACATACAAAAGGTACCTGGACAAACCTGTTGTGATATGAAGTAGCGATCTAGTGTAGACTCATTGTGTAATGCATCAAACCATATTATGCTATTAACATTGCTAGGTAATTCTGCGCAATTACTTGGTCAACCCCAAATTTTTTCATATTTTACTATGGTCATAAGGATGTTCTCAGAAAGCAAGAAACATAAAATTTAAGGCCCGCAAGGCCATCTGCCGAGCGATAAGAAGGTTCAAAGTCCACGCGATAACAGTGGCTTGCGGGAGACGCGCGGAAGGCCAGTTGTGACAGTACCGTTATATAATTATATATAATGACAGGTTTGGCCAGGTAGCTATATATATATAGGCCTATATATATAGCTACCTGGCCAAACCTGTCATTATAGGCCTGTAGAGATGTATGTGAAACTAAAAAAGATAGAAATTACCTCAGTAATCGCCGGGTTCAACGTCCTCATCCGAGTCAGCGGCAACTGGATCAGTGTTCTGTTGCGATGGTTCCCCGTTGTAAACTTCACCGATAGCCCGAAACAAATGGTGTAGTCTTTGTTTATAATCCTGATGTTTCCGTTTGAACATGAACTCAGCAAGGTAGCCAATAAAACGGTGTTTTGTGTTGCCGAACCTCGGAACGTTTCCCCGCACTTCTCTCCACAAACGTTTAATATGTTGAGTGTGTGCTTCCGTGTCTGGGTCAACAAAATTGTACGTGTGGTTGACGGTGAGATGTGTATAGCCTTCAAACTGTAAACAGTCATAGGTCCGCCAACAGTCACTTATTACAGTAGTTCCGGGAAGCACATACTGCTTAATAATAGGTAACAATTCTGCGTGACCACGTCTTGCTACAGATATTAAAAAACACTTCCTGGAATCTCGTTCGAACCCCCCAAACACCCAGTTACCTTGAATAATACGACCACGATTATATTTACGCTTCCCAATTTTTGCCTCGTCGATTTCAACGATTTTACCTGGACCACCTAACACTTCAGACTCCCTCTCATTAACAACAACACACACTTCCCTGAGATAGTTACTCCAGTCAACAACAGAATGATTTGACAAGTTTAGTTCATTTAATAACAGTTCATGATGTGGAGGTTTCAACAAAGCCCAGATGGCAACAAAACGACAAATAGTTTGCTGTGACAAATTATGACTCTCAAAGCACGTATTTTTATACTGCGACACGTATTTTTTACACTGAATTTTGACCTTTTATTTACTATTATTCACTGACTCGATTCTATTCCAACAGTTAAACGTGTGTTTTTCTTCATTTAACGTCATCGACCCGCCACATGTTGGACACACTTTGGTACATTGCAAAACGCCGTGTTCGTACAAAAAACGTGCCTGATCTTCACTTAAAACCGTGAAACTAAGTAACGTGTTCTCACACCCGTCACATAAAAGAGGATTATCGGAGGAACCACTAGCCATAACGATACTGTCACAACTGGCTTTCCGCGCGTCTGCTGCAAGCCACTGTTATCACGTGGACTTTGAACCTTCTTATCGCTCGGCAGATGGCCTTGAATTATATGTTTCTGGCTTTCTGAGAACATCCTTATGATCGTAGTAAAATATGAAAAAATTTGGGGTTGACCAAGTAATTGCGCAGAATTACCCATTGCTATTATGTTTTAATCTATAAATGCATCGGATTTGGTAGTTTTTAGATTGTGATTTTTCAGTGGAAAATAGTGACCTACGCAAGGAAAACATTATTTATTCTTAAAAAGTAAGGTATGTAGTAGACGAAAAAAAAAAAATTCTGACCAAAATGTGCCACCTTAAAGTACAGTAAACAATTACTGCTTAAATACAGCTCTGATAAAGAATGACTATGTTTCTTCCTTAAGTGACATCGTGCGATGTTTATTATAACAAGATGTAAGGTATGTAGTAAAAGATTAAAAAACCCAAAAATATCCTGAAAATTAGCAATCACCTTTATGTGAACAAATACCAAAATCTGACATAAACATCAAGCGATCTCACATCCACTAACTTAACAAACTTAGTCATACATATTTAACATAGGCACTCCTACTAATCTAAGCAGATTTCTTTACTAAAATCCAGGGCAAGGTACAATACATAAATTACCTGAATAAGTGTTATCTATTTTGAAAACCGATCACAAACTGTCACAACTTCTCAGAAAACTATACCTTTATATGGTTTATCCTTTTATACAATTATTTACCGTTAAGAACTACTGAATCATTGTTTCTATTCAAGAGTGGGTATACATATTCAATAGTTTCAAAACAACTTACGAAATAAAAAGCATTTCAGAAAACTCAACATGTTAACAACAACAACTCATAGATATTATTACAGATAGATGATAATAGATATAAAAACCCAACATAGATGCGGAGGTAAGGAAGAAGAAGTAGTTCATCATTGAAATGACAGTCAACGTGTTATAAATATAATATCATAAGTTATAATGAATTGGAAACATGAAACAAATTTGTGTAAGAACTGTTAAAAGAAAATTGATGATGGCCATCGTGGTACTTACTCATTCCGGTCTCACAATGTAATTTCAGCAAATACTCTAAATGTAACATCAAAAAATTCGTTTCTTTGTTATCGGAAATTTAGTTTACATTTGATACGTCAATGGGCGGTTTGTATTAAAACACAGGTTTTCTAAACCTTAAATATGTGTATATGACAATTTTTGAGTTTCCACTTTCACTCGCTGCGCTTGTGTATGTGACTATAGACGCGATCCTGCATGATTTATATATTACAAATGAAAAACCATTGGGTTGTAATCACTTTTTTTAACGTTTTCAATGCCAACGTCCGGAAAATAAATTGTTAGAGTATAAATATATTTTTCCACACATATTTTATATTCATTCATTAAAAAATAATATATAATGCATATCAATAACTATCTTGGCAGTAGCAGCGATGAAACTTTAAGATCAAGTCGGCCGTTAAGTAAAATGACAGCCTACAGCTGACATGTTTGTATATGATTATGTATATGTAGTACTCCCTATCAAGCTAATTTGCCATTGCTTGTCACTATGGTGATTTGACCATGGGTTTTACAACTTGTTCTCTCTTGAAAAACTTTGTACTTGACAAAGTCCTAGGTGTTGTTTTGTTGTACTTAGGAAATCTACTATTTTTCAAAACAGCAAATTATCATGCATGCTCAATTCATAAAATTTCATAGTGTGTGATTAATTAAATGTAAAGAACTTATTCATTTTTTATATTCACAAACTGATAACACCCCTTTACTGGAAAAACTTTAATAATATTAAATTGATACTCATCAATTTCAGCTCCCTTTCCCCTTTATGAATAAAATCTGGAATAAATGAAGTCAGTAACTTTCTGGGTATTTATTGGGTAAAACTTTTAGGGGTTTTTTTTTTGTTTCAACAAAATCAGTTTTCAAGTTGTCGCTTATGGAAAACCAACAAATACATCAAATATTTGTCTTCCACAAACAATAGTTTTGCTTAGAGTTTAATAGGGGGCATGTTTAAATTTTGTATGTATAGGAGACATGGAAATAGGTCCTTGATCTGTGTCTCCTATCCATACAAAATCTAAAACAATCAATATTTTTTCATTAAGAAAATATGTCGTCATCCTTAGTTGATAATGCCATAAATACTGATTGCAATGAATAAACAAATAAGGATATTTATTTGGTCAATGAAACATTTTTAGTTTCCAGAGGTTAGTTGTGGAAATTTGCAGTTTCATTTATTTCTCAATGGGGAAACTATATTTTGTCTATTATTGTATTAAATTCTTGAAACATTTATGAAATAAACAATATGGAATCACTTTCAATATAAAACACATTTATATATTACTACAGTATGTCTCTAAATTATGACTCTAGAACCACTGATCCAATTTTTGCAATCGGTGAAGTAATTTTCCAGATATAATGATTATTTTGCTGCTGAAAATATGAAATCTAGTTTTTTTCACAATAATGTACAAATTTATATACTTGTTTTGTCAGTATTAAGAATTTGCTACAAGCCTTGAACGCTAATTGAAATCAAAACTTTCAATTTAGCTGAGTTCCCAAATTGAACAATTAAGAGGAAATCCATATATTTTGACAGTTCAGCAACTACGTACATTTTATATAAGAAAGTTTGTATAAAATTGAAACATTATTAGGAATTGAAAGAATTATTAAAATTTCTCCACCAGTTATACATGTCTTATTTTTAATGCCACCATGGAAGCCACTTGGGTGCATGAAGATATTGGATTGATATGAGTAAATGTTCAGATTCCTGGCTATACTTTAATCAGGCATATCACTCTGTTTTCAAAGAGGAAACAAATTATTTGAAAATCAAATATACCTCTTAAAAAACAAACAAAAAAGGCAAAGGAAATATATAACAGAGATCCATAATTTTGATTTATGAGTAATAAGGAAAATATTAATGAATTCAATTTAACAGAGAGTGATGATGCTTTTAAGTTTTTACTTAAGTGTAGAAAAATAAGATACATTTTAATGGGAAATCTGAACATCGTTTTTATAAAAATTATAATTTCAGTAGTAAAAATCAATTCATAATATAAACGTCCTCACTGAAAATTCAGATATATTAAAAAAAGACCAATTATTTACATGGAAGAGAATTACTAGAACATTATTACTGAACATTTAATTATTAACATAGGTGAGTTGATGATGGCCCAGGTACTAGTTGCAGCAGGATGGCCAATGAGGAATTGAGTTTAATTAATCTTCTTATAAGTGGTTTTATATATTCAACATTCTATTATAACGATTTATTATTGTAATTTTATTATATTTAATTGAAATTATATTTGTTTAATACAGACAATATTCTATTCTTTACATCAGTACAAATTGTTTAGCAACAGGAATAGAATTTGCAGTACTTTTCTTCTCTGTTAACAAGACTCTTGCCTTCGTATGCATCCCAAAAATTCCGATTACATCTCATATATCAACATTCTTAAAAGTCTTATAATTCAAGAACTGCTGATCCGATTTTCATGAGGTTTTCTTTCCTCTGTATGATGTTTTGTCAGATATTAGTCAATGTTTGATTAAAATTTGTTCAAACCATATATATTTGATCAATTTCAAGTTGATATATAATTAAAAGGTTAATTAAAGAATTATTAAAATTGCTTTAGAGGTTTCAAAACTATAAGTGATCTTAGTTTGTTGAGGGGCGATAAAAAGAATCACAAAGCAGTTCAAGTTAATGGAACTTGACTGATTAGAACAAATGCAAAGCTGGATAATTTATATGGAGAGCCGGACATTGTTTCAGTTATTAAGCAAGGAAGGATCAGATGAGCAAGGCATGTTCAATGAAAGCCGGAAGATATAGCCATAAAGAAGACGTTCTTGGAGATACCTGGGAAAGCAAATTGAGACGAAGGCCTAGGAAAAGATAGATGGAGGATGTGGATGAGGATCTTGGGAAGCTGAATGGTAGAAGATTAAGAAGGGCAGACGAGCTTGGAGTAGAGTTGTTCTACAGGTCAAAGCTCTGCAGTAGCTGTAGCGCTGAGGAGTAAGTACTACAGTGGGACGTGAGATGGGTAAGTAAATTATAAATTACATGATAGTTCCAGGGCTTTATATATATATATATATATCTTACAACGGACACAACCCGTTGTAGGTCCTGGATTTTGAATTTGTAATAAATTTTATAAATTTGAATAGTCCGGACTTACCGCGGGCTAAAGCCGCATGTAGGTCACGAAAATCATGTTGACGCGGGAGGGTAGTTATCTGGCTAAGTTAAACTCTTGGACCCTGCCTGTTCGAAAAGGAATAAGGACTTGTAAAAAATACTTAAAAATTAATACGGGAAGCCAAAATCCAGAAATTAAATAAAAACAAATATCTTCATGAAATGCATTACGCTAACCGCGGGTGTATTTACTGCAAGATTAGATAATATAAAGTCAAAAAGTTACGTAAAATACAGACTATTAAAGTATGGGGAGAAATTCAAAATTCCTCTAAATTGAAAAAGAAAAGGTTTTTCAGGCTTTTCATAAGAAGGCCTAAAATAAAGGTAAAATAAGTTTGTGCGAAATTTCGTTAAATAAAAAAGTTAATGTTAATCCACTAAGTTCAAATGATAAAAAAGTATATAAAAAAGAAAGTTTTTTAAATTCTAACCAAAACAAATTTTAGTAATGATAAACAAAATGTATAATTAAAAAGAAAAACTTGAAATTTTATTAAAGGAAAAAGGTGACAGAATTCGCACCTTTATAGCAAGATAAAAAGTTAAACTTAAACTTTTATTAACTCAAAATGCTAAATAGTATGCTGATAACGTAGTTATGTAAAAATAACCCAGTATTTAAAATATGTTTCGGGAGTAAAGGAAAGCCCAAGTTTGTAGAAAATCGTTTAACTCCCCAACCCTACAGCAAGACAACCAGAAGCAGAAAAAAAGAGAAAATCCGGCTAGTTAACACAAACCAAAAGGACATAAAGAAGTGAAAACAAAAAACCGGGAAAAACAAAAAACAAAGACTTTTCCGGGAGAAATGGCCGCGGAAAACGTGCGCGGGTCGTGTACGCGAACCAAGAATCGTACGAACATCACTCGAGTTCGTGTGTAAAGAAGACAACGAGCTGAATTCAAAAATGTCACTCTCAATAAAATAGGGAAAACCCTGGAGGAGTTACAAAGGAAAAGGATTTTCAATGGCCAAAACTGCACGGAGAGAGATAAGAGTGGAACAGTAGAAGGGGCTGGCTGAAGATGAGTCTATATAAACGATTGCTCGGGGAAACTCGAGAGTCTTGATATTTCTTCGATGTAAGTGAACACATCGAGCCTTGACATTTCTGCGATGTAAGTGAACACATCGAGCCTTGATCTCGTTTTTATAAAATACCATAGTATGCAAAAAGCTAACTATTTTCGTAGTTAATCTAATAATTTGTATAACAAGTGTGAACATACGTCATTGCGATATTAATTTGGAATGCAGCAATAGACACAACTATAATCTACAAGAACGTCAGTGGCAACTTAGTCATTACAAAGTTGGCCTAACTTGGATTATTCTGGAGAAGTAACATAACCTACATAGCAGCTGATACATGGAGTGATTCGTATAGCTTCCGGATAGGACTCCAGGACATCACCAGGCGACCACTTGGACATGCAACTTTAACGTCGAGAGAATAGCCGAACCGGGACTTCAGACACGACATCACCACAACCATCTTTAAAAATTCATCCAACATTCTTCCAGACAACCCTACAGGGATCAACCTTCATCAACGAGACAACTTAACCAGCACGCAGAGCATCTGTAGCCTGCCATCGCTAAACAACGCTCGCGGACTTCAGATCAAACGTCGCGACGCCTGGACAGTTGTGAAAAGGTCGGTAGAAACGTAAATACGTTAGTCCCTGATTAAATTTGCCTGAAATAAATTCAAATAAATTTATTTTAAAATACTGGGTTACTTAGGATGTTAGATTAGATAAAATATTTGTATTATTAATTAAAAATTGAATTCATTAAATCGTAAATTCGAATTAAATCTTTTATTAAAATATAAATTAAATGAAATTGGGTATAAAATATTAGAATAAATTATAGTTAGGTAAATAATTGGTTCTGCCTTGTAGTTTAAGATTTTATTATTAAATTGAAAGGAAAGTTATTATTTTGTATTTGTTGGAGAAAGTAAAATCGAAAAAGTTTTATTTTATGTTTGAAATAAAAAAAAAAAAATTATTAAAATTTTATTTGCTTTATAAAAAATTTATTATTTACAAAAAACACCTAGTATTCAAATATCCCAATAGTTTATGAGTTATAGATTAAGAATTGATGCATTGAAATTTCATAAAATATTTGCAAGCACAAATAAACAATTTACAAGGTTAGTTTCAGTGTACTCACTACTCAGAGGTTTACAAAAAGTAAAATCATTCACTTGTGTTCTAACTGAGCTAAAATCAAATATAAAGTACTGGAAGTATAACGTAGAAGTTTTTTTTTTTAGTCAGGATATTCAGAAAACTGAATATTCGACACATAGTTATTTCACCTAGGCCAAACAAAGCGAGATTGCCTATAAAACTTCCAGTAGGTGGAAATAACTTATTCTCAAACGAAAAACCGTTGAATAAATCGGCGTCCCAAAAAAAAGTGGGGTCCGAAAACATCATTCAACTTAACCAAGAAAAGGTTTACCGTTGGAGAGTTGGCGCCCAACGTGGGGCTTACCGTTGGAAAGTTGGCGCCCTTCGGTGTTGGCTCGATTTCACTTGTGGTTAAAAAATTAACCAAAAGTAAAATTCAGTCAAAAAACTAACGTAAATTTATTTGTGCTTGAAACTGTGTATGTTAGCTTTAGAATTGTGTTTAATATTAAGCCATACTACTGCTATTTTCAACGTCTGAAGTATTTCCCGGGTTCGTGTCGTATTAAGGTTCAGAGGGGGAGAGAGGAAATTAAAACATTAAAATTAATTAACCAATAAATTACATTTGTCGTAGTAAAATCGGAAAATTGGGGGTGTAGGCCTAAAAAGATTGGAGTAAAAATAAATTTAAAATAATTGGGAGTTTTCCGACGCGACAGATCAAAACAAAATTAAATAAATAAAAACAATTAAATCAAATTAAAATAGTATAAAAAAGCAAAAGTTAAAATGGCGGATAAGGCAATGAAAGAGTTCTTCGAACAATATAAAAAAGATAAAGAAGAAAGGGCGAAGAAAGATCAGGAAGAACTGGAAAGAAAAGAGGAAAGAAGACGGCTCAAGGATGAAAATATCCGGGAAGAAAAGGAGGCAGGAAGGTTACAGCGAGAGAAGGAACAAAAAGAATTATACCACTTAATCTCTGGAAAGCTGGGAAACCTGGAACTAAGAATGGAGGAAGAAAGCGTGAGGTGTAACGAACAACATACCAAGGTGGAAGAGAAATTTGGGAAAATTGAAGGAACGATCCAAGTTCTGGAAGAAACGACGAGCACCATGAAGAACACAGTAGATGAGGGCTTCAGAACAATGGAAAGTCGGGTGCAACGCGTCGAAAAGAAAATAGGAGACGTGTTGAGTCAGGGAGGTGGTAGTAGGAGTGTAGGAATAATGATGCCGCGTTATGAGAGCGAAGCAACTAAAATTGAATTTTGGGGAAACAGTAAAGAAAGGCCTAAACAATTTTTAAGGGACATAGAAGGGTTAATGGACGAGTTGAATCCCTATTTAGAAGATAGGGAGAAGATTAAATTCATTAGACGCCATCTTAAAGGTTATGCACTCGAATGGTTTAACATAACAAACCGCGAAGAGATGAAGTATGCCGAATTTAAGGAAGCATTTTTAAATAATTACTGGTCGCTACAAAAACAAAAAGCGATCAGAAATTATATCGAAAACAATAAGTATGTAGAGAAGGGGAATGCTAGTAGAACAGAATATTTCTGTATGGTAGTAAATAAAGCTCGAGATTTAGATCCCCCCTTATCTGAAGGTTTCCTAGTATTCACAGTAATGCAACACTTTAGCGAACAAATTAGGCTAGCAAGCATAGGTAAGCCTAGCGAAACGATTCAAGATGCGATAAACTTTTTAAACAATGTCGATATGATAGAGGAAAATCGGCGAGGCAGACCCCAGGACGCTCAAGACACGCAAAATAGGCAAAATTTCACACCTAGAAATAACCCCCCTATCCAAAGATCCTATGCTCAAAACCCGAATAACTCTAATCACCCAAGTTCCAATAAACCACGTCCTTTCAACTCAAATCCTAACCAGCAGGAAAAAAACTAATAAGTGAGGTTCTGCCAAAGGATGGATGTTTTCGGAATGACAGGGCTGTAGAAAAAACAATAAAACAAAAGATTAAAGTTAAAAAAGTTAAAGTGCAGGTAAATACCAAAAAGTTAGGAAATAAAAAAGTTACTCCTTGTAGTAGGATCGAACCTGAAGTAGGCGAAAAAGTCGTCGAAAAGGAGCGCGAATATCAACATAAACAATTAGGTAGTTTAAATGTCAATATTAGGGAAGACTTGCTAGATAATAAGGACGAGCCAATTATAACTGAAAAACCTATAGAAGAAATACCCGCGATTCCAGTCGAACTTGGAACAAGTACCGGTTACCTTGAGATTGACACAGGAGCTGAAGTAAGCGTTATCCAACAGGATTACCTCGATCAATTAAAATCGGAAGATGTCAAAATCTTAGAATTACCGGTAGCGTGCCTAGAAATAATTGGGGCATTAAAAGGGAAGGTGCAAAAAATTAACAAGCAAGTACTAATTGAAATTAAACTCTTAGATAAATGCGTAGATCTACAATTTTTGGTAGTAAAAGGTCTAAAATCTAGGATAATTATGGGATGTGACCTTTTATATAATTTACAAGCCAAAATAAACATGCAAGAAAAATTTGCAATGTTTAAAATAGGTCAGGATAATATTAAAATCCCGTTTATTGACAAAAAAGTTGCAATAACACGTTTAAAGGGAAAATGTTTTAATATTAATTCCCGATACTATAAAAACAATAAATCAATAAATTTAATTAAATCGGAGGTAATTAAATCCGAAAAAATCGAGGCGATAAATACTAAACTCCAAACCAATAAGTTAAATGAAAATGAAATTAGCATAAATGAGTTAGTAAACAAAGCTGAAATCGTTAATGTACTAGGAAAAACTTAGAAAAAACTTAGAAAAAAAAAACTTAAACAAATAAACAATTAATTAATTAAAAAACTCTTAATTATTGTAATTGAAGCCACAAAGGCAAATAAAAAAAAAAAAAACTTAATGTAAAATAAAACGTGCAAAAAACTCGGATTGTAAAAATTCGGGAAATATGAATGCAAGGAACATAACAGTAGTATGAAAATGTAATCCAGTAAAGTATTGTTAGTTGGTTATCAGGCAAATTAAAATGTGTCCCTGTATTTATATAAGTTGTGTACAGTATAAACATGTGTTTTCAATGGAAGTGAACTCACCCAGTGAACATTTCAAAAGGAAATGTATACCATGTCATGTTGTATAAATGTAATTTCAGATTATGCAGAATAAGAAGAACAATGAAATGTATAGTATGAATTGTATATATAAAAATTATGAATATGTAATCTGTAAATTGTTAGAATAGGAAGGCAGAACTAGATATAAGAATGTAATAAGATAGGAGGAAATTTGAAAGGGAAGTATTATTATATTTAGTGGTTTTCAATATCTTGGTTTTATGGCGGAGCCGATCAAACCAGATATCTTAAGAGGGGTAGCTTACAACGGACACAACCCGTTGTAGGTCCTGGATTTTGAATTTGTAATAAATTTTATAAATTTGAATAGTCCGGACTTACCGCGGGCTAAAGCCGCATGTAGGTCACGAAAATCATGTTGACGCGGGAGGGTAGTTATCTGGCTAAGTTAAACTCTTGGACCCTGCCTGTTCGAAAAGGAATAAGGACTTGTAAAAAATACTTAAAAATTAATACGGGAAGCCAAAATCCAGAAATTAAATAAAAACAAATATCTTCATGAAATGCATTACGCTAACCGCGGGTGTATTTACTGCAAGATTAGATAATATAAAGTCAAAAAGTTACGTAAAATACAGACTATTAAAGTATGGGGAGAAATTCAAAATTCCTCTAAATTGAAAAAGAAAAGGTTTTTCAGGCTTTTCATAAGAAGGCCTAAAATAAAGGTAAAATAAGTTTGTGCGAAATTTCGTTAAATAAAAAAGTTAATGTTAATCCACTAAGTTCAAATGATAAAAAAGTATATAAAAAAGAAAGTTTTTTAAATTCTAACCAAAACAAATTTTAGTAATGATAAACAAAATGTATAATTAAAAAGAAAAACTTGAAATTTTATTAAAGGAAAAAGGTGACAGAATTCGCACCTTTATAGCAAGATAAAAAGTTAAACTTAAACTTTTATTAACTCAAAATGCTAAATAGTATGCTGATAACGTAGTTATGTAAAAATAACCCAGTATTTAAAATATGTTTCGGGAGTAAAGGAAAGCCCAAGTTTGTAGAAAATCGTTTAACTCCCCAACCCTACAGCAAGACAACCAGAAGCAGAAAAAAAGAGAAAATCCGGCTAGTTAACACAAACCAAAAGGACATAAAGAAGTGAAAACAAAAAACCGGGAAAAACAAAAAACAAAGACTTTTCCGGGAGAAATGGCCGCGGAAAACGTGCGCGGGTCGTGTACGCGAACCAAGAATCGTACGAACATCACTCGAGTTCGTGTGTAAAGAAGACAACGAGCTGAATTCAAAAATGTCACTCTCAATAAAATAGGGAAAACCCTGGAGGAGTTACAAAGGAAAAGGATTTTCAATGGCCAAAACTGCACGGAGAGAGATAAGAGTGGAACAGTAGAAGGGGCTGGCTGAAGATGAGTCTATATAAACGATTGCTCGGGGAAACTCGAGAGTCTTGATATTTCTTCGATGTAAGTGAACACATCGAGCCTTGACATTTCTGCGATGTAAGTGAACACATCGAGCCTTGATATTTCTGCGATGTAAGTGAACACATCGAGCCTTGATCTCGTTTTTATAAAATACCATAGTATGCAAAAAGCTAACTATTTTCGTAGTTAATCTAATAATTTGTATAACAAGTGTGAACATACGTCATTGCGATATTAATTTGGAATGCAGCAATAGACACAACTATAATCTACAAGAACGTCAGTGGCAACTTAGTCATTACAAAGTTGGCCTAACTTGGATTATTCTGGAGAAGTAACATAACCTACATAGCAGCTGATACATGGAGTGATTCGTATAGCTTCCGGATAGGACTCCAGGACATCACCAGGCGACCACTTGGACATGCAACTTTAACGTCGAGAGAATAGCCGAACCGGGACTTCAGACACGACATCACCACAACCATCTTTAAAAATTCATCCAACATTCTTCCAGACAACCCTACAGGGATCAACCTTCATCAACGAGACAACTTAACCAGCACGCAGAGCATCTGTAGCCTGCCATCGCTAAACAACGCTCGCGGACTTCAGATCAAACGTCGCGACGCCTGGACAGTTGTGAAAAGGTCGGTAGAAACGTAAATACGTTAGTCCCTGATTAAATTTGCCTGAAATAAATTCAAATAAATTTATTTTAAAATACTGGGTTACTTAGGATGTTAGATTAGATAAAATATTTGTATTATTAATTAAAAATTGAATTCATTAAATCGTAAATTCGAATTAAATCTTTTATTAAAATATAAATTAAATGAAATTGGGTATAAAATATTAGAATAAATTATAGTTAGGTAAATAATTGGTTCTGCCTTGTAGTTTAAGATTTTATTATTAAATTGAAAGGAAAGTTATTATTTTGTATTTGTTGGAGAAAGTAAAATCGAAAAAGTTTTATTTTATGTTTGAAATAAAAAAAAAAAAATTATTAAAATTTTATTTGCTTTATAAAAAATTTATTATTTACAAAAAACACCTAGTATTCAAATATCCCAATAGTTTATGAGTTATAGATTAAGAATTGATGCATTGAAATTTCATAAAATATTTGCAAGCACAAATAAACAATTTACAAGGTTAGTTTCAGTGTACTCACTACTCAGAGGTTTACAAAAAGTAAAATCATTCACTTGTGTTCTAACTGAGCTAAAATCAAATATAAAGTACTGGAAGTATAACGTAGAAGTTTTTTTTTTTAGTCAGGATATTCAGAAAACTGAATATTCGACACATAGTTATTTCACCTAGGCCAAACAAAGCGAGATTGCCTATAAAACTTCCAGTAGGTGGAAATAACTTATTCTCAAACGAAAAACCGTTGAATAAATCGGCGTCCCAAAAAAAAGTGGGGTCCGAAAACATCATTCAACTTAACCAAGAAAAGGTTTACCGTTGGAGAGTTGGCGCCCAACGTGGGGCTTACCGTTGGAATATATATCAAATTTTCTACCTTTCAAGGAAAAAGAAAAATGAGATCATCATTCTGTTATTAATTTTTCTGTTGAGTCTGAAGTCAATTTACCAATCGGGTTAATGCTGTCGTTTAGGAACTTATTAAAATATTTGTTCTTTTATCATTGTTTATAGGAGACGTTATTTATTTCTTACGTTGTTTTAGAAAGGTATCATGAGAATGTCTTAGTACATGACATGCTTATAAATATCCCTTGTTATATTTGAAATATAATTAGCCCAATTTAAACAGTTAGTAGATAAATTGTTTCTAAAAAGAAAGGAAAGAAAATATATGATCAAAAATGTAACATATCGCTTTATTAACCCCTTAAACAAAATGAGCAAAAATGTATTAAAAAAAAAAATTAATATATAATAAAATTAATTACCAATAAACAAGACATAAACCAAATAACTAAACTAAAATCAGAAAGACAATAAAATTATCATTTTGGCTTTCTGTAAAATAATCATTAGTTTTGATATGCAAATATTCTCATATGCTGTATTAGCCTGATAATAAACTAAAAACAGAAAAGAAACTTAACAAAATAACTAATTAGTCTTATAACTATTTGCATACACACAAATATGTGTAAGCAACAAAATGTGGCTACTTATACAAATAAAGGAATGCAACACACACACACACACACACAGAGAGAGATTCAAAACTAAATCAAATAAAATGGAATTGAAATACAATCATAAAATTTAAAACACTAACTAAAACTATAATAAAATAACCTAAAATGTATATTTAGATATTATGCTTGTAATAAAAATAATCCCTAATTTTTGTAATTGGATATGACTAAAATTTTCAAAAAATAAGAATTATTATTACTGATATTTTTGTATTACATTTGGAAACACCAATTATAAAGCTATATTCCTTCTAAATGTATAAAATATATAAGTTTTTAAAGGTGGATTATACTAAAAAGGATAGTTATACTTTTAACGGAGAAATTGTCTCTTTCCTAAACTTGAAAAAATCTTAGTTTTATATAAATTCTCGCACATACAAAGTTAGATAAGTTATTGTTGGACAAATCAATTTTAAAATTACAACAGAAATATGTTGTGTGTGTACCATTAGGAATAAAACCTTTTTTCCCTTTCCCCCCCCTCCCATATGAATCACTAGAGCACTGTGGTAAATATACAATGCAAAAATTTCCCCAAAACCACAAAAACATAACTAGTTTTGTGTTTTATTATGGTATTGGGGAATTTACTTGCATTAAAACCTCTTTCTTTAAATGTGTGTTATTTGGGTTTTTTCTCATCAATTTGGATTCAAATATAGAATGGTTTTTAAAAATATCAAAAATGATTTTCAAAGTTTGAAGTACCCTGTCATTTAAGAAAATTATGAAAATATATCATATATTTTTAAGCTTATACAGTTCAAAATAATTTTCTATCCGCTATTTCCTCCAAACTTCAAGTATATGGGAAAAATGTAATTATGAAAATTAAAATATTCTCCGAATTGTCTGAGTTTAATAAAAGTTTCAGGGAATTCTAGGGTTATTAAAATTGGATTTCTGAGCTGTATGATGCATCGTTTTTCAATGTTTCAGTTAAATTTTAAGTGAGCATATCAAACTCCCTATAAAAATCATTGTAATAGAGTTGAAATGTCGGCAAGTAACATTGAAAATTGATGCAGCATAGAGGTCAGAAATCCAACTTTAATAATGATGACAATAGCTGTGAAACCTGAAGTTTAAATGTTAAAGTTAATGACCCAATCCCCAATATAGGTAAAAAAAATATGATTTAGTATAAAGTGGTTAAAATTAACACCCACGATTTAAAAACGTAATGGCTTAGAAAAACTTTTTATTTTTAAAGTTATATTTATTAAAATGTTGACTTATGTGTACGAGAGATAATATACAAAACTTGTGAAAAATTAACTTTTAATTCCGTTTATTTAGATTAATAAAAAGAATAAGAATATCTTAAAGGTATTATAATCATAATATTAGTCCAAAATATTTCCGATAACGGTGTGCAGAGTTTATTACAAATAAATCCTATTTAACTAATACCAAATGCTTAAAGAAATATTTTTAAATCATCATAATAAAATCCCCCTTAAATATAACAACATTTAATTTAATACTAAAAATATAAAATTCGTTGTGATGGAACTTGTGAATTATTCTTATTAAAACCATAATTCATAGTAAAATAACAATTCAACTACAAAGTAAATAAATATTGATTTATTATTGAATAATTGCCAAGCATTTGACAAAAGTTTGCATACATATTAAATACTCAAGCCATTAAGGAATCTTACATCAAGCGATATATTATGTACAATAATCTTTCCAGTACAGGTGTTAAACAATTATAACAAAGATTTATACATAAGATTAACTATTCGTATAGTTGTTAATATCTTTTTTTTTTCAATATTGTATTTTAAAGAGGGAACTGTTAAATGAGTACATAGACAAATTTGAATACAGTCATGCATGCTATGTAATAATTTCCATTGGTATTTTATATTTAGAAACAATATTCGCACAGATGATGAAAACAATTTTGAAAGAGTTAAAATACATTTCACTACCAATTAAATAAGCGTAAATCAATCTTTGTTATTTGATAGTATAAAAAAAACTGTGACATTAAGAAAATTTAATTCCTTCTGGATACACTAAATTATTTTTTATTTTCAATTGTTATTGAAATACACAAAAAAGAGCATTTGTGTATACTTTTGAAGTTGAATAAGTAGGATCATCGCTATTTAAAAGTTAAATTACCTGTAAAAAGAAATGTTTTAACATACTTTTTAAAATAAAAATATATTTTAATATACCTGAGCCTCTGAGGAAAATTAAACTAAAGTTTACGGTACTAATATGGTATTGGTTGCCGATGGAAATAATGAGAGGCACTTTCAACACCCCTGCTGTTACAGACCATTACAAAAACATTTACTTCGTGGGTATAACCATTCTACAGTGCGAGGTAGGTGAGTAATATGTGACTATTTTAGTTTAATTTATTCATGTTAAACGTTAATAATCAATCACTTTATTTTCCCTTGTTATTGACCCACATCTAAATCAAATGTACTAAAAAATCACTTTGAAGATAAAATAAACTCTTATTGCTTAATTAATTTATTAGTCCTGAGTGTTCACTAACTAGGATCAACCACTGTTATGCAGGAATATTAGTAGTATGCTCGAAAACAAGCAGTTACCATTGATTTGTATAATTTGAGTCGGCAACCAATATTCGTAACCAAAATTTTGAGAGAGATAAAATGATGAAAAAAAAAATTTGAATAAGAATATGATTTTAAAAAACGAATGTACCTCAAAAAGTACTGATAGCCTGTCAATAGGCAGCAGCCTTCAGATCAGAGTCTTTGGTCATTGATCTACCATGGTGAGATCTTATTAATCATAGGATTCAGTCCAGTTACCACTTTTCTCAGTACTTTGATGGTTTCTTTTCCTTATTCATCTATTCCATGCAAGTATACACTTAAAATGAAAACACTAAATTTGAGAAGGTTTATATAAGTATATCACTCATTTGTTTGTCTTGTACTCTGCTTCAAACATTAGTATCTATTGAATAAATAGACTGCTAAGTAATAGTTATAAAAATAAAGACTCTGAAGCAAGCTGACTTTTCTTACCACAACATATCATTTACAGTTTAGTTGTAGGATCATTTAACACATTTCATTGTAATATTTGGAACACATGGATAAAGAATATAAAAACTTTAAAATATGCAAAGCCATGCAATTATTTAATCTTTTTTGATAACTTTTGAATGAGTTTATGGATTCCAAGTTGTACTACATTTGTTTGAATTGAAAAAGTAAAATTATAAAGTTTTATTAGTAATGACAACAAAAAATAAACATCATTGCTGAAATAATGTGTAAAACATCTTATTGAACTTGTTACAATAATTCGAGTATTTCCTGCTAATTAAGCATTGCAATCTAAAAAAAAATTCTTTAATCTAGAGTTTGAAATTATGTGCTTTAAAATAACACAAGCTGGTACTGCAGACATTTTGTGCACCCGTTTTATACAATCTGTTTATGCAAACATAACCTCAAAATTAAGATAACTAATGAGAACAGCTGTTAATCAATACACACAATGTTATTTGGTTGATTAGCATTCACATATGATAATATATATACCTCAATATATAATTTTTTATTTTGTTTTCAAAAATGTGTGGCAACAATTAATCGATCCTGCAAGTATTTATAACTCATCTTTTTATAAATCCTTGTATCACAGGGCCAAATAATGTATATATCTTTGAAATGTTATGAAAAGTTAGAGTTGAATAGAGCCTATTATGTTTAGATTTTGTATGGATAGGAGATACAAGCTATTAAGACTCTCCTATCTATACAAAATACAAATGTTATGAAAAATCTTTTAAAATACCAGGGGGAAAATACTAGCACTAAACCTAAAGTATAGATTTCTATAGCGATCAGTATATCAAAGTTCAGAGCAATGTTAATTAACAAATGATTTTTCTGAACATCTGTTCTTAATTGTACAGTTCTTAATTTTGAAGTTATGATTATATCATTGCTAAAAACAAATGTGTGGCAATCTGTTTGATGAAAGATAATTATTTAAAATGTTTTGTCTGTTAATATATATATTTCCGATAATGTTTAATGCCCGTAAAAAATTACAAATAATTAACAAGGCATGAAAACTTCCTAATTCTTAAAGAGATAGAGTCAAACAATTTGGTAGGCTTCCTGTTAATTAACACATGATTTTTCTGAACATCTGTTCTTAATTGTACAGTTAGCTTAATTTTGAAGTTATGATTAGAGCATTGCTAAAAACAAATCTGTGGCAATCTGTTTGATGAAAGATAATTATTTAAAATGTTTTGTCTGTTAAGTCCATAAGAGCTGTTCAATATATATTTCAACGATAATGTTTAACGCCTCTAAAAAATTACAAATAATTAACAACGCATGAAAAATTCCAAATTCTAAATGAGATAGTCAAATAATTTGGTAGGGTTCCTGGTAATTTTATATATAGGAAATTACAAATATTTATCATTTTATCATTAATAACATTATTTCACATTAATAAACTACTGGATATCCGGTTTTGTAGAAAATTAACAACAAAAATATTCAATTAAATTTTCTCTGTACAAACTTCTTATGGAGGAGACGCAAAAAAAAAAAACGAGATTTGCTTGTAATCTTTACAAAACAATGAATAAACTGGTTTTTATCTTATAACCTTGAGAACAAAAAATACCATCAGGGAAAACATTTATACTGGATTACATCCACGCAATTTGACGCCAATAGATATAACACTTAATTCTTCTTTAAAAAAGTAACTCAGAAGGATGAAAACAACAGTAGCAGATATTTTTGTTTAGATTATATTACCAATACATATCAAGAAAAAATTACAATATTTAAGGATATTGAGAAAACAAACATATAGCAAAATACAAAAGCTAATAACAGTCACATATGCAAAATTAAAAACTAATTAAAATAAAAAATAAAAACAATAATTGACAAATTAGGGAATGGAAACCATTTTCCGAACTTATATAAAATTATACCCCTCCTTCCATCTCACAAAACACAAAACGAATAAAATGTCACCGATTTATCAAGAGCTTTAACATTGGACAAAACACACAACATTTTTAAATATCACAACGCAAAACTAATAACTAACCTAACCTAACCAAATGTTGGCTTCACCTTAAATACTAACAAAATCTTACAACTATCCAACCAAAGAAACCCCTTAATATAATACACAACCCAGAAATCACCCAAGTACTGTACAAAATAAAATAGTGCATACAAATATACAATTTTAAAATTTAAAACATATTATGAACAGATACCTTATACATAGGTACGACAATATCATCACATTTCAAAAGTGCATAATCTAATATGCATCATACACAAATACTAAAGAAATCACTAAAACATTGTATGCACACAAAAATATACATACGTCTTATATTAAAATTTCAAAGATATTTATAAACTCAACAATAAAAATGTAATACTAACTAATAACGAATAAAAATAATTATAATTAACAAAAATTATAATCAAATCACAAATGATTTACTAACGTTTTATATTAAACATTTATTTCTAAAGCAACATTTGCTATACGCAGTCTGTAATTATGATAAAGATATTATTCTACTGTACACAGAGATTTATTCAAAAATAAAATAGGAATTACTTCTACGTGATCAAATATGCTTAGCTATTTTTAATCTGTTTTAAATGGCATTGCAATCCTCGCTTACACAAACAATTATTTACTTTTTAATCTGATATAACGTACAGATTTAAAACCTACGTTAACACTCCATGAGGAAATATGTTAATAAGGGAAGACCAAAATTATGACGGTTAAAATATTTTAAAAAAATAAATAAATAATTATAATAAACAATATCTAGTCACTAAAATAGTTTTGTCAAAGTTGATAACTTGCAATCAGGTTTTTTTTGTTTTTTTTTTGTCTACTTGTTTTTGAATAATGTTTAATTCTTTTGGTGAAGTAATACAAATTTATACACAGCACTGTAGTATTGTATAAATATTTTAGAGACATAAATGTAACTACCTAAAACATAAGATAATGTAAATTTCATTCTTTATTTGTCACACACTTATAAAAAACAACTAAATTTTCAAGATTGTAATCGCAAACAATATTAAATTAATTTAAATAAGTTTAAATTAAAAGATCTTCTTAATCTTAGAGGAATAATTCTATGATTTGAACCAAAATATTTTCCTTTAGAAAACAATAAAGAATTAAACATTTGAATTTCAATTTGAACTTTACAAATTTGTAACATTTGCTAAATTTATTTTTAATAAATTTTCTTTGAATCTTTTTTTTTTACCAAGTATATGTGGTTTTATATTCAGAAATATGGATTTAGCAGAAGTTTTAGTTAAAGCATTTCCAAACTACGAAATATTTTCAGTAATGCATTGAAGTCAATTTTTTTTAATGAAACTAAATAATTAGTTCACTTAATATTCATTACATTCTTTATTTTCTATTATTAGCTACCGTGTCCTTAAAACTACTAATTATATTTGAATTGGTTATTCTTCGAATCAAAAATTTAGTGTTTTCAATGGCACATAACATCTTGATCTATATGAATCTATAATTACTGTCACGAGATCTAACTGATTGCAAATATTTAAAAAATACCTTGACAAAAACTAAATTAGAACATTTCAAAAAACAACCCATATATATTATAAAGACCATATTATTTCATATATATCTATAAATACATGTCTATAAATTCATTTAATTTACACTTACACTCATAAACAATATATTAATATTTTATTTATTTATTTTTAAAGAATTTTCAGTTGTACAATTAAAAAAAAAAAAAAAAAAGTAAAATTATAAAAACTAAAAAATAAGTATGCAAAAGTACGATTATTTAAACATGTTTACATGTATATATCAACACACCATATTTTTTAAAATATTCAATTCATTTTTTATCACAAATGATCTATTACATAATCCTAACGAGAAAAGTTGCGAAAAAACTGATACACTGAGTTTTTTTGGCACTGTAAGAATCCAGTAGGAAGGCAAAGTGGCGTAACACAAAATGGACTCTACAAGGATGGCAATAGCTTGTAATTTGCAATTAAAACATTTTGATTTGTTTAAACAGGGATTTAAAAACAAATTTTAAAATTAAATTATAATTAAAATATGTACTTTGTACATAAACCAATTATAAGTAAATATATAAGAAAATAATTTCAAATATTCAACTATTGCTAAGATTGTTAAATTTTTTAAGAGTTGCTCAGTTTATCGTAAACTTTATACAAATATATATTTCTTTTATAATATCATGAATTAAATTTTAATCTTGATTATGCTCTAAAATTTAGCTAAAACAATAACTCTAGGGTAGCAAATAACAAAATTTAAATTCAATTAAAACATATAATTGATCTATATATTAAAAAGAAATAAGACGTACAAAATACATAACAAAATGAGATCATTAAATTCAGAACAATAATTATTCACTCCTTAAGTTTATCAATCGGAGTTTTAATATCCTCGCACTCAACTGAGCAACTCTATAGTATTATCAAAAACAAGGATATTCTAAATGGAATGGTAGTTTATAGTATGCAAAAAATATATAAATTTGACCCATAGGATTGTCCCAAGACTTACTACACAACTTCTCATCTAGGCAAGAAAACTTTGATAATGAATGATTCATGTAATGTACAAAGTTAGGTTTTAATGGACAACATTATAGTTCATTATTTATTTACGCAACACATTGTTATTACATGAAAATTATTACCAAAATAATAATTTATATAAATCTTATTATAGGTGTTGTAAATATGGTTATAAAATTGCAGATTGTTTTAATAAATGTAAAAGTTTATATTTTATACATGATTTATAATTTGTTTGTTTCAAAACATATTATAAGAATGATTTATTCATAGATTTTAGTTAAATGTTTAGCTTGATTATTTTCCATTATTTAATCAAATGTTTTTAAATTGATGCTTTCAATACAGTGAGTTTAATCTTGACTAAACTTTACACAATATTTTTAACAATTTACAAAATTTTACAGTACACAGGTATTAGATTTGGTGTTTTGTTTAAACATGATTCTTAGAAAAAAAAAGAAAAAAAAGGGAACATTTTATATACGTATTTAGAAAGTTTAAGCGTTTTAAGACACACATACCCATTAGATTAAACAACTTTTATGTATATAACTATTTTAAAATGAAAAATGTATATTTTAGGTTAATATTGTCAACTATATAGTATTGTGTTTTATTCTGTTGTTATATGTTATTTTTGAAGTACAATGCAAATAAGGTATGGTGTGGAAACATATTAAAAAATATTTCCCTTTATATCTTCGCTAAACCAATCATTTCATTGTTTTTATTATTTTTTTCCCGCTAATTTTGTTTTAGTAAGGTTGTTGTATGAAATAAAAGTTTAAAATAATGTTGTAGTATCAATGACATTCATAGTAAATAATACATCAGTGTTAATCAAGAAAAATTTGTTTTATGCAATAACAATAATCTATTTTTGATTCAAAATTTGTTTTAAGACTCTCCTCTCAAATGAGCTTTATTTATTAATCGCTTAATTTATTATTAATCGCTTAATTTATTATTAATCGCTTAATTTATTATTAATCGCTTAATTTATTATTAATCGCTTAATTTATTATTAATCGCTTAATAGACTGAAGGTTCCAGGAAAATCGAGGGATAAACATTTTAAGAGTCCTGCTAAACAATAACAATTGTGTACATAGTTTTCAGACAGTTTTCTTTTGAGGTGAAAACCGGTTCTAGTAAATGTAGACAAATTAAAAATGCAGCTACTTTACTATTTGGATACAGTGTGTTCAACAAAAAACACTGGTACAAAAACTGTTCATGATTAAGAATGGTTTTGTTACAATTTTAATAGTATTTTTACATATATGATATGCGTTAAGTTCTTGGGACTATGATTGATACAATAACATTTGCAAATTACTAATTCACAAAATTTGTTTAGTTTTTAATAATTCCCAGTATTGGATATTTAAATAAAATTGTAAAATGTAAATAAAAATAGAATAAATTTTTAGGTTTCATTTAATGAATTTTTATATTGAGATATTTCTTGAGTATTTCAATGAATATGACTAGATGGGAAAGCTGTACACAGTTTCTACAGATGTTATACTATTGCACAATGCCATAGAAATACCTATCTTCATTCTGAATTATAAAACACTGAAGCTCATGTAAGATTCATATATCATTTGTCCTGTCTACAAAAATAAATTAAAACATTTGTTTTCACAGAATTTGGCCCTCAAGTCCGTTGATATATTTTTCTGTAAGTAGCTGAAAAAAGGCAAGATCACTTTTTTTGACCTCAAATGGTTCCTATAATCGTAAAAGCCGCCAGGTATTTGTTCGATTAGAGGAAGGAGAGGAAACGGCACAGAAACAAACCTTGCAGGGTTCACTTTCGCTCCCTGTATGTCCTACTTGTACTTTTAACAATCAGGTACGTCACGCCCTGGACTAAATCAATATATTGCAAGGGTTGAATCTGTGCTGATACTGCATGGCCTCCCCAGATTGGGGGAGGTTTCATCATCATCATCTGCGCTGAGGTGGAGGGGGTCGGGGCGGCTCCACTCCTCCCTCTGTTTCTTGCTGACTGGCTTCCCGCCTAAACTCTCATTGGTCTTTACGCACTTTCTTCTTGCTTGCTTTCTTTGGAACTTTTGCTTCTTTCCATACATCTGTAACACATTGCTAATGTTAAAAGTAGCAGTCTTCATGATGAGTCTTAAGTATAGAATATTTAAAATGATAAAATAAACCAATTAATTATGGTCACATTTTAATTCAGGTTTTACTAAAATTCGTCTCTTATACTGAATGAACATGGGAGCTGAGATTTTTTAAAAAATCATGACTTCATAATGCTTTAACAAATTCGCATGATAAATATTTGATGATTGTTAAAATGTATAGAAACATTGTTTTCGCCATAAGAGACATAGTAAATTTGTGAACATGACATTACAATGATGATCTGAAGAAGGTAATATAATCCACAAGTACATTCGTGATTCACGAGAAATGGATGTGCAATATAGAGTATACATCATAAGCATTTTTTCATTGGGCATATTTATAGGCAATATAAATATAATATATTTATATTTATTGGGCATATTGGGCAATCAACTATAGGACATATTTATCTAGATATACAAGAGCTTTGTTTTTCCTCGGAGATTGATTGCTTTTGCAACATTAAGTGAGTGTACTTACACGCTTTGGGTATCATTTTGTAAGCGTACTGAGTGTACTTTACAAACGTTGGGTGTCATTTCGTAACGGTACTGTGTACTTAACAAAGTTACTTACTAATTTATTATTATTAATTTTACTTACTAGGTTCTTCCCAGCCTCAAAATGTCCAATGTGTTTAGCTGAAGAGGTGCTCTTAATAATTTTTTTTAGAAACTCGTGTTAAATTTTTTAATTACATAAAATTTTATTAAACATAAAATGACATCTGTATTATTAATTTTAAATAAATTACAGCTAAAAGAAGAGTCTTAATTCTAATGTCTGTTTACCTTTAAAACTATTAATCTTTCATTGTCCTATTTTTTATGAAGTTGGCTATGTTAGTAACTTACCTTCATTATTTATTTTCATTACTTGTTACCTTCATAGGTTCACTAAACACCTTTCTTTTATTCCTTCAACTCAAACTCATTTCTTCTTTTAACATTAAAAAATAAAACCTCGCTTTGAGGACAAACTGTCTTATACGTCTGACTACATTGCAATCATATCAAAGAGTGACCTAGGTACAGTTGCTTCCAGTTCGGCGTCTATGCAACTTCCGCTCTGTTTGGTTGTTTGAATTTTACATTTTGAACTAATCAAATCACAACATCAGGATCATGTCCTTTTATGACATTTAATGATGTTAGGTCTTTGTTACACACAAAAGGCGTCTTTTCTGCTACCACACATTTATTTAAATTCACTTTTTATTCATCATTAGAAAACACTTTACCATTTTACCATATTTCAAAATTCTCAACTTAATGTTTTTTAACAATTGTCTTTTTATTTCCTAATTTAACCTTTTGTATCAATTAACCTGTTGACGAGTGCGGCCGTTCCTGAACGTCCCAAATAGCCAACAGCTGGTTAGTAAGTATTTACAAGAAAATTGTTGTCAAGGAGTAAGAAAAAAAAATTTGAAAATAGTTGTTTTATTGGTTACAAATGTATAATAATATAATAATATTGTGTTAAAAACTTGTAAGAATAAAAATTTACACTGATAAATGTACTTTAAAAAAAATTTGCACTGAAAAATCATTGTCACCCGTCGGTATAGCAGACATACACAGACAAAAACGTTTGATGGGCCGCTTTTTTTCCACGAATCAATTTAGTATAGCCTACATTATGGAAAATATAACATTTCTTTTCAGTTTTCTTGGAAGCGTGTGTTGGTTTCGTTTGCTGATAGCGGTACCCCATTCTCGGCGGCATAAAAACACCGTGGCATTGTCACCCGTCGGTATAGCAGACATACACAGACAAAAACGTTTGATGGGCCGCTTTTTTTCCACGAATCAATTTAGTATAGCCTACATTATGGAAAATATAACATTTCTTTTCAATTTTCTTGGAAGCATGTGTTGGTTTCGTTTGAGGCGCGGCTAAATGTGTCTAAAGACTAGACAGAGGGGAATCTGTAAAAAAGCTTTGTAGTGTTTAATTTTTCATGTTTGATGTATAATATACGTAACATAATATAATGATACAAATCACTTATACTAGACAAGGAACATAGGCACAGGTGTGTGTAGGGGGGAAACAACCGCGGAGAAGACGATGCCATCGCCTACATTTACGCGTCAATCAATACGCATGGTGAATTCTCCTGAAACCACGCCCCCTGGAGTTGTCCTGCCTTACAATTGTGAAAAACCCGATTTCATGTGTTCTTAGTACTATTTCTTGTTGAATTGTGACAACACAATAAGCCATGACTAATTTGTTTTATGATAAATACTTTTATTGCTCAGACGTAACCTAAAATGTTCCGGAACGTCCATACTCATTTACGCAAACAGCACAGAGGACGTTCAAGAACGGCCGTACCCGTTAATCGGTATTTCCCTGTACTCTTCAATAGGTTAATAATTATTTCAATTACCGACCACAGATCATTATTCGTTGGAGAAATCCCATGCTTATACTTTGAAACAAAAAGTGAGATCGGTGTTTTTTTTTTTTATGTAGGATGACGTGCTGGAACATTTCAAATGTATAATATATAATACACTAAATACTAGGTTCTTGAATGGTTCCTTCTTGAAGCCAGATTATTATACATAGGACTTTTTCCCTTGGGTATATCATAAAAATTGTTTACACTGAGAAGATTCACAATTTGGTGCACTTAAAACGACAGAATCACTGCTGTTATTAAGTAACACCAGATATAATTAATTATATGGCAAGAGATTGACTATTGTTTATACATCTGTAGAAGACACAAATGGCTAAGTTATGTAACACAATAAGATTTTTGCCATCAAGTCAAACTGCAGGATAAATTGTTGACTTTCACACATCTTGGCTGATGGCTTATCTGAGCGTTTAATGGTGATGGATCGCAAATGATTACTTCCTCTGGGTTACTTTGTGGTGATTACCACCACTCTCCCTCCCCTTCGTGAATCTGGTTATATCCGCCCGAGAGGTGATAAGCCAGAGTAGTGCTCGAGACAGCGGTGAGACAAGTCCTCTTTCACTGTTCTTATTAAATTTATATTATTGTGCCGTATCATTATCATGCCTTGCTAAACCCATAGAAATAGGGCCGTTCGGCCCTATGGTTTATATCTGGGCGCATCGCGATTTTGGGTTATCGTAAAATTATTAGTCGAACTATACGCGGCTACGTTAGGCCCTGCTATAGACCGACATGTTGTTGCAATACAGTGTAGTTAATATTAACATTGGTATTAGTGTAATTCTCTTATTTTTAGTTAATTAGTTTCTAAGTAATACTCGTCAAAAATGGCTAGCCTAAGTTGAGATTCGCCCAGTGTACTTATATTAATTTTACCACGCGATCGGGACCCGGTAATACATTATCAAAGTAGATTCGCGGACCACCCAAAATAGTTACCCCCATGCAATAGCTTCTTTCTCCTTACCGTTGCAACTTTATTATTAACAAAAAGTCATTATAGAAGAATTATTTTGATTCATCTAGTTAACATAAGAGCAAACTATAAGAACGACCTTTATTTGTATCTAAGTTATCACTTGCTCACTATCAAATCAAAAAAAAATCTATTTTCAATTACACAACACAACCAAAATTAATAATAATAAAAAAATCTTTATGTGTTCTATACTGCTCGAAAGTATATGATCAACTCCTGTAAAGTTTAAAACCTTCACTGAATCATATATATAGCCCTACAGGCAAAGCAATAAAAAGGAGACCATGTGTTGTAATTGGTAGGAAACTAAACAGTGGTCACCTTACTATGGAAATGCCATTATAGCTGCTGTTGTGACAATTTTAATATCTAAAATTACTCATTTACTCTACTAGAAAAGGATGGAAATATACTGTATCATGTGAACGTGTAAACTTATTACTGATTGGTGGGACCTAAATGGTGATTGACAGAGGTCAGAGATTTCATTGCTACACTTAGGCTAAGACATGATTGTCACTATTGGCTTGTTTTTTATGTGATAGCTAACACTTCTCTAACAATGATATTGCAATTCTCAATGAGTTCTTTCTAATAACTCTCGTAGTATTGTTGCTTTAGGCTATGTTAGATGCATTTATTGTACAATTTATTTTTGAATACTAGTAAATTGTAAAAGACAAAATGTCAGCATGTAGTTTAAAGAGCATCCAAAACATTTTTTTAAGTGACTAGGCTATTTTTAGTTATATCCAAATGTAAGATTGTGTAATATTCATTCTTACAAAAAGTTCCAATCGAATTTGTAACAAAATCTATAAATTAAATCATTTGCAATAAACAACACCTTGTGAAAATGTCAATCACCAAACTAGAAAACACAAAGTTTTTTTCGCAATAACGACTTTATTTGAATAAATGGTGTCAAAAACATTTCCAAACTTTCTCACTAACTCATCCTCCAAACCAACTAAAACTAATTATCACCAAAAATGTCAATTCAAAAGTTGGCAATCTTCCGCTAATTATTTCTGAACAGTAACGTTTCTTTTTACTTTTACAATTCACTAATTTTTTACAAAATCATAAAGAACCAATTTTAACAGTCCTATGACCAATTTTTAAAGATAAACATATGAACCATAACTTTTGTAGCCCTAATGTGTTTTGTTTGTTCCTTACACTTGAAGAATGATCAAGAAGGCTGTTGAGAAAGTATGATCAAGAAAATTATTTTATGTTATTTTCCTCATGGCAACTACATAATTTGGCAGCTCTGAGTTAATTATTTTTTAAAATAAGAAACTTCCTCAATTATAGCTAAAATATACCGACGTACCAAATTTGATTAAAATCGAACTATGCGTTTGGTTTGTAGAGCAATGAACATACGACATGACTGTAAAAACGGATATACATTTTTTTCCCCCATCATATAACTCTCTTTGTACTACATATACTGATGATGAAATAGATAAATCATCTAATGATATCACTTTAGCTTCCAACATCTGATTACTGTGTGTTGTTAGGGAATGTAATTTTCATTATTTCACGGTGAACTTTTAACACAAAATCAAAATTACTTATAGATAATAATCCACGTGATTACAGTGGACAAAACACTCTTTGAAATTGAAACGATTATTTGGTAGTGATCACCAGTTTCATCTCTATTACTACTCACTGTAATAATTTATTTTAAAGTCAAATAAGAATTGGGAAGAACAAAATAATGTACTATGTTACTTAGACAGACAATTAAACTCACCTCCTAATTCATCAAATGCTGGGCTAGCATCAACATCAGAAGTAACAGAAGGTTTAGCTGAAAATAAAATGTACTATTAACTACAAAACATATCCCATAACTTTTTAAATCATAGTTTATTTTAAGATCTAAAGAATAAGAAGACATGTTAAAAAAAATGAATCTTGTGTAACTTTTAAACTAATTTTAATAGTAAATTAATCAAACTTACTTAAAATTTGTATATCTTATAAAACTGTGATATATTTATATTAATGGTATAACATATTCCAAAATAATAAATAAATTATACACCTCCAATAATGTTAAAAATTTCTTTATTTATTGAGGAATTAATTCATCTCCACATGTATAAGAATCGACATCTCTCTGTCTGTCAGTTATTATTCGAGAACCGCTATAATCTTAATTGGTCCACTTACTCAATTCATCTAATCCAGGTGGTATTTTCTCTGAATGTTTGAAATATAGTTTCATTAGACCAATATTTAAAAAGGGAAATAAATTTGATATAGGTTACTACAAACTTAATATTCTGACTTCAGTATTGGTAAAGGTTTATTAAAAGGTCAATACTGACAAAATTGTATAAGGTTTCTTAGATAAGAATACCATTTTGAATAGCTTTTTCAACATGGTTTTAGAAAAAAAATTCTCAACTACTTTTGCTATGGCAGAGTTTTAAAAAAAAAAGTTGTTTCACAGACTGGATACTGGTGAGAAGGTCGCTAGGTTGTTTTTAGATTTATCAAAAACTTTTGACCTTGTTTCTCATGGTATCTTACTTGATAAGCTTTATAATTACCATGTCTATGGTTTGGCACATAACTTCTATCATCTTTTTTATTAGGTAGACACCAGTGTAAAGAAAATATGTATTATAACTCCTCTGAATTGAAAACAAATTAAGTCAGATTCAGGATTAGTTAAAAAAATGATGTTCCACAGGGCTCAATCTTGGAACCTTTACTATAAATTTATTATATAAATGATATTCCTCAATTCTCTCAATCTAAATTGGTATTATATGCTGATGAAACATCCATAGTGTGTTGGAATGAAGTAGTTAGTGGTCTTGAGAATACCTCCTCCTCAGTTGCTGATTTGTTGGACCATGTGGAAATGGTTTGTAAAAGAGTTTGTAGTAACAGGAAATTTTCTTATTAGATCTTTATCTCGTTATGTTACATTAACACGTTAGCTGCCAAGGCCTAATACGATACTCTTGCCGTGAGTGCCACGATTACCAAATTATTTTTCCATTATTATTTTTGCATCTACCTATGTTACATAATATAAGGCAATAGTATTTACTAATTTTATTTACATTTATGCATATATAGTTCCGAGACCGATCGGACCGAAATGCAATTTTTCGGCTTTAATTTTAATCGTAGTATAACGTTTAGGTCCGATCGGACCGAGGTAATTTTCGTGTTTAAAAAAAAAAATATATAAACGGGCTATTTTATTTCTTTATGTTGGCAAGCTCACTATTTTATTTGTCTAATATTTATTTTATAAATACATATATTCATTTTACAACTGTATTCTTTGTGAATTATTCATTACTAAATCAAAATGTTTTTGTAAAATTTTTAATCGGTCCGATCGTGCCGACAAGAAAGTGAAAATATCCACTGATTTTAATATGATATTGAGTAACTATGGTAACGGTTATTAAAGCATACAATATACTATGTCTAACACACGTCTTTACCCAATCCAGAGAATACCAAAATATGCCGATAGGTTGCTGCACTATCAAACTGTGAGCCACAAAACAAAACATTACGTCAGTGACTTTATCGGTCCGATCGTGCCGTAACGCTGCATGTACAGTCACCTTAGTTTCGGTCCGATATGGCAGCTAACGTGTTAATGTGTTTAAAATAATATAAATAGTATTATTTTCCCATTTTAAATTCCATAGTGTCGAAATTTGGGGATGTTCATCTTTTGTACATGTGAATAGAATTCTGGTGCTACAGAAAAAGGCTCTTAGGTGCCTCATTGACAGTTGTAAAAAACACAGACTATATGCCATTTTCTCATTGTAAAATAATTCAACTTACACCGCAAATCCCTGTTCAAATTCACAGGTATTGTTCAAGAGGAATGTATAATTTCCACAGGACAAAGATGAACTTCAAAATATTAGATAGGGAAACCTTTAACAGAGGTGTGATATCTCAAGGTCTGTAGAATTAAAATCTCTAAGGGGGTGATTAATGGAGTTAGAGGTTTTTTATACAAAGACTCTGTACTCCATGAATGAATTTTAATTTGACTATTTCTTAACTTAACTTTGTATTGCTATTATGTGTTGAATTTTAAAAAAATAACCTTTTTGTAGTGACCTTTCTGGCATAATCAATAAGTTATGTATCGGCGATTGTTAAACAATTATAATTTGTCTCAATATTGATTGATTGATCTGATTTACAAGCAGTATTCTTTTTATGTAGATAAGATATATGGTCAGGTTTTAGTCTTTGTTCGATTCAAAGTTTCTGATTCAGTAGTTTCTAGGTTATAACAATATTTGTCTGCATGAGGACAAAAACAAGAATTTTCAACAACATATATTTTGTCAGTCATAAAGTTGGTACATGGTTTGAATATTAATTAGAATTTAAAATTTGTTTTTAAAGTAGCACAATAGTTTCAAGTTATAACATTTTTCGAAATGAACATTCATATTCTCCATTATATGTTGACATTTCAGCAACAACGTAGATTTTATAAATAACAGAGTTGGTACATTTAAGTAATAGGTGATTTTAGTTAAACACTACAGGAGATGTAGCCTGAGCATCTAAAGTACTGAGTCTATTGGATTGGTAGGGGAAATACATAGTTTAGTTTGTTGTTTATGGTTTGACCAAGTTTATCACTCTATAGAAACACATTTTAAAAGTTTGTGCAAATCAGGTAGGCCTATGAAATTTAACTCAACACACACAAAAAAAGACAAAGAAAATATAACAGAAATCTATGATTTCTAAGGTCATAGGAGCTTAGAAGTTATTAAAACTTAGAGTTAATTTTTGTCTTATTTACACGGTAAGACAAATGGTAAATATGAATACCATTTAACGGAAGGAGAATGACCTATACTTAAAGTCTTTACCTAAAGTTTTGAAAGATATATACAGTAGAACCTCTATTAACTGAAATTACCAACAAATCACATTTTAACTTTCATTTTCATGTATAAAATTTTATTGATTTATCTGAAATAAAACTGTATATCATAGTATAGTACAATTTTAAGACGCCATAAAGATTTAAAATATAACAGACACACACACACACACACATGTGTGTGTGCACTCGCTTAAAATGATGCGGGGAAAATGCTGCAGTTGTGAAGGTCTTTTCATTGGATTGTGTACACAAGTAGTTTTTTATTCATAGGAAACTATTTTCTTCAATTCTTGGAAATAGGGTTGTGTTTCCTGACTGAGAACGGTTCATTTAGCCTACACAAATAAAGCCCTATCCCTCATCTAAAATGAGAAACAACAAATAAAGCCCAACCCCCCATCTAAAAATTCTGTACAGACCAATGAAAAACATATACAGTTTATATGTCTTTCCGATTTGTTGAGGTGTAAATAAAAGTCGCATTTTGTATTTGTGTTAATCAACTCCACTGTATATCTTAATGCGTTGTTTGCCTGCTAATATTTTTAGTCTGTGTTAAACTTTGCGAGCAAGTTATCATTACGAGTGGAAAGTGAAAGCGTGTTGTTTTATCTTTAAATGAAAAATAGGAAGCATTATCAAAACTTTTTTTGTTAATTTTAAATACAGTAATTATTTAAAGCCAAATAAAATAGATTTTCATGTAAGCATGAATCCAAATTAGCCTATACAGTACAGTATATACGTAAATGCCACGGAAATTTCACCTAGGCGGTTTTCTCACGCCCTACTCTATTATCCTAGTTTTAGGTTATCCGTGGTGTCCCCGGTCCCAATTATCTCGGATAATCCAAGTCCTACTGTATAGATGTTTTAATGGAAATATATCCGGCATTAAGAAAAATTGCTTAAATTAAGATTTCAGCGGAGAAAATGAATTAATAATATAGAAGTATTTATTATTAAAAATTCAGACCAGTTATTTAATGGACAAGAGTTACTTGAATATCAATTTAGCTTAATTGAACATCAATTTTATAATATGGTGTCCTGAGTTAAAAGAACGAAATATAAATTTTCTAGTACATGGGGATAATAATTAAGAGTAAGGGTTTGGCAATCCTAAGGGACACAAGTTGGATTGACACCTTTTTTCATGTAGTTTTGACTTTGTTGTGTTATTTAAAAAATTAATTCAAAAGTAAACTAAAGAACTACGTAAAAGCAAATTTGTAAGATAAATTGATTGCAATCTAGTCTGAGCTTTAATGTCATCAATAGAAATCAAGATCAATTTATAAAATTAGCTTTAGGTTTCAGTCAGTCTCGTCTGGTCTAGTACAGCTGTTCAGAATGAAAAACTTAAGTACACTGACTAGTCACAATGTTTTAAACAAAAAGTTGAAAGTGCACTTAAAAAAATAAAGTTGTGTTGTTTCAATTTTTAGTAGTGTAGTGGTAAATAATGTGTTTCACATTAAAAAAAAATTAAATCAATAACTTAATTTGTTACGATGCCTTGTTACCTTATTACAATACCGTCCATTCTCTACAAATGAGGTAATGTATCATTAATTTTGTTCCTATGCTCAGAATTGAGTTTCTAAATAAATTTAGAAGTTAATCGTTTATAATTAATTTTATTAATCATCTTGTGAAATAATGGTCAACTAAACCATCTTCTCTTGGGAGGTTTGTATAAAACTGTCTGAACCAGTTTTATCTTGCACGCTCAAAGCTTGTTTGATGTAAAATAATTACAAAATTTTCTTTTCTTTATAATTTCTTTCACTGAACTCTTAATAACTGAGAAAGATTTCTTTCTAAAAATTATTCAAAATTAATGTCTTAACTGCTCATTAAGAATTTTTAGAGATTTGTAAAATCTCAATTTTCACTTTGGTTAAAAATACTAATCTAATGAATCATGCATTTAGAGTCTATCTAGTGATGGATGGCTCCTTTTAATATTCACAGTTTTACTGGTCAAAGAATATGAATTTTAAATAAAACTGTTTATAAAATTTCTGTTACAATTATAAAGCTATTGTGATATTTTATAATGGATTCAATTTTAGTATCTTAAGATCAATATTCGGCTCATAGTCCCTAAGGGAATTATTATTCAAAATAATTTTAAATTCCATTGTGGTAGCCCACATACTAGTGAAAATTTAATTTCAGTGTATTAAAATAATATGTTTTTTGTGTAGTGGTTGTATTGCGTTCTCATTTTCCTGATGATGGGTGATTCGCCCAAAACTGCAGTCGAGTTAAGGTAAGATATACTTAAAGTAAAAAGGATTAGTAGACATATTTTAATATACTGATATTAAATATTTTTAGATATCCAAACAATATCTTTATCAATTAAACAAATCTGCATTTAAAATAAAAAGTTTGAATAAAGTTGTCAATTTTGTTTTTTTGGAAATTGTTAAATCAAATTTACTAAAAGATTTTTGATGAATTTATCTTATGTTTTGTTGATCACAGATGTACATTTGGTAATTAGCACTATTTGGTTCCAAAAGGTGCAAGTACAAATTTTCCTTCAGACAAGTAAGCACTGTAAAAATTTTCTTGTTATATTATTTGGTTTCTCAAAAGAAAATCACTTGACATATGCATTTCTTTACAGGGCTCTTCTATCAGAACGAGTGCAACAGGTTAGATCTCTCTTTTTAATTTTTCTTACACTAAATTTTTCTTGTCTGACCCAGGTGCTATTAGAGTACTCGAGGACTAGGGGTCTTTATTTTATATTCTTATCTTCCTTTCTTTTTTTAAAAGGCAATGAATACCAAAAGGTTTTTCACCTTCAAACAAAACCACAACAAACAAACAAAAATTAAGAATATTCACACAAAGCCCGATTTTCATAACAGTAAAGCTACAGACACAGCTAGTTCTAATTAATTACTTTACCTTCCAAAGGCTTAGATTCTGCCTTCTTAGCCTTGGGTGCAGGAGGAGGTTCAGCTATAACTGGTTCCACTTTAACAGGTTTCTCTTCAATAGCTGCCGCCTCAATGTTTTCCTTACCAGTCTTCTTCTTCTTTTTCTTAGCTGCATTCTTAGATTCAGTTTCAGATTCTACAGGGGTAGGTTCTGGTTCAACTTCCACAGCAACCTCTACAGGCCTATTAAATAAAATAATAGAATTACATTTTTGAAATATGAAATATTTGTTGAGATGTGATTTTTTTTATTTTTTATTATTGGCTGTGGAAAATTACTTTATCATAAATGCAGCATAGAGAAAATTCCGTGATTAGTCAAGAAAATCAATGACGACTTCGTTCAGATATTAGTGAAATGTGATGATTTTTAATCAGTCTCGTATGCAAAATCGCAAGTAAAAATAATATTATGGTTCTGGAACAATTGGTAAAACAAAAATATGATTTACGCTGAGGATGCGTTCAAGGCACAAGCAAAACAGTTTTAAGCCCTTACTTAATTATTATAATAATTAAGATATAAGTAATAATTAAATTATCAGATGTTACAGATTTTCCCAATATAATTTCATAAATTGAAATTAAACAAATGGTGAAAAAAAAATTGTACTAATCTCTATAAATAATATTCTCTGTTATCTTCCTAAAAATGCCTGTATACAACTTGTATTGTGTACGCACACACACACACACATATATAATGAATAAAAATTCCAGTTGTTGGATTGAAATGAAATAACAATATCATTTCGGAATATCTGCTAATACAATAAGTACATATATTTATTTAGATTAATTTATCAAACATAAGCCATACCGATATATTAATTGGAACATAATCAAATATTTATCTCTTCACACACAATTACTAAGATTATCTTACATCTAGTTTACAGAAACAATATACTAAATGACACAGCTGAGCTTTAGTTATTCCAAAAACCCCAAAAATAAAGACTACAATTTTATCTCCAAAAGAATCTGTCACCAGCCCCAATTTAGAATATTTAAACATTGAATTTGACTTGCTAGACTTTACGCTCAAAACAAAACTCAAACACAAAAAGAGAAATGGTTCCTTAGCATTTTCCTTCTCTGAAGATGGTTGACTCTAGACCTCCTGGTCTCTAGAGACACACCACATTTGACCCCAAAAACTAGCCCTTTCAATGTGCTCCCTAATCATTTAAAACCTTTCCATCTAATCTCATAAACTGTCATTTTCACATAAAATATTGGCCTAGTCAGCATTTGCACAATTTCTTACTTTGTGTTACAAATTCACTTAATTCTAGACCACCTTATTTTTTAAACTAAAAAACTATTTCTTGCTTAATCAATATTCTAACAAATGTAATCTTACAGCTAACTTACTCTTGAATATTTTGAATTCGATTGAAATATTTAATGAAAACAATCAAAGTTTATTATATTTTTTTCTCAATTATTCCTTATTCATATTTTTTTCTAGGGATATTGCACACTTCTCTTTACGAAGTAAACACGCTTCCCTAAATATAAAATTTAAAAAATCCATGTTTTTACCGATAATTCACAAATCAGCTTTATTGGAATATGACAATCAATATCTTTTGTTTGGGTTCTTTGAAGCTATGACTTTTGAGGTTAAACAAAATTTGATCAATTTTAAGTTTTAGTTTTACGACAGCTACACCGAATTTTGAGCAATAAAAAAAATTATAAAAACCTTAGGGAACTAAGTATAAAACATGCTGTACAAACAAAATTTGATAAATTATAGAGGACTGCACAAATAACAGATAAATAAGATTCCCAAAACTACTTTTTTGGGCTCAGAATACTTTAAAATGAAAACTCAATATTGATTTTTTGCCCGTTACATAACTTTTCTCTCATACGAATATGATAGAAAGTAAAATTACATATTTGAACCATAATTTGTTTTAATTTATCCTTTAACTTAATGTGTTCCAGAAAATAGTAAGCAAACTCTAATAATGATGAACAAATTGACCTAATTATTTGTCGTTATCAATTTTTATACTATCAATTTTTTTTCCCAACAAATTTAATAATGAATATCTAAAGAGTTTTAAGTTAGACAAAAATAAAGATTTGATTTTTACTGTAAAACAAACCTAACAAACTACGACAATATATATGCTAGTTATCTAAATTGTTGAAGCTATGTATTAACAATGAGTACACACAAGTGGTACGGAGTATGTTATATCAACATAACAATCACACGTCAAAACACTAAACAAACATAATTATGTAACATGTCTAATATTCTTCTAGTCACATGGTACAGATATTTGTCTAGAGTATTACAATCAAATAACACATTCAAGATTAAAACCTCTCTTACCCAGCCCAATCATACAATGTAATACAATCTGATCCTCTAAATATAATGTCTTAAAATTGATTTCTTGGGCCTTGTAGAGAAAATTTTAAACTGCATTATCCAGTAGGGTAGGTTTATTTAAAATGTTACACACGTTTGTTCTGAATCTCGTAATTATCTAAATTACTATTCTCTTAAATGGGCCTAGTAAGGTATATTTATTAAAATATCTCCACTCATTTCGCTTGTGTTAGCGTCTCTGTACTGGCAGGCCTCAAAGTTGTAAATATGTAAATGAGTGACTCGACTCCATTTGTAGGAGATGTTGAATTTTAAGGAGTTTCACCCACTAGGTCAAGTTTATTTAAAATAGCTGTTACTCAGGTTTTCTGAACCTAGTAATTGTGTTTATCACTTCGTTCTGGACATCACTGTAACAAGCCTCGTAGATGTGTAAATATTAAAAAAGTCTCTGCTCGTACCATGGCAGGTGTAAAGATGTACATATGTAGAGGAACTTCCACTTGCAACACTCATCTCGGTGATAAAGGCCCTGCTGGATCTCGTAACAACACAAATATCCCATTTTCTAGGGAGGTCAAGGTTTGAAATTATATTTTTGACAATAACTTTGCTATTTGTAATTGTAGAAAAGTGGGGTTGATACAAATGCATGGACAATTGAATTCTGCAAGTTTTTATTAAATTTAGGGTGTTATAAGTTGAAATATGAACAAAAATCTGCCTCAATATGCCCAACATTTATAATTTGATTTTTTATATATATGACCACACTGTAGTCCCATCTATCCAAATTTCATTTTACACATATGTGGACACTATCGTGGTCACGTACAGATTATTAAGTCTACTGACAAACGACACGTTGAAAATAACTTTTTCGATTTCATGAGGTCGGAGTTTTTGGCGCTTACCAAATTTACCCTATACTTTGTATATGTGTAAGTAAAATGATGGTTCTAAAACCCTTTTAAATAAAGCTCTAGACCAAATTTCAATTTTCATGAATTCAAAGTTAATATTTGATCTAAAATCAAAATTTGAATTTTAGTGGAAAAAACCTAATACAGTATTTAATATTTATAGGCTTCTGGAAAGGGGATAGGAGAACTATAATTATGATCTGGACTTATAAAAGAAGCAATCCATGATAAAAATATTTACATTAGAATATCTAAACCATGATTACCTAAATCAAATCATAAAATATTACTTATATATAATTTTTGAATAATAACAAAAGGCCTTGGCTTAAGTTTTTGTTACTTAATAACCTATTAAATATTAGATAACTACTAATGGTCCTGTGCACAGTAGGTCCCAATACATTGCAAACATAAACAATCCACAACTCTTATGTTTTACTCTACAATATATATATATATATATCGGATAATGTATATAATCACTTTATATGACTTGGTAACTGATTTATAGTTTCCTTCATTGGATTAATAGCTCATGTACTTTTTTTTACTCTTGATAAGAAATACTTAAAGGCAATGTCATAAACAAAGTGGTTTAAAATTCAACTTTTGTTAAAATATAGTCAAATTGCTGTTTCGAGAGAGAGAGAGAGAGAGAGAGAGAGAGAGAGAGAGAGAGAGAGAGAGAGAGAGAGAGAGAGAGAGAGAGAGAGAGAGAGAGAGAGAGAGAGAGAGAGAGAGAGAGAGAGAGAGAGAGAGAGAGAGAGAGAGAGAGAGAGAGAGAGAGAGAGCAGGAGGGAGGGAGAGAGAGATAGAGAGAGCAGGAGGGAGGGAGAGAGAGAGGGAGGGAGAGGGAGGGAGGGGAGGGAGGGAGAGAGGGAGGGAAGGAGAGAGGGAGGGAGAGAGAGAGGGAGAGAGAGAGGGGGAGAGAGAGAGAGAGAGAGAACCAGCCTCAGTGAAGATATTCAAAACTAGGTTCAAACAGAATGTTCTCGATACAAGCCACAGGGGAGAATGATGAACAAAATAAAGTGTGTTTAAAGCTGATAATCATGTACGCAAGTAGACTATACAAAACTAAAGCATAATAAAAATAGAACATAAAAGCCCTATGAGTGCCCCGTTGAGAACCAGTAGTAAGTCAAATTTGAATACAGCATAACCTTAATATTCACAAGTGATATGGTCTTTAGTCAACAATCTGACAACCAAAAGTAATTCGAAGATGGATTTTTTCAAAACACAATAAGGAAGGGTACACTAAGTCTATAGTGACTAAAAGCATAATTCCCACCTCACAAATTTTTGCTGTGAAATTTTAAATTCATTAAATTTTGTCGGTTGCATTTCCCAACCACTCGGATAAACAACTCTGTTGAATGAACATCCATGTTGGAAAAAAAAAAAGAAAAGTTAACAGGTAAAACTGGGAACGGCTTTATAACAATGCTTGTCCTTTGTCCAGGTGAACCTCAAAGTAATTTTATTATTTATGAATAAATATTCACTCCCTACATTTCTCAGTGTTTCAACCCTCAAACCTGGCAGACCCTATATATTGACTCAAAAAATTTATTTTTCATCTCTTCAAACATTTATTTATTGTAGAACTATGTCGAATATTCTGTTCTCTGAGAGAGAAATAACATTAACTAAATTCTTTTGCAAAGGCATGAAAAACTGCCTGGATACTGTTTAAACAAAAATACTATATTACACAATTTAAGTAAAGCCTACTAAGAAATAAAAGTTAACATAAAAAATAACCTACAAAGATAAAATGTAGTGATAATAAAGAACATTTAGCACTGTACTTGACTTACTTTGATTTTTCTTTCTTTTGTTCTTTCTTTGTTGGTTTGGGGTCTTTTTTTATTTCTTCAACTTTTACTTCTTCGACTACAGGTGGTGCAACAACTGGAATTGGTTCAGGAACAATTTCAACAGTTCGTTCGTTAGATTCAACGAGTTTAGATTTCTTTTTCTTTCCTGGACTAGTAGCATCTTTCTTACCTAAAATGTATTAAAAATTTTACATAACAGTTTTCAAAGTGAATTAGCATTTACAAAATGAAATCCAAAATTGGTTAAACAAAAATTGCATCCAAATTTGTAAAATTAAAGAAATATATTACTGTACCTAAACAAGTTTTTTATCTTTGTTGTTTAAGAACTAAACCGCTTGGTCATCATCGCCTTTTAAAAAATGAGCATAAAATAAAGACCACTACCCACTTTGAATACTCTAATAACATCAGGGTCAGAAGAGAACAGAGTTGGTCAAGAGAGATGATAGATTTAAAAATAGAAAAAGACCATAAAATAGACCCATAGCACTTGTATACTCTCATAGCATTTATAAAAACTTCAGTTTCAAGGAGTTAATTAAGATTTTTGCTTGAAAAGTTATACTTATCCATAATTACATTTATTAATTTTAAATGTGCATGCAAATAAAATTTAAACCTAATTTTGGGAAAAAAATTATTTTGTCCGTCAAGACATTTTGTCTGGACTGTTTCACATTGAATTGTTTTATTTGACTTTTGAATTAGGAAATTAGTTGACCAGATAAAGATTAGCTCGTAAGAGTATGTTCAGAACTTCCTCTTTATCCCATACAACACAAATGAGCAAGTCAAGCACTCTGTCATCTGTAGTGGTTTGGGTTATTTGAGGTCATTAACCTCAATTAGTTGAATTAATTTAAGGTTACTTAATTTAGCTTCATATACCATATTCACATCATATTGAGTTTAATTTTAAAAGGTTTGTAAAACTTCATATAATATAGAAATTGTTGTCGTTTATCAAGGAAACATTTTTATATTATTTTAGAAAACTACTTTTACAATATACCCATTTGTTAGTATAACTGTTTTATATATTTATGCCATTAAAGGTTTTTTCAACTCATTGCGAGGCAAGTCCCAAGTTTTAAGGTTAGGTTAGTATTATTATTAACTTGAATTAAAATTAGAAAACAAAGGTTTAGCATTATTTATAAACCATATCAGGCTAACTAAATGGAAGTTTCATATCAAATTACAGAAAAATTAGAACCATTTTCCTATTCCAAATTTAAAATCACCGATATTAAAAGTTAGGGTAACACTTTGATCAGAGATAAATGAACTTGTACTCAATTTATCTGAATTAATTCCGCACATGTAAAATTACACAACTATTAGAAAGTATGTCATTGAATGCGAAAATTGAAATTTTTTACTTTTGGTAGTGAATGCCATGCTTTTTAGTAGAAAAGATCATCGCTACTTCTTTGACTCAATTGTTGCATAAAAATAACCATAAATTGGAACAATGGTGGTAAATTTTTTTTTTGTTGGCTTTTCTAAATTCTTCCTAATTGTACTATTATATTTGAATTAAGGTCATTATCGTAAAAAGCATTGATAACATAAACAATTTGTTTTTGGTTTTGCTATGCAAAACTTTTAAGTTATAAATTCAAACAGTGTGTGAAAGAATTCTGTTTCCCAGCAATTCATTTATCAGAATATCAGCTGTTTAGTTACATACATATATATTATGCTACTTTGCTACAATCTAGTGGTTCTGCTGAATGCACCCAAATTGTATATTCTTTTTACAAATTACTAACATTTATAAATATCAAAATACATAAAAATGAAGATGTTAAAATAAGATCCTAATTATTCAAAAAGAAGTAAACTATGGTTATTAATAAATTATAATACTAAAAAAGGTATCCACAAATTTATACCTGGTTTGTCAGAAATCAACTCTTCGTCAGAAGAAGTAGGTTTACGATTCTTTTTATCTTTTCTGGACACAGCCTGTTCCCACTCTCCTATATATTAAAAAAAAAATCATCTTTTAACAAATTAAATTTATAGTTTTAAAAAAAAGTCTACGCTTTAACTATCTTAAATGAAGATTTGTTCATACTGATGGGTCCATTTGTCTGTGCGCGCTGCTTACTATGGCGCGGCAGGGAAGAGGGGAGTGATTATCGCTCATTTCCAAAAACATGTGGTCCCGCGCGGCGCGCCGGACATAGATTATTCACCTGTCTTCAATGTAGCTTCGAGTTGTTTGTAAACATTATGTTTCTATATGCACTACAAATCTTGTAAACTGTAATTATGTGTCGCGAAAGGTAGACAAACATAGTTGGGTGAGCGAGGCCTACTTTTACAGAACGGCTAGTAGCGTCAGAGCCGCACGCACAGACAAATGGTCCCATCAGTATTTACAGGACCATAGTAATATATTTTATTACAGCAAGAGAACAGACATATAAAACCAAACGTAAAATAAACTGTTGTGGACTTGAGCAAAATAAGCTGATTCAATTAAGTAGCATTAGAGTTGTTTAATAAATTATTTTCTCAGTTTTACTGCCGAGACAACTTATTCAATATAAAATAATAGTTATTATCCTAACTGCAGAGCTAAATTGAATGGGAAGACTTTAGGACATAAGTTATTAACTTATTAATATTAACTATTTAGGCACTGACTCTTTTACGGCCAAGTTGCAGTATACGCTTATTTATATTTTGCAGGCCATACTTTTCTTTCTTAAAGTTTGTTCTTGTTTATTTTAACAGACTAGTCTGATGCTAAGAAAATGATTTTAAAAACCTTTAAGAATATGAAGTCAACATTTTTATTTTTACTAAAGATAAGCAACAATTTCTATTATATAACTCCAAACTACAAAAAAAACTTTGAAGACACCATATTTGTTGGAGTCCCAAGAAGAATTTTGACAAAGAATTGGTAGCTAAGAAAGTTATATGTGAAGAGGTCGTTTTCCTTGTTGAGTGTCAATCCACCATCTGTGGCAATAGATCAATAGACTATAAGGTGATTCTCGCATCCCAGAAAATGACTCACAACTTGGCATAGCTGGATACACCAGTGAGCAACAACGAGATACCTGGTAACGAGTTCTCTGACACCGTAGTAAAAGGAGGAGACCCTATTCCAACCTGCAGCTGAAGTCTTATAAACATCTGCGATGGCGATAATGCTCATTGTGGTACAGAACACTACCATTACAGGCATATGGGGAGAAATGAGATCGGTTAACATTAAAAGGTGCCTTACAAGAGCAGCAGATGGTATAGTGAAGTTTAAACTATTAACCAGCCACGACAATTTGCACATCTATCTCCACAGATTTGCTATTTTACGAATTCAGACGTCTTTTCACTTTGCAGCAATGGAAAACAGAACTCTAACCATTTTCTGACCCGTGATGCCATCACCCATTCTGATCATACATCACAGAATCGTCTTGTTAGCTGGCATGCACAGTATCAGATGTCAGAAATGGGCTAAAGTAAAATAGTAAAGTATAAATCTAAACTATCTATTATTAAAACTAGGCAAATGAAAACATTACAAAAGGAAGAAAATAATAAGTTGGATGTATATTTAGTATTTATCTAGCCAATTTAATCTTACACAGTGTAATACAGCACAAAGCATTCCATGGGATGAAGAGAAGCTTTATTCACGATTGAGGCACATCATCAATATTGTCAACCAATACATTACAGTCATTTACATTATATAAAATAATATCATCAATGCCATCCATTATTCCTTCTGTCAATTAGACAATGAAGACTTAAGACAGCAGCTATTGGCACCAATGAAATAAATATTCTGCCTATCACTTATAGGTGACCATACAAAAATGGTGTGTTGCAGCGGATACACTGTTTGACAGTTTTCGTCACAGATAAACTTTACAAAATGGTTCCCTGCCACTACCTATATACTAACTCTGAAGTGTAGTTATAAGATTTGTTATTCGCCATTCCGAATATTGATATATTAAATAATAAATAAATGTAAGACTCACCTTCCACAATATTCTGTTTGGTAATTTTTATATGACGGCCAATTCGGCTATTCAGCCATTATCAAGTTTATTATTGGAGAAGTTCCTCCGTTGTCATGGAACACTCAAAAAACAACATAGTTACACATTAACACAAACACAAACACTGATTTGGAACGATTATTTATTAAATTTAATTAAAACGCGACTCATGAGTCGACACGATTGTTAGATGTCCCGGTACGTACTGAGTGCAGGTGTGTATGATTTAATCATCAGTACTGGATGTCTTATCTAACTGTGTCAATACAGTGTCGTACAATACTTTAGAATCAAACTTCAATTTTTCATTCAGCAATATGTTACTATCTGTTTTATATTTCTTGTATATTTCAAACTGTTCTAACGCATTCATGAACTTTCCCTTCTTACAACGATGTAATATTTTTAGGGTCTTATCTATGCAGGAGTAACTATGGTTATTTTGGATTATGTGTTCGGCAAATTTCATTTCGACTAACTCTTGAGTCGCGTTTTAATTTAATTTAATAAATATTCGTTCCAAGTCAGTGTTTGTGTTTGTGTTAATGTGTAATTATGTTGTTTTTTTAGTGTTCCATGATAACGAAGGAGCTTCTCCAATAATAAACTGATAACGGCTGAATAGCGGAAAGGGACGTCGTATAAAAACGACCAAACAGAATATTGTGGATGGTGAGTCTTACATTTATTTATTATTTAGTATAGCCTAGTCATCTCTACCAGTCATCTTATGAACTATACTTATTGTTATACTTCCATGTTAATGAAATATTACACATTTCTCAACTAGAGTAATATTTAACTGAAAGAATTTTCAGAATAGTGCGCTTAGTGTTAAAACTTGTTAAAAAAATATTTTTTAAATAAAACAAAAATTATAATAGTATTTATCCGACCTATCAGAAAAAATAAAGTTAAAACTGAAAAACAGGATAAATAATGTATAGGCCTACTAGTCTGCAGTGGTATAACTCTTAACTAATATATCTCCTTTAATAATAAATATTGAGACTTACCGTTTTACAATATTCTATTTTCATTGCCGTATTATGACAAACATTTCGGCTATTCAGCAATTTTCAAGCTTTGTAGCCAGATAATCCTTTGTCAATTGTTAACAAAAGTAAGTATCAGAGTGCTGGGCCCAACTAATCGATGACATTTGAATTGACTCTGATTTTTAAATAATGTTTCGTGTACAGATTCAATTTTTTTAAAAATTATTTTGTGGTTGTGTTATTAAGTGTTTTTGTTAACAATTGACAAAGGATTATCCAGCTACAAAGCTTGAAAATGGGTGAATAGCTGAAACAGTCGTAGTTATATGGCAATGAAAATAGAATATTGTAAAACGGGTAAGTCTCAACATTTAATATTATTAAATCAATAATCGGAATGGTGACAAACAAACGTTTTGATATCTCCTTTCTATGTATACGTAAATGTCAGACGTGTTATGTAGTCTAACATCGAAAATTTTGTTAAAAATGCCATTCTTTCTGCCCTTGCGAATGTCCTCTTAATATTGCAGCAGTTATTGTCAAACGGGATGTGGAAGGTCTATTACGCAAGCTAGCTAAATCAGGTCATACAAAAAGTTTATACGTGAACATAGACTTTGTCTGGCCATGGAAAAGACGAAGCTGGTTCTGTTCATCAAGAAGCAGATCCCTACCCTCATACAGATGACAGTGGGATTTTACACAAAAACATGGTATGTGAACATAAACGTTGAAAAAACATTTCACAAACCTTCTCACTCGTTCAACACACAAAAGTAAAAAAAAAACCAAAACTATTTGTCACCAAAAATGTGAGTTAGGCAGAGATATCAGTCAGCAAAAATTAAACCATAGGCGTAGTCTTTGAAAATATATTTAAATAGGACATAAACTCGTTTCGCTTGTGCAATAAAAGCGTCCTCAGCATAAATCATATTTGATTAAAATTGAGCTTTTAATGACGACAGTAGTCGAACTTCATTTTTGTGTTTTGTTAACGGTTTTCTCCATTTTGTGCATGGATTTGGGTCATTAATTTTTTAAAAAATCACTCAAATTTGAATGAAATAGTTAAAGGCGATTTTGAGAAATTAAATCTTTTATAACAACCACATTTTTAGTTTTTTACCGATAACTCACGAACCGGGATTTTTTAAGAAATGTTTTGTTTGGGTCCTTAGAGTCTACACTTGAGCAAAATTTGTTAAAATCAATAGAGCCGAAATATGGCAAAAAACCTCTGTCATCATTGTCTTAAAAAGTATATAAAATAAAGGCCCCTAGCCATTTAATACTCTAATAGCGTTAGGGCCAAAAAAAAACTTGTAAAGAGAAATAGGAAAGCTGAAAGCGAGGAATCTAACCCGACATTTAAAAAGATGTAGATCCAGCTAAGATCCCTCGAGATTGCCAAGCTCATATAAGTGATTTTGAATTCCTTGAAATTAGAATAATGGCTAATCCTTAACAAGCAATTATTTGTTTTTTATTTTTGGCAGATTTTATTATTTTGTTCTAACAACCAAGCCACTGAGGAGACAAATTTGATTAAAATCGGTCTACTTATCTGGGTTATACAGCACTGCATATATGACAAACATCATTCCAAAACCAGTTTTTTGGGACTCAGAGGAACTCTAATCTAATATATTCACAAAACACTCTATATCGATTTTTTGACCCACCACATAAACTCTATACTAACATATATGTGAAAAATCAAAGTGACTATCCAAAAATAATTATTATTAAAGTGAAACTACAAAAAAAAAAACTTCTGATACACATCTGTTTTATATATTCTATTATTTTCAATAACTTCCTAAAGAAACTTCTTAAAAGTGAAATATAACAGTTATTTCCTTTTATTTATTTGTATTTGTCCCTAAATACTTCTTCACTACACTACAAAACGTAGGCTGCATTTAATTTCAGATTTTCTTATATTTGAAAAAAAAGAAAGAATTTCCACCTGATAAAAAAAAACATATGCTATGAAATCAATTTAAACTATCTTTACAAATATAGTAAAGTGTCCATAAACAATACGAGTGTGTGCGAAGTGCGGAAATTCAAACCAAACTTCGTCAATTCAGTTCAAAAAGTTTCAAGTGTTGTAAGTTTAATTCACTTCAACCCCCAAACATACAGTATAAGAAAGTTTAGTTAAAATTTACAATTTTAAATATTCCAATTCGATTAAAAAAAAAAAAAAAATTAAACTCAAATGGAATATTTTTAAATAAATAATATTTAATAATAATTTAATGTCGATGATGTCAGACTAATAGTAGATAACTAATGTTTACATAGTAATTTATAATTTACTCAGTAGTTTGGGTTTCTACTTTTTAAACCAGAGTTCAACTTAGTACAGCTTGATTTAATAAATTATCTTAGTCTTCAGTTTTTATATGTTGGTTCAGAATTTGATGTTTACAGCTAGTAGTTGCAATTTATTTTCCCCTCAAGCCTAGGACCTACATAAGTATATAAAATGTATCATACAAGAAGTACTTTACCTCCATCATCCAACTCCTTTGGTTTTTCATCCTGTTTCGATTTAGAACTCTTCTCAACATTTTTCTTATTCTTAACGTCTACATTTTCTTTACCTTTATTTTTATTCTGCTTGTTTGTAATATTATCTTTATTCACTTTTTCTACATCAGCCTTTTTCACTTGCTTTGCCACATTTTCTTGGACGCTTTTCTTATTAGCTTTTATATTTTTCGTTTCTTTTAAAGCAGTTTTGGCTGGTGATACCTCAGCTTTAATTTGTTTCTTATCTTGCTTGGTCACAACTTTCTCCTTAGATGGTGATTTTTCTGCCTCTCGTTTTTCCTTGGTTACACTTTTAGTGCTACTAGATTTAGTAGTCAAACTATCAGTGGATTTTTGCTTTTCAGAGTGTTCATTTGTCACTGAAGTTGCTTGGCCATTAGTCTGAGCTTTCTGAAATTTAAAACATCAGTTTTATTCAAATTGATCACATAAAAGATAAATTAATTTAAACAGAACTATAATTAAAAGGAAATAACACACTGTGGTCAACAAGGATGTTACAGTTAAACCTCGCAAACTTAAAAACATCTATAACTCCATTCCCTCGAGAAAATTTCATAATTTGAAAAATAAACAGAATATGAAGTAACATTTTAGCATTAATGCTTAACTAATTATTCAAAATGTAAATTTGCACAACGTTGAAAAAAATTGAAAATGTGTCCATCTAATGCAAATTGAACTTATGAGTAAATAAAGGTACTTAGAAACTAAAATGACAATCTAAAATAAATTATTGGTCACTTTTTTGGTAAACATTCAATTAGGCTACAAAATTAGTTTTCTAAACTTAATTATTTTTTAAAAATTTCAACAATAGGCTATATTATTATTTCAAACAAATTTAACAAAAATATAATCAATTACACTACCTAATAAAATCTAGTTTCTATAGATATCCAATATTTGTGTTTTTTTTATATGCAGCATTAAATAATTCTTTTTTTATATGTGGCAGTAAATAAAGAAGCTATACAAAAGCAAGAAAGTGTTGCAAATTAGAGATCCTGAATGTTCAGTTACAGAAACACAACTTTGTGCATGCTTTCGGCAACCGTTGAAAATGAAATAGGCCTACATGATTCACTCTTACATTTACAAACTTTAGTACAAAATCGAACTTGATCTTTGTTTAAAAAATAAATAGTAACATAATATTTGCCATCCGGAAAAAACAAAATTCAATAAGTAGCTTATCTGTTTATAGTCAAGTTTGTTGTTATAAAACTTCACTAACCAGGCTACTATGACTAGAAATTTAGTGAATTGTTGCAGCCAACTCATACCAGATAGAAATAGGGCGATATTATGAAATATGACTTTTTAATAAGAATTAAAAACTTTACTTATCTTGGGTGACAAATAGGCTACCGGTAGGCTATTTTCATTGTGTCACCCAAGCGTTGTCAAAAAATATCTATTTTATAACAAACAAGGTAAATAGTACTGTTTGCATGATTTTTAACGAGTAAAATGCGAAGGGACGTACAATACATAATTACCATTGATAACTATGATCCGACTTTTAGTAACTATGATTTAGTAATTGTTTACTAAACATTATTGGGATCAATTAAGTTTTTAAAGAAATATGAATAATTATGATGACATTAATAGATACATAATATGCCTGCTCATAATATTAAAAATTTTAAACCCAACATGTCCTGATAATTATGCATTGAAGCTTGCCTTAAAATTTCATTAAGAAAATCATTGAAATCGTTTACAACCTAGCTCATTTTAAAAAAAATGAGGTCATATTAGGTGTCAAAAGGCAGTTTAGAAGTAGCTCAATAAATAATTTTACTAGAAAATAATAAATAAAAAAGTACGAAATCCAGGTTTGGTTAGTTTGTTACGAATGGAAATCTAGCTCTGGTTATGATTAAGTTACTCAAGTTATTATTAAAACATATTATTGTTTTATGAGGTCTGGCTGGGTGATTATATATTCACCTAGCCAGACCTAATAAAACGCGATCATACATTCACTAACTTGACTAAAGTCATGGGCGTCATCACCAGTTCATTATTGGGGGGGGGGGGATATGCCGGGGGTCTGGTGGTATGGAAATTTTTTTAAATTAAGCGTCTCAAAACATCGTTTTTATGCATTTATTTTAATATTTTGTCAGCAAATGAAGTACACTAAAACAATAAATCTAATTATTATAACTTTTTTAAGCCGACTTTTGCGCAATGAGTCAGATTAGATTCAAGACGAGACGACGATACTTCACACCGACAAACTAACTACAACATACTGGGCTTTATTGCATACAACTATTGAAAATTAATTCTATTTGCGTTTGTAACAGAAATGTAATGTTAAAAACCCTAGTAAAGACAAAGCCCGATGTTATCATTTAAGGTTTTAAGTAAATCATTCGTTTTTAGCAAAAATATTTTTACATCTCAAATATTGGGGGGGGACGTCCCCCCCCCGGCGATGACGCCCATGACTAAAGTAGTCATAAATATTAACATATGCATTCATAACCTGAGCTGTATTTCATACTTTTACATTTCTCATTTTTTACTAAACTAATGTATTTTGGTACTTCGAAAAAGTCTGGTGACACCTAATATGATCTTATTTTTTCCAAATAAGGTATGTAGTAATTAGTCAACTATTTAAACGATTTTCTTAATTAAATTATAAGGCATGCTTCAATGTATAATTACCCCTGTCCTTACTATACCTAAAATTCTTTGTGAAATAGAATCCTCATACAAATAAAAACTACGCAACTCATAAACAGGTATATACAGCAGGCTCAATCAATATAAAGTACCTATTACATATGTCAATAAATCAGTAATTAAGAAAAATTCATACAGAAGAATTTTATGACTTTAAGAACATACAGCAACTCAAATAAAACTTGGTTTTAATTTGTATTCAATTTTCAGTTCAGGTAAATTATAATTTTAGCATTCTATTACACCTATAAAACCTGTTTACTAAGACTTTAACTATTAATTAAACCAACACACATATAAATCTAACCAGTAATGTATTAATATGAATACAATTTCATAAAATCAGGCAAACATGATAGAAATTGCTAAATCATTCCTTTATGCAAAATAGGCTACCTAAATAAGTTATTCTTGATAATAACATGATATCTTTCAGTAGGTCTAACTTACTTTGTTAATTAAAAGGATTTATTTTCATGTAGAAGCTGTTTACAATATAAAACTAATTACTAAGAAATAGAAACCATAATGAAAGCAAGGAATGAAGTGAATATTAAAGAGTGAATTATCATTTCATAAAAAATTTAAAAAATGATGTAGGAGGCTATATGCAATGTATTCTGGGTAGGGTTAGTTGCCCTGGAAGTTAATAATAAATAGGCTCAATTATTTTCAAAAAATCAAGGGCTTTAAAGCAAATTCTTTGATATCCAATGTTTTTTTGGATTCAACAACTAATGAAAATAAAAGTTACAAAGGCCTAGGCCTGTTCTATTTACTGCAACTTTGATTTGTAAATTACTTTGTACACCAAACCCTTAGCGGTTTCAGTGTTAAAATCGAGATTGTTGGTAACGTTTAAATATTTTTGGAAATTGGAAAGGTGCATTAACCTTCCTTACCTTGTCCTTCACTTTACGTTTCTTGCCAGCTGGTTTCCGGTCATCAGTAGCATTGGTAAGTTTATCAAATGGAAATTCTTCAACAGATTTAAACCCAAACACAAACACGAGCGCTGCACATATTAACACTAAACCTACTACAATTCCAGGGAAAGCAAACTGAGTATTAACAACGTCAGATAATTCCATGATAGAAAGGGTGGTCCAAAACACAAAAGTAAACCCTCAAATCAAATCTCTCATCTGCTGACTTCTACTGCTACTGTTGCAGCCAGATGATCCACATCCCAACAGAACAGATGGTGACGTGAAAATGACGACAATACTCAAGTTGTGTACGTTGCTTGCAAGGAGATACGAAATATGTAATAACGTATTCAGAAAGGTGAACGTGTTGATATTTAAATCTAAAAGTAAAAAAGATTATAATTCCCAACTATTGAAATCAAGTGTCATTTTCAGGATTTAAAATAAAAAACATAACTAACAATACGTATTGTATATCGATAAGATGTTATTGTTGATATATATTGAGATCACGTGAATGGACTAAAATATAACGATCAATATGAGTATAAGTTTGGTTAATTAAAAGAGGAAAGTAGTGAAATAAATATTTTAAAACCTTTCAGGTTGGAATATGTTTTCTTATGTTTATAACTTACAAAGAACCAATAATACAATAAGTACGAGTTTAACAATCGCTATTCTCACAAATTTGACTTTTATTTTTTGTTGATCCATTTAATTGGAGTAGCCAAACACCAGTTTTCCATTTTTTATTCATTTACCTTAATTTAAATCTTGCTTTGATAGTATGTTTTTTTAATGTCTCTCATATATACGTCTTCTAAAATACGATCATAAAACTAAATAAATATAGGAGTCACAAAGTTGGATCTTGGTAGGGAACTAACTATATACTACCCGGCACACATCTTAAATTCGTTTTGTTAGATACGACCAAAAGTTCTATTATATTGGAGAAAACATTGAAATTTGATTTTTATGAAATTATAAATTAAAGTACTCAATAATATCATTCTAATTCAAATCTAAATTGCTTGTAATTAGTGGAAACCAAAATTAGTACAAGAAAGCCAACCGCCACGCCCCATACGGATATCTCATCAACTACTTTAACCCTAGATTACTTACTTCATTGTTACGTGATCACTTTTCATTCGTAAATTTTACTACATTGTGTTTTTATTTTTTAAACATTACTTTAGTGTTGACTATTTTTTATATTAAATCCTTTATTGTTTTTAAGTGTTTATAAAAATATTTAACAATGAATTCCTACATATTTGAACTGAATTTTTTTTACCACCACTACAAGTAGTTTTAAAAAAATAATTAATCTGGAAAAAAAATATAAATATTATTTTATTGGAAGAATTAATCGGATATTCATAAAATACATCATTTTTAAGTGATTACTTTATATAAAAAGAGAAAATTTATTTACAATAAGTTCATTAGGTAGAATGCCAAAAATACCAAAATTAGAGTCCTGTCTTCACTGAGAATCACATTCCTTGCAGTGATTAATATACACTTAGTATCTAAATCAAAAACTTTGAACACTAAAATCACTATTTACACAATAAACTATTTACAATCCTAAAAAACTAACAATATAAAAACAATAATTTACAAAAAAATATTCAAACACTTAGTAGTTAAAACTTTCGCAAACAATATTCCTTCGTAAAATATACGACGCAAGCTTGATTACGGTAATAACGGTTCAACCTTGAGTTTAGCCGAAGAGACACTGGCCTCTATTCTCAATGGTGGAAAGGTAAACAAAAAGAGAGAGAGGGTGTCCATCTTTTGTCTACGAGTTTTCCAAATTTTACAAAGGGCGTCGTAATTTTTACGAATGAGTAGTGATCTAGGGTTAAGAAAATCAATTTCTGTACTGATTGACCATTGTAGATTTGACATTTGAACTGAAAAAATTGTCACCTGTAAATTGTATATATAATTTAATCATAAGTTTGTGCAATTAGTAAAAAAAATGGGAAAATCCAAAGTTGAGCAGAGAAAAGTTTCAAATATTTGTAGACAAGAAAATTGTGAAACGAAGAATCTCCAAATTACCAATTTTGAGCATTGAAAATAATTTCATCTAGATGCCATTTTTTGGAAATCTGTATATTTTATTCAGGATCTTATCATAGACACATGACAGGACATTTGAACACACCATTTGTTTTCCTTTTTGTGTTTTATAAAAACATACCCAGTATTTTATTTCAGTGACAAATCTTAAAACAGATAAATTATTATCTGGCCCACCTCTGTCCAGAAATCTCCGAGTCTATGAAGTCTCTGAGTTTGTGATTATGAAGTTTTTTGAATTTAAAACTTTTCCATATCTACGAAGTTATCTGACTTCAATGAATTATTAATTGTTTTCAAGTAAAACCATCCAAAGAAAAAATATTTGACAATAAAGATTAATTGTATTCTGACAAATAAAAAATGCTTTACATTCTCAAGCAACTAAACTATTCGCCAGCGAGGCTAACATGATCTGAAACCATCACATAGAAAAGATGAGATAAGCGTGTAACTGTGGCTCGAACGAAAGACATATCAACTTTGTTTGTCATAATAACAAACAATGGATATACACACACTCACATAATGTGAAACAAAAACATAATTATTTGAATACTCATCATATGTTTCGTACCAGAGCAATGTCTTCTTCAAATTCAAAATCTTTTTCACTTTTGGTATCAAAAGTTAAATATATATATTTTTTAATAACTTAAAAACCAAAGAGCCCTTACAACGATGTAGCAAATCATTATTCATTTTTGAATGAAGCTGATCAAAGTTTTCTGATGTTGAGATTGAAAATAACAGTTTTCTCATGCAGAACCTAAAAGACCTGAAACAAAACCATCCTAACAGGGATACTTTTTTTTCTAATTTAATTTCAACCCGAGTACTAATGCACCCTCTAAAGTGTCGAGAACTTACGCCTGAAGAAGTGTAACAAAAGTTGTGTACACTCGGACAATTTGTACAAGTGTACGATAAATGTTATAACTAGACATCAATGGAAGGACATAAAAACCCTTGTTAAGTAGATCCAACCAAGGCGAGGACATACAACCCTTGCTAAGTAAACCTAACAAGAGAGTTGGATGTATCATCACCCTTGGTGAGTTAACCCATCAACAATCTACATCACTAAATGTTCAGGGTTGTGCGGTGGACTCGACAGAAGGGTTACTACTCAACGTACTTCAAATTGGCAATAAATGTCTTTATACTTTACAGTTCTTAAAAATCTATTAGATATTAAGTGCGAACAGTGAGGTAAGCCTAATTTTTTATGAAAATCAGCCGCAATACATACTGACCGTCTAAAAAATGTTTTGACAACATAAATTTTTGTTTTGGCAAAACCCTCTAGGAACTTTTGTATAGTGGGTGTACAGCCTAGTGAAAATAAGAAATTAAACAGAGAGGCGTAAACGATAAAAGTGACTTTATTTCAAACTAATATCTTACTTCCCATAAATTGTACACAAACAATAGAAAAATATACGTTTTTAATTTTTCACATAACTTCTGATAACCAATAGAAAGTAAAGGTTTCCTATTGTATATTTTATTTTGACGTTCCAAATTTCACTAATTTAAATTGAAAATGAAATACAGTTATACTCTATTTAGTTCAATAGTTGTAACTAAATAAAGAATTGAAAGATAGTTCTACTTCTTTTCAAATTTTTGTGTAGTTTTTTGTTCACACCATTCATTTACATTAGACATTCCATAAAATTCGGGTCAGCTCCACAATGTACATTCAGCACTGTGCACACTCAACTAGATTTAATTTTTAGTCCTCTGTCAACCAACGCGCTACAAACTTGAGTAGGCCTAATTCGAAGGATCCCCAGATCTTCCACCAAAATTCGCTGACAAGTTCCGAAGAACAAACTTAGCTTCACAGAGATCATTGATGATCCATCCACGATCAACATTATTTTTTGCAGACACGAGCAATGTTTTCTTCCTGAAGATGTCTGTCCTGAACGTTCGTCATCTTCAAATGACATTCTGGCCTCTTTGAACCATTCATAGGTTTGTGTTTTACCCATTTCATCTTCTCCAAAAGGATGTTTCAATATTTCATGAGTTTATATTGCCGTTTTCCAGAGTTTAACAAAATTTAACACATACGCTTTGCTCTTTCATTTTCGCAAATGACTGATTGCACAAAAGTGTTTAAATGAGCACTACAACTAACAAAACACAGGGATTGCTTCTCTAACGCCTGATACAATTCCCAAGTCTAACAAGAAGAACTAACTAGCTGTATGTTCATCTAACTAACTCTACCTACAGACAAACCCAATCCGGGTACTTTTGGATCCTCGTAGAAACATAAGGTTCAGTTATAGGGTGAATAATTTGTCTACCAGTACACATTAGTTACGTTTATTTTTACCTTAATATCACTACAATTCTATAATAAAAACAATATATAGATATTTACAGAGCATGGATATATAATGATTGCTTATCTCTACATCACAAACACGACATTTTGAGTCGGTAACTCAGCCACCCACACTGCTATTATAATGGCACTGGATAAAACTTCACAATGCTAATTATCAATGTCTTCCCCCACACCCATTGTTACAAAGCATTTCAATTCAATGTTTAAATACAACTAGATTTTATACAATTTCTTGATACAAGAAGGAAGAAAATGTTAGCTTAGTTTATTTTAAATGAAGTCATTTAAATTAAATATATGGCGTGTACATATCAGATTACTTTTTTTATCACATACAATAACATTGTGTAATGAGCTAACACGAATTGAAACTAGTTATGAAAAAAAGGATGATTTTAAATAGAGATTTAATTATTCTTGATGGGAAAAACAAAAAAATTATGCACACAAGTTATTTCATTTCAATTTGAATGAATATATATTTGGAAATGATTAAAAATGTGTTCCGTTTTAGGAGATCTAAGTATAATTTAAAAGAACATTTGCCATCATTTGCGTGTATAAAAACTAATACAAGACATTTCGAGAGTATAAAATCAACTCCCCCTTTTCAAGGTCTATTTATATAGTTATTGGACAATCCTATCAAAATTTAGACATAAGGCCATTATGACTTTCTTTGATAAAAACTGAATTAAAAATTGGAAATTTAAAAAAAAAAAACTTAAAAAAAAAAAAGATTGACATTTGTTCACTTATATATCCAATAGGAGTGATTATACACTAAACTTTAGAAAGAGGGAAAGAAAGGTTGTTCACTGTCAGTCACAGTTTGCTCTTCTTTGTGCAGTTTTTATGTTTGTATTTAGTCCTCGTTATTTTTACTGTTCAAGCCTGGCTTTTCCAGATTTTTAGTTTTAGTTTTCATGGCCCTAGGTTACAAGGCTATGTTGCCGTTTTTCACTTTTTGATGTTATAGTATTATCAACAGTTGATTTACATCTCGAAACGTCATGAATTCGTTTTTATATAAACAAATTATGGCAAATATCTGTTTGTCATATCCATAATATGAGAAATCCATCATTATAAAATAACTTTAAAACATATTTAATAGTAGAGAATAGTATATTTAAACTAATCTCTGAATCTACATGAAAAATAATCAATTTCAAATAGAAACAAATGACAAAATGTCTAGTAAATAATGTGTACAAATAATGCAGAGATTTTTTTGTTATATACGAATAAATTAACGAGCAGTTATAAATCACCATTTATCATAACATATATAATTTTAGTATGAAATTGAGCTTTAATAGGAAAAAGTAAATTCTGTATTTTTCTTCAAAATGTATAGGTTTCAAATAATTTGAAGTTTGAAAAACTATAAATCAATAATTTGCACACAAATAGTTAAGAGTGAGTTTAAAGAAACTAAGATTTCCCATTTTGTAAGATAATTTTACAAATTTTAAACAAAAGTATTTTATTTTTTATTTTAATAATTTTAGGCCTAATGTAACATTTTTTATTACCAAAACAAAAGTTATTAAAAAATAACAAATAAATACTACAGTATATTACAATTCGTCTTATATAAAGATAACATATTTAGATATCAAGAAATTGAATAAAATACATTATTAAAGTAAAAAACAAATAAATAGCAACAGACTCTTGATTGGGATTTTGTAAACTGTGCAATGATACAAAGATACAGGCATAATGGTAAATACAATAACAATACATTTAAGATAACCATTAATTTTATCATTTTCCCCTGCATATTATAAAGACTTTGGTACTTTTATACGTAGATGAACATTCTAGAGATATTTATGTATATAACATTATAACCATTACACAAGAAAAATTCAAATTGAATCACTTTAAATGAAAATCGAATGAGCTATCTTTGTAATGTTTAGATTTAATATATACTTCAGAAGTGACCTAACAACTCAAGTCGATGTTGTATTATAAAAAAACCAAAGAAATTATTTTACAATATTAAAATAAATATCTGTTTATGTATGAATTCACTAATGGTTTTTCTCACTTAGATTGATAGCTAAATAATTAATTTATGACTATTTTTGTAGTATATACAGTAAAAAAATGCTTTATGTAGATAAATTATCTGTAAAATTAGAACCTGTATTAAGAAAATGTGTATAAATTAAACTAATCTAGCGCAACAGCTTATAAAGAACCTAGGTTTGCTAAATGGTTTTTCAGTCGGGTAATGTGTGGTTAATAAAAATTTCAGTCGCCGTTGTTATTCGTGACCAGAGTTTGTTACCAATTGTAGCATCCCAATTTACTCATGATACTTCAGCACTGTAAATGCTTGAGCACCCATGGATATTAAACCCAAATCCTCTCACTTGAGAAGAAGACCATTAGATTAGCCGGCATCCTTGAGTGTACAATAAGATGTGTATTTTATATATTAACAATGAAAAATTGTTAAGTTAAATTTTTGTTCTATTGAAATTTATAACATATACATACAGAATGTGTTATTGTGTAAGTTAAACTTTTGAAAGAAATTCTGTATTTTATTAAAAAAATTCACGAAGTAAGAGAATTTAATTTAAGATAGAAAAAATATGAAAAAAAAGAAATACCAAATATTTGTTCACAATTTTCAATAATGATGAAAATATTGAGTCTTATTGAAATAAGTTGAAATTCAAAGAATGAAATAAGGATTTATGTGAGAAAAGTAGAGCCCCTCCCCCTTTTTTTTATGGGTTTAACAATACAAATTTTAAAATCAGTTTTCTTAAATATACAACTACATCATAGAAGGAAATGATTAGAGTACAACAGTTTGAAAACTGGTCAAACCATTTGGGTTATAGAGACGATAAGATTCAGAGAATCTCAAATTTTGTAGGGATTTGGTCTTAGATAACGGTTTGAAACGAAAACTTATCAAGTTAATATTTGTGAAATTTTAATTGTTGATTTAAGATGCTGAGAAAAGTAAAAACAAAGATCTAACAGCAAATTCAGCATAGAAAATATAAATAAGCTAAATATTTATAGATATAGTGTCTTTTACTATAATTTACATTTCTTTAAAATAAGCGCAATTGAATTATTAATCGGATAAATAGGTATAAAATATCCAATTTTAACTATTATAATGAATGATTATGAATAAGTATAATGATTCCATAATCTTGGTAAATTACACATGGCCATTGGGAATGTGTTTTAAAGAGGTTTTGTATATTGTGTTGGCGTCTGCAATGTATAATTTTATCAACGCAACCAACTGAAGATGAGATTTATTATTTTGAAAAAAAGCCATTGTGTTATAAAATAAGGAAAAGTGTTTATAAAATATCGTGGGTTTAAGGAAAATAAAGTGCGAGCAATTGACCCACGAATTCAATAGCGAGAATATCGATCCAAACTGTATGGTTTCTATATTCAAATCTAAATATGAAACGTTATAAAAAAAAAAAAAAAACCCCGAAGAAAGACTTTACATTAGAAAAAAAAAGAATTGTATTATTTCTTCATCATCATTAAATATTGCAAAAAAAAAAAAAAATCATTACAAATAAACACAGCAGACACATATCAAATTAATAATTAACCAATTTATTTATCTACTGGATAATTACTTAATGACTTCAACTAGCAGATAACTTTATCAGGAGCATAGCAAAGTTTAACTTCCCGACCAAGATGTATTGGGAGATTGTAGAACTGCCCCTTAATCAAATTAATCTTATAACACCAATGTAGCAATTAACACAATATGAACCTAATCGTAACTACGACAGAACTCAAATATTTTCTCATTTATTTCATCTGCACATGTACAATAATATTCTTAAAATTTATTTACGCAACATTTTTCTACATAATCAAAACTTTAAAATTGTTTTAACTGTACGGTAAAGTTTTGTTTAAACTCTACGCAAACAACAAAAAAGCCTTCCAATCTGACCAAATGAATCGAAAGAGATAACAAAAACAGATAACTTATGCCATATAAAATAAATATTAGGTCATTATAAAAAAGTAGTTTTAATTAACACTATTCCTTGAACTAAGAAAAATAAATTTCGGTCGTATGTAAAATATCCAATTAGCAAATATGTATATTTATAACAATTACTAATGCCTGTTATATACATAATGTAATACTGTACATATAAAAGTACTTAATAAATGTATAAAAATCAGGAAAGTAGAAATATCAATGGTTTCCTAAAATAAAATAAACTTTTAATCAGCATGGAATTTTTATGTAAGCAAATGAAAATTCCAAGAGATATGTTATTGACAGGTGCACCACTATACAATAATAGTCTAAGTTTAGGCAGACTACAACATCCAACAAAGCTCTTATGCTGTTATATTAAAACTTGGTCCAATTTAATAAAACTTGACAGTACAGGTTAGATGTCAGATATCACACAAATAGATTCTTTCAAGATTAAAAATACTAGAACAAACAATTTTATAATATGATCTTAATTTAAATATATTTTATAAATGTACAGAAAAGAAACCCTTTTCTTTAACAAAACATGTTTAGTGATACACAAATAAATATTTTACTTCATTTATAAACAAATTTTTTGGAGAACAATAATTTTTACATTCTTTCACAATTTGTAGGCCAGTCTAACAAATATTTGACTGTAAAAAAAAAAAAATATTTTGATTTAAAAATAATTTTTCATATTTGTGTCTCTCATAGGATCAAATAGTATTGATTGAATTTGGTGAATATAAATTTTAAATTAATTGTTTTGAGATAGATTTTAATGAAACACAGTTTGTTCATACTTTGTGACTTTGAAGATAAATTTATTACTTAATTTTAGTTCATACGAGTTGCTTAACAAATAAAAAAAAATGAAGTAGTATTTTTGATTTATGAGTTTATACACAATCTTGTTACGCTATTGTATATGAATAATAATAATTATTTCATTCAAAATATGATATTTTAAGAGATACATGTTGTTTTATAATATATCCAGTGAGTTATTCGAAAAGAGTAATGCAGAAAAACTTAATTTCCATTAAAAAAAAAAAAAAAAAGTGCATGTTATTAAATTGGATTAAGACAAATTATTATTTCTTATAATAAAAGATACAGATAGTTTTAAACATCAAAAAATTTAAATTACACCCCAATTAAGTAATGGAAATTCATTAGAAAATAAAACAATTTTGTACTATTTCACATTTTGCTAGTTTGTGTAATAGGTAAATTCTAATTAAGCCAAAAATTGTTAAATAGGTACACAATTGTTATTTATTTATTTAAATTAATTACCCTCGACGATTTAAAAGACCGGAATCTAAAACATTTATTGTGGGTTCCTAGAGGATAAGTAACAACGGAGGTATATCCCATAATGAATTTTTACTTTCAATTTGTACTACATAATGTTATAAGAAATAAAATCTCTTTTTGAATATCATAAAATTACAGTAATTATTTTTTGTTTGTATAGCAATATTATCTTTACAATGAGTTATACAATTTCAAATTTTAAACTACATTTGTCATAAACAATATAATTTGATACGATCAATATGAATAAACTATTTTATTTAATAGTATGTTTAGAGCTCAGTAGTATTATAAATAAATATAACACAGATTTGAAAATAACAAAATTAATTTTGAACTATACATAATTGACATAATTAATAAAACCAAAAAGTATATCCCTACTTTAAAACAAGATTGGTTTTATCATTCACGATGTTAAATCTTCTTAATGTAAAAAAAAGTCTTTAATAAACTATTCTGCACCACCATCATATTTCACATAAACAAAAACAAGTATACATAAACTTATATTCTGTTATTTAAACAACCATACAAAACAATGCAAAGTCTATTCTAAAAAGTCTACATGCTACTCAATATTATTTTGATTTGACGCTTAACTTTTGAATGTAATGAATAAAATTAATTGTCACCTTTTGTTTTTGATTTAGTATTGTTAAAAATTATATCTTAAAATTAAACTTTAACTTGCTGTGTGACAACAGATTGTTTGGATCACTTTGGCAGAGTGAACAAGTGTTGAATGATTTTTATATACTTGCCTTGATTTTGAAACTTCTGATCGAGACAAGCATTAGCATAACAAACGCTCAATTCAACTATAGTATTGTGCAAACAAGTAAAATAGGATATTTTAAATTTACAGTGTTGGCACAATAAACGTAAGTTATCAAGGCAAAACTGAAATTTATTTTCAGATCTCTAAAAAATAATGATGATTGTAACATTGGTGTTTCATAGCACAATAACTCTCGACTGTAACGGGCACAAGATGAGATCATTAACCAGGAAAATTGAGGCAGTTTGAAATAGTTTGCACCAACCGAAATCTAAACGCAGTAAATTCATTCTCTTGGAATGAGCAACACTTGTAAAAACTTTCATTGCCAAATGAAAGAACACAAATTTCAATTGATTTGTTTCAGCCAATGTTTCAATGACTATGTCATTCATCTAGTTTTGCCAAGAAGGCTTGTAAATAGGTGGTTTCATTATATGCGTCCCCAGTTTACACGGTTTCGGGCAGGAATTGTCAAGGTCAACCTGCCGTCATATCGTCTATAACCGAGTTGGTTATTGACAAATTGAGCTTGCGGTAGCATTCAGCAGGTGTTCCTCATAATGTTTATATCATTTAGTATTGTTCTAGTCAGTGGTTTTGTGAGTGCTAAAAATATTCCAAGAACGTGATGTCAGTCAAATGAGGATAAAAAAAGGAGTGAGACATTCTATTTTGTTAAAGATTAAACTAAAGGTTTTAAAAAGTTTTGATAAGAGAGAGCATATTATTGATATTCCAAGTGTAATAGGCTTTCACCAACTGTTAGAAATATTCTAATGCGACTTGTAAAAATGTTCAGTCTTGTACAAATTTAAGTGTCGTACGAATGTCAAAGTCAAGATCAAATGCAATTGAGAAAATGTTGTTCAGGCTAGAAATTTAATTTAATCAAAAATAAACAAATTACAATTAGTCAAAATAAATTGTTCTAGAAACGTTTCAATATTACTGTATTCAATCAAAGTAATTTGATCAATATAAGACGTTAATTTTTATCTCCAAAACTATTTACTCTCCTGTATTTAATATAGGCCGAGGCCTATAAATTGATCATTAGAAAGATACTGTATAAATACATAAGTACTGTATGTATGGTTTGCTGCTATCATTACACGTATAGTCCTGATATACGAAAATTTGTTTTAAACAGCATTTTGCCGCAACGCTTCTGCTGCACATATCAAGGACTGTACAACTGAGGATGATGATTTAGTCAAAATGATGCATTATTATTACGTTTTTAAGACAACCAACTACTTTTAATTTTCTGTCGAGGGTAGCATTCGGAGACTTTAAAGTATATTATAGTAACACATTGCTAGTCTATCTAACGATTAAATTAATTTATTGTTGAACAGAAATCAGTTCACACTGAAATCCAAGAGAGTCATACTACATTTTGCTTGTGATGCCAGATCTGATATTTAGACCTATCTTAGATAAAAGAAATGTTCAAAATGTATTAGGGAACACAGGTTGTCTAAATTTCAAAATTTTTAAATAAATTTTACGGTGGGGTTATTAATATTTTGTGATTACGATGGGGGGAACACTTCTGGTAGTTTTATTCTGGTTCTTTTTATTACAGTAGCTTATTTCTTAGCAAAACTCTTCAATAATGCAAAACACATGTAGTTATTATTTAAATTGTCATAAGCCAAATATACGTTCGAATCGTCTACTGCTCAGACCATTATTCGTAAATTTACTTTTTTGGGACAAAAATGCACTTGGTAAATTTCAAAATTACCAGTTTTAAATAGTTTTTCAGAAAAAAAAACTATTAATCTACACATTGTACCATAATAGAATATTGCATCCAAGTTTAAAATCTGTATTCATGACATCCATGTGTTTTTAATGTAAATATTAAGAGAGTTATTGGAAAAACAAAAATTTGACCCAAAAATTAGAGAACAAAATCAGTATTTTTAGCTTGACATTTTGATACCAGGTTTGAGAACGTTTAAACAACACTAAAAACAAGTGATCTAAAAAATATCATTATACCAGCATATCACCTGCGTGGCAAGTTTTTTTCACCTACAAATTTGAAGAACTATAGTACATCACTTTCATCTCGATGATTGTTTTATTTTAAGTTTATAACCTGTTATCTTGACATAAGAATGAGATAAGATACTCTGTTAAAGTCAACGTGTTTACTTAATATAAATTTGAAAAGTTATTTAGGTAAGCAAATGTCCCAAACGTCTATTTCTTCTGCCAAATTTTGATAGGCCTAAGACAGACACGGTATTAAAACAATGTCTATAAGTATTGTATATGATGTAAATATAAGTAATCACAGCCATTTTTAGAAGGAAAAAAAGTTGTTTTTTATTTAAAACAAAATATATTTTTCAGAGGGTAAACTATATTTTACACCTAGAACTATAAAAGCGAGGGTATTATGGCACCATTATACTGTAATTATTGATTTACATTCCAAACTAATGTATTCTGTTTATTTAAATTATTCACAAACAGTTTAATACAGATTAAGTTGTCTAAATTAATGAAAGTCCAGATTAAGAAAACAACATAAAATGAACCAAGGTAAAATTAAATACCCTGTAGAAAAGAAACAGACAATGAATACCTTTAGATAATATTTTTGGTGTAGTTTTAATTTCAGTTTCTCGCACAGCTAATCTGAAGGAACGAATTTGGAAAAATCATTTATTAAACACAGCTTCCATCCAGAAATACACAGCTACAGGAATCCACATTCTATTCATTTTCATCCTTTTCCACATTAAATATCAGGACAAATTATCGGAAATCATCTTTTGTCTCCCTTATGTCTGGAATGATCATCCACAATCTCATATTTGATACAAATTCTTGTATAGTGACATTATTTTTAAAGTTTTTTCATTATATTATATAAATGTGTGCACGCTACACTTTTACCTGAAAATTGAAAATACTTATTTAATATAATAAGGATGACAAATTCCCAAATACAGGTATATCAAATTCTCCTGGGGTTCTAAAAAAACACATTTTATATTCAACTACCATTAAAGTTAGTTAAGCGTAATATGTTAACTTGTGAATATAAAAATAAAATTTATGTTGATACTTTAATTGTATCCATCTTTCTATAATAGTACAGTTGCCAGAGAAATAATATTGAGAATAGTTCAAATTAATCACTATTAAGATTTTAATATTTATTTTGTTGGCAGTCTTGATGTGTAGAGTAAAATTTAAAAATCTTTTCACGTGTGTATTGACCACTTTTAATGGGGTAAAAAACAAAATTTGAGTATTTTTATAAATTGTTATGTATAATATAATTATAAATATACCCAAATTTAGTTTATATATATAATTGTGTGTCATTACTATTATGTGTATATAACAGGTTCCTGTATCAGATATCTGTCAGTAAAATGTTGTAACAGATACAGAAGTTATTTGTCATAACCCACCATTAGTAAAGAGATTGAAACGTCATATATATATATATATATATATATATATATATATATATATATACATACAGCCGACTCTCGCTAACTCGAAATTCATGGGACTACAATTTTTCTTCGAGTTACGTGTAGTTCGTCTTAGGCATAGTTCGAGTTATAGAGGTCATTCTTGACTAAATTCGACTTACAGAGGTAACGAGATATAGAGGTAAACCAAATAAAAATTCGAGTTACAGAGGTAAAGAATAGTGTACTGTACTGTACTTTATTCCCTCTAAAAACTTAGCTTTTAACTGTATCAATATTACTCTATCAATAGAAAATAGGTGTATTTAGAGTATACATAATAAAATACGTGTACATACATGGTAAACAGTACAGTCCTTATATTAATTTCACTGATTAAAAAAGTCCGTAATCTTCTTCTGATTAAGACTGTTGGCAGCACGTTTGTCAATCATATTTTCGATTGAAACAATCGAAGTAAACACACTGTCTGGTGCATAACTGGTTTTTTCTAAAAACATACGTAAAGTATGTACTGCAGCTTTGGCTTCTTTAGGTGTAATGTCTGCTTTCTCGTTTTCTTCATCAGAAGAAGCATACTCATCGTTGCTCGAGATATAGAGGTAAACTTCGACTTGTGGAGGTAAAGTGCAAATTGAATTCGACTAATCTACTGAACTTCGAGTTATGTATTGTTATTTTTTTGACTTAGACAGGTTTTTCCAAGGGGATTGAAAATAATTCAAGATATCGAAGATTTCGAGTTAGCGAGAGTCGACTGTATTATACAGAACCAATTGACAGTCTAACTCTTAATACCAAGAAAATGCAAATAATTTGTGTGACCACAGAAAATTTGTGTGGCCTTTAAGATAAATGTAATAATATTCATTTTTTCAAAATTTATGACAATAAACAACAAATTTTTAAATCAATTTTATAAATAGGAGTGAATTGACATATAAATATCTCAACATAAAAAAGGGTGGGGCTCAAATATTTATATCTACTTATGAATAGGCCAACAGCTGATATTTTTTAAAATTTGGGAAATATAGGAATATTAAGAATATTTATTACTCTTACTAAAGTCAAGATAGTCATTACAAATCAAAATATCATTAACCTCTATTTTTGTTTGTTTAGCTGCCTTTTCATATGCACAAAATTAACTGCATATTCACTGTCACATCATACAAAACTTAAAAACTAAAAAATGATACAATATATTTTGTTTTATCTAGTGAACTTATGAATTATATTAACATTATAGTAACTATGAACAATAAGACAAGGAAAATGTAAACAATTAGAATAAACAAGAAATACTTACGTTAAAATGAAGCATTTTTTAAAAGAAAGTAAAAAACGTTTTCATTAAAAAGAGAAGGAATTCAAATGACTAATTTATCAGTTTATTTATTTAATTTAAAAAGAAATTTTAATGTAGTATTACGACTTTCAAGCATTAATTCCCATTTTGCTTGATTATATCTTAAGTTACTACAGACAATTTGCAAACACCTATGAATATTTTGTGAATCAATTGCCTAAAATCATTGCACCAAATTAACAATCGATGAATATTTCTAGATGTACGTAACAGATGGTAAACCAAATTCCTGCAACTCGAAAATAATCAGGAAACCTAATCTCTGAGCTACAATTCTATTGCATTGTTGCTTTTAACAATAATTCTGCATTTTTATTTTTACCAATATTGAAAGGTCTATTTATCTTTAATCAATTATAAAAAAAAGCACATAAGTGACACATTAAATTTATTTAACAAAACATGAAGTACCTAGTTAGAAAATTTAGAGCAACAAAGAAACAGCTGATTTCATTTGTGTGGGTATGTGTGCTAATGGTGCGTTAATATTTCAAGCTCCAAAGTTTGGTGATATCCATACTTTATGAACAAAGATAGAGATGGGGCTTGATGCATAATCTAGAGCCATCAAAAAGCTTATAACCATGAACTTTGTAATTCATAAGAACAGGACTTTATGCATAATCTAAAGTCATCAACAAGTTTATAATCATTGTAATTCATAAGAACAAACAATATAAGACAGGTGTTGTAAATGATTCACATGACCCCAATTATTCAACCTACCTTACTCAATGTTCTTAATTTAATAATTTTAGTGAGATGATCTCAACTCATAATCTATAAAAATTATCAAATTTTATGAACGTCGATTAAGTTATCACATTACAAGCTAAAGGGTTGATGCTCAATGCCACCTATATATCACTTCAAATATTCAAACAACATATTTCGATATTTTACTTCTGAATTTTAAAACAAAACTGTAGAACTCAGCTTTTAAGAGTATAGTAAAATTTTGTCGGAAAAAGATATATATGTACTTTTAGTAGAGTCCAAGATTAAAACAGAAAATAATTCGTAATTGTAACTAAAAAATTTTAAAAAAGCTCATATAAATAATTTACATTTGATATGGAAAATTTATTGTGAACAAACACATTATCTCTGCTTTTTTCTTCTAGAACTGAGAAATGTAAAAAGTTAAAAGGTAGCTTATATCTAAAATGTGTTGAATACAAATTTTGTTAACTAAATTTTTCCACACCAAGTAAAAATATACTATCCTGTCAATGTTCACTGAAGATCTAATTAAACCTGTATGTAGCTTCGGTGTTTGCTAGTCTTCCGGCAATAAACATCAAGAATTATTTTCACTATACTGTTAAGGCACTCCATTTACATGATGCCTAAAAACCTTCCATCACATACTTACATTTGCATATCAACTAAATTAAAAACAACCTGAATAGCATCTAAACAATGAAAAAACTGTGAATACAGAAAACATTAGCAAAGTTGAGACAGTTCCGTTTCTATTAATTTATCTGGATTAGATAAATACCAAGTTTACACTAGACCACTGTTATTATTTTATATAAAAGTATTCTTTGGTGACAGCACACTGCAAAGAAATTTCACTTATATATAAACACATCAACCTTTGCTGTAAAACTTGTATCAAACTTTAAGTTGAAGAAATTTTTGTTATTATAATATATATCTTCTTTTCTTAATCACTACGAAGCTATGAATTATTAACAATAAACTTTTTTTTTTCCGCCGTTTACAATGTCTTGGCATTTTAATTATGTTGGTTTTTTTTATCACATTTTAAAAAAATTTTAAAACAAAACAGAACAAATTAATTATAAGACAACCCTAACTTTGTTTTGGGGCTTTGTCACAGCTCTTGTTTACACTGAGTCCAAAATTTGTATTGTTTTTTATCTTTATCTTGTCTTATCCCCAAATTTTCTGTCAAAGCGTTTTCATTACCATAGAAGTAAAACAGTGTATTTACAATGAGTGTCTAAAATTTGTTCGTCATAACACTAAAAATACGAGCGAGTGGTGCATGTTGGTGTTAATCTCCAGGATGTTCAGGGCACGATCGGTTTACTTCAAACCATCTGTCTATGCAACTGTAACAAAGCAAAGAAATATTCATATTTTAATTCAATAATTACAACAACAAAAATTATATTACCTTTGATAACTGTCAGGTTATACTGTGGACAAGGTGTATCTATTAATCTATTATGAGCTCCTTGGGTGAGACCCAGGTCTGAACCTGCATAAGCCATTCAGTTGATTGTGAGTCATCGTTTAGAACCGAGCGAGTTTAGAGCGAAGTGTCAATTTGAAATTTTTAATAAAATTTAACAAAACAAACAGAATGTTTTCAAATGTTTACTGACATTTACAGAGAAAAGTGCATGTCTTGTGATGCGAGTTTGATCGGCTCAGTGAAGAACGTCAGAACGTGGAAGATGATGAATGCCTGGGATGACGTACCATTTCAAGAACAGAAGAAATTGTAGAAATAGACTGCTGACCTAGTGTTCGAATGATACTGAAGCTGTGACATCGACAATGACATACTGTAGAAACTTGATGTTGACTCTAAACTTTTTCAAAAAATCATCTCACTTGTGATTAAACCTGAGAATTATATGCGGAGTTTAACAATGAGGAAAAAAATAAAACATCAAATCAATTTACAACAATGATTAATTAAAAATATTTATATGTAACGAAATACTGTTTGATTTCAAGCAAAGGGTACCCTATTGTGTTTTTAAAGTGTTGGAAAAACAAGATCAATAAGTTAATATTTTAATTATTTATGTTTTAAAATAAATAAATATTAGATTCAAACACTTATATGTTGTTTTAATATAATTTATAGTAATATTATGTGATGATTACAAATGAACACTTTTGTTCAACTGATATTAGTGAACTAGTCTTAGATAATAAATCTTTATTAGATAACTTCGATTTTTTTTTCCAAAGTCAACAATTCTTACACTTAATTAAAACCATATCATTTTAGATACAATTATGAATTAAATTATGAATAGAATAATGAGATTTGAGTTGTATTTTTTCCTATATACAATAAATGTTGATGCTTTTGAAATTATTATATTTTGAATATTCTTGATATAAAAGCATCTATGTTCTAGTTACGTTTGTATGGTTCACGCTCTTAAAATATTGTGTATTGGTTTTTATACTATCCATTATAACTGAAATATGTAATAGTAAAATAGATTCATCAATAAACTGCAGTATGCTGGATTTATATTACGGTACTATTGTGTTTAATATATAGATAATATAATTTTGTTTTATTGATTTGTATGCTGTCTTTCACAATTATAAAGAAGTTTTAGTTAGGATATTCAACAAATAATTTTATTAATTTTATATTTTTATTGTAAAATTTTAAAAACATATTATAATACAAATTTTTTTTTACCTTTTGTGGTAGATACAGAGACATGGCAACCTGGCAATAGTGTCTCCTTGTGTTAATTCTTCTAAGCAGATTACACATTCCCCTTTATCATCAGTCAAAACATCTTCTGTAACATTCAATACACAGGTAATATGAAAGTCAACTGTTACTTCTTCAAAAAATTATGATTAGAATGTCAAAATAATATTAATGCTAAGAGAGATTCAGACACAAAACTCAATATAGAAGTGTCAGAAGTTATAGACAAATACAAGGTTTGTTAAATAAATAGCACGGAAAACATTGCACTCCATCGCTAAAACCAAATAAAAGCTAACAAAATATTTGTCATACAAAATTTGATTTGATACTGTCAGTCAAAATATGAAAATAAACCATACACTTATAATATTTATACATTTTAAACTTGTTTCTCTTGTGCCATAAACACATCCTCTGAGTAAATCAAATTTGATTTAAATCGAGCTTTAATTGACAGAGGTCAAGGTTGTTTTACTTATTTCCAATTACTCATGAACCATATATATTTTTTATTTGTGACTTTGGGTAAAGGTCAATAATCTTCGCATTACACTAGTAGCAGTAGTAGTGATGTGGCGTGAAATGCACCTTTCTCAACCAGCACCAACTCCTTTAGGAAGTACAACACATAAAGAGGATCAAGGGTAGGTTATCTATATGTTACCTTACCAGACTTTTAGCTTTTTTGCGCAATAGTACACATCATTTGACTAGTATAAGGTGTGAGGTCTCCTCCCTCTCTTTTCATAATCTACAGCCCCATTATTTTGACATTGCCAGCATTTTCAATTTATCTTTACTTAGTCCGATGGATGCTCTCGACCTTCTGTTATAATTCAACAAAACTACTTTAGCTTATCTTAGACGGCCTCACAATTGTTTTTCTCTTGGAACTTCTTGTGCTCCAAACCATTTGTCTTGGCTTACTTAAGGTACTGCTCTATTTAGGCCTGTTCTCAGTGGATCATCTATTCTGCCAGGTTGTCTTAGAGGCGGGAGAGGGATGTTCCTTCTTCCATCAAGTAGAAGATTTCTCATGAGTTTCACCTATATCTACAAGGTTTATTATTTCGAGTTGTCGAGGAAATTTTTATGAAATGGAGGACACCCCATGTTGATAGTCATCATAGAGGTCATGTTTTATTTTAACAATACATTAAGTTGTGGTGACATCTTGCAGAAGGTTATTTTTTTCTAGCTGCTCTTTAAGGCAAAAAACCTCTCAGTAATCATCGCCTTATAAAATAAAGAATTTTTTATAACATTGTATAGCATATATCACAACAATAATATGAATCAAGTTATCAATAAAAAACTACAATGAAAATTATTAAAAATTAGGTTAAAAATGACAGTTACAGTAATATAAATTCCAAAAAATTAAAACATTATGCGACTTACCCAGTCCCGTATAATACAAGCAGATCCTTTAAAATATATATATAATAGTTGGTTTTTTGGGGCTGGTAGGAAATGTTAAAATGTATTAGTTGATAAAAGGGCCTTATCGAGAAGATTAAATTTGATTAAAACAATTATTACATATGTTTTGAGCTTCATAATTGTTCATATCATTATTTGCTTTATGTCCACTAGGCTCCAAGGGATCTTGTAGATGTGTATATATTAAAAAGTTTCCACTTGCTATCCTAGTGTTGGTGATTCAGTCATGCCAATCTCTTAACCAAACAAATACATTTTGTTGGGAGATCAGAGTTTGAAATTACGTTTTTTTACAATAACTCCGTTATTTGTCACCATAAAGAGGTCAGGTTGGTACCATTTAAATCTGTAAATTTTTATCTAATTTAGAGTGTTACAAGTTGAATAACACCTAAGATATGAACAAAAAACTGTTTAAAATCGCCACCATTTTGATATTTTAAAATCGATTGATTTCCTGAGCCCATGAATCGTGAAGATTAGTCAAAAATTAAAGTCAGTTTTGACATTTACCAAATTTTCCCTACACTTCGTATAGTGAATAAGTAATATACCTAACAACTTTAAAATTTTAGTGTGGTTTCAGAAATTGAGTAATGAATTAAATTTAACCTCATGTAGTTGATGGGCTTTAAAGTTGAAAGTTGTATTTAACTCCTCTTACAGTTTAGAGTGTTGACGCTCAAATGATCATTTAGACTGTTTATATACAAAACAAACAACACTGGCCCTAAAATAGATTCTTGTGGAATTCCATAGTAAGTTTAATTAGATCAGATAATACTTTTAAAATGAACTGTTTATATTTTGATATACTATAAGACTCAATGCAGTTGAGTGGTAGGCTTCTCATCTCATACAAAATAAATACTGGAAGTCAACACAATCAAAAGCCATGGACAAATCAAGAAACATACTGAGAAGTGTGTTTTCTCCTTTCCATAGTTCAAGTTAAAAAAAAAGAGAAAAAGAAAAAAAAAGCTTAACTGCATCAATAATTAATTGTTGAAGTACTTTCCTGAAATCATATTGTTTACACTGATAGTAATTGTCTATATTTTACCATGAATTTCATACAGTAAAAATTACACATTTAAACATAGTTTTTGATAACTACAATAAATAATTCTAATAGGATATTTTGTCTGTAAATCTACAATTTTAGATATTAAAAATGACATATTATTTGTGAAAACTAGATTTAAAATAACCTTGTATTAGTTTCTGACATAGTCTTGGGATACTGTGTTGCTCCATTTCATGATTTAAATTTATTACTCCACGGGAGATTACAAATCTGAATTGGCCGAAGATGACACTACAAAGTCCGCCAAGCTAATTTGAAATTTCCCTTTGACGTTCACGGGAGATTACAAATCAGAATTGGCCGAAGATGACACAACAAAGCCCGCCAAGCTAATTTGAAATTTCCCGTTGACGTTCACGGGAGATTACAAATCTGAATTGGCCGAAGATGACACAACAAAGTCCGCCAAGCTTATTTGAAATTTCCCGTTGACGTTCACGGGTGATTACAAATCTGAATTTACCGAAGATGACACAACAAAGTCCGCCAAGCTAATTGGAAATTTCCCGTTGACGTTTACGGGAGATTTCAAATCTGAATTGGCCGAAGATGACACAACAAAGTCCGCCAAGCTAATTTGAAATTTCCCGTTGACGTTCACATGACATTACAAATCTGAATTGGCCGAAGATGACACAACAAAGTCCGCCAAACTATTTTGAAATTTCCCGTTGACGTTCACGGGAGATTACAAATTAGAATTGGCCGAAGATGACAACAACACAGTCTGCCAAGCTAATTTTAAATTTCCCGTTGAATTTCACGGGAGATTACAAATCTGAATTGGCCGAAGATGACACAACAAAGTCCGCCAAGCGAATTTGAAATTTCCCGTTGACGTTCACGGGAGATTACAAATCTGAATTGGCCGAAGATGACCCAACAAAGTCCGCCAAGCTATTTGAAATCTCCCGATATCGTTCACGGGGGATTACAAATATGAATTGGCCGAAGATGACCCAATAAAGTCCGCCAAGCTATTTTGAAATTTCCCGATGACGTTCACGGGAGATTACAAAACTGAATTGGCCGAAGATGACACAACAAAGTCCGCCAAGCTATTTTGAAATTTTCCGTTGACGTTCACGGGAGATTACAAATATGAATTGGCCAAAGATGACCCAACAAAGTCCGCCAAGCTATTTTGAAATTTCCCGTTGACGTACACGGGAGATTACAAATCTGAATTGGCAGAAGATGACCCAATAAAGTCCGCAGGCTATTTTGAAATTTCCCGTTGACGTACACGGGAGATTACAAATATGAATTGGCCAAAGATGACCCAACAAAGTCCGCCAAGCTATTTTGAAATTTCCCGTTGACGTACACGGGAGATTACAAATCTGAATTGGCAGAAGATGACCCAATAAAGTCCGCCAAGCTATTTTGAAATTTCCCGTTGACGTTCACGGGAGATTACAAAACTGAATTGGCCGTAGATGACACAACAAAGTCCGCCAAGCTAATTTGAAATTTCCCGTTGACGTTCACGGGAGATTCCAATACAGAATTGGCCGGAGATGACACAACAAAGTCCGCCAAGCTATTTTGAATTTTCCCGTTGACGTTCACGGGAGTATCCAAATCAGAATTGGCCGAAGATGACACAACAAAGTCAGCCAACAAATTTGAAATTTCCCGTTGACGTTCACGGGAGATTCCAAATCAGAATTGGCCGAAGATGACCCAACAAAGACCGCCAAGCTAATTTGAAATTTCCCGTTTACGTTCACGGGAGATTACAAATCTGAATTGGCCGAAGATGACCCTACAAAGTCCGCCAAGCTATTTTGCAATTTCCCGTTGACGTTCACGGGAGATTCCAAATCTCAAATGGCCGAAGATGACACAACAAAGTCCCGCCAAGCAATTTGAAATTTCCCGTTGACGTTCACGGGAGATTCCAATACAGAATTGGCCGGAGATGACACAACAAAGTCCGCCAAGCTATTTTGAAATTTCCCGTTGACGTTCACGGGAGATTCCAATTCAGAATTGGCCGAAGATGACACAACAAAGTCCGCAGAGCTATTTTGAAATTTCCCGTTGACGTTCAAGGGAGATTCCAAATCTGAATTGGCCGAAGATGACCCAACAAAGTCCGCCAAGCTATTTTGAAATTTCCCGTTGACGACACGGGAGATTACAAATCAGAATTGGCCGAAGATGACCCAACAAAGTCCGCCAAGCTATTTTGAAAACTCCCGATATCGTTCACGGGGGATTACAAATCTCAAATGGCCGAAGATGACACAAAAAGTCCGCCAAGCTAATTTGAAATTTCCCGTTGACGTTCACGGGAGATTCCAAATCTCATATGGCCGAAGATGACACAACAAAGTCCGCCAAGCTAATTTGAAATTTCCCGTTGACGTTCACGGGAGATTACAAATCTGAATTGGCCGAAGATGACTCAACAAAGATGCCAAGCTATTTTGAAATTTCCCGTTGATGTTCACGGGAGATTCCAAATCTCAAATGGCCGAAGATGACATAACAAAGTCCGCAAGCTAATTTGAAATTTCCCGTTGACGTTCACGGGAGATTACAAATCTGAATTGGCCGAAGATGACACTACAAAGTCCGCAAAGCTATTTTGAAATTTCCCGATGACGTTCACAGGAGATTACAAATATGAATTGGCCAAAGATGACCCAACAAAGTCCGCCAAGCTATTTTGAAATTTCCCGTTGACGTACACGGGAGATTACAAATCTGAATTGGCAGAAGATGATCCAATAAAGTCCGCCAAGCTATTTTGAAATTTCCCGTTGACGTTCACGGGAGATTACAAAACTGAATTGGCCGTAGATGACACAACAAAGTCCGCCAAGCTAATTTGAAATTTCCTGTTGACGTTCACGGGAGATTCCAATACAGAATTGGCCGGAGATGACACAACAAAGTCCGCCAAGCTATTTTTAATTTTCCTGTTGACGTACACGGGAGTATCCAAATCAGAATTGGCCGAAGATGACACAACAAAGTCCGCCAACTAATTTGAAATTTCCCGTTGACGTTCACGGGAGATTCCAAATCAGAATTGGCCGAAGATGACACAACAAAGTCCGCAAGCTAATTTGAAATTTCCCGTTGACGTTCACGGGAGATTACAAATCTGAATTGGCCGAAGATGACACAACAAAGTCCGCCAAGCTAATTTGAAATTTCCCGTTGACGTTCACGGGAGATTACAAATCTGAATTGGCCTAAGATGACACAACAAAGTCCCGCCAAGCAATTTGAAATTTCCCGTTGACGTTCACGGGAGATTCCAATACAGAATTTGCCGAAGATGACACAACAAAGTCCGCCAAGCTATTTTGAAATTTCCCGTTGACGTTCACGGGAGATTCCAAATCAGAATTGGCCGAAGATGACACAACAAAGTCCGCCAAGCAATTTGAAATTTCCCGTTGACGTTCACGGGAGATTCCAAATCAGAATTGGCCGAAGATGACACAACAAAGTCCGCCAAGCTATTTTGAAATATTCCGTTGACGTTCAAGGGAGATTCCAATAGAGAATTGGCAGGAGATGACACAACAAAGTCCGCCAAGCTATTTTGAAATTTCCCGTTGACGTTCACGGGAGATTCCAAATCAGAATTGGCCGAAGATGACACAACAAAGTCCGCCAAGCTATTTTGAAATTTCCCGTTGACGTTCACGGGAGATTACAAATCTGAATTGGCCGAAGATGACACAACAAAGTCCGCCAAGCTAATTTGAAATTTCCCGTTGACGTTCACGGGAGATTACAAATCTGAATTGGCCTAAGATGACACAACAAAGTCCCGCCAAGCAATTTGAAATTTCCCGTTGACGTTCACGGGAGATTCCAATACAGAATTTGCCGAAGATGACACAACAAAGTCCGCCAAGCTATTTTGAAATTTCCCGTTGACGTTCACGGGAGATTCCAAATCAGAATTGGCCGAAGATGACACAACAAAGTCCGCCAAGCTATTTTGAAATTTCCCGTTGACGTTCACGGGAGATTACAAATCTGAATTGGCCGAAGATGACCCAACAAAGTCCGCCAAGCTATTTGAAATCTCCCGATATCGTTCACGGGGGATAACAAATATGAATTGGCCGAAGATGACCCAATAAAGTCCGCCAAGCTATTTTGAAATTTCCCGATGACGTTCACGGGAGATTACAAAACTGAATTGGCCGAAGATGACACAACAAAGTCCGCCAAGCTAATTTGAAATTTTCCGTTGACGTTTACGGGAGATTACAAATCTTAATTGGCCGAAGATGACCCAACAAAGACCGCCAAGCTAATTTGAAATTTCCCGTTGACGTTCACGGGAGATTACAAATCTGAATTGGCCGAAGATGACACAACAAAGTCCGCCAAGCTAATTTGAAATTTCCCGTTGACGTTCACGGGAGATTACAAATCTGAATAGGCCGAAGATGACCCTACAAAGTCCGCCAAGCTATTTTGCAATTTCCCGTTGACGTTCACGGGAGATTCCAAATCTCAAATGGCCGAAGATGACACAACAAAGTCCCGCCAAGCAATTTGAAATTTCCCGTTGACGTTCACGGGAGATTCCAATACAGAATTGGCCGGAGATGACACAACAAAGTCCGCCAAGCTATATTGAATTTTCCCGTTGACGTTTACGGGAGTATCCAAATCAGAATTGGCCGAAGATGACACAACAAAGTCCGCCAACTAATTTGAAATTTCCCGTTGACGTTCACGGGAGATTCCAAATCTGAATTGGCCGAAGATGACACAACAAAGTCCGCCAAGCTAAATTGAAATTTCCCGTTGACGTTCACGGGAGATTACAAATCTGAATTGGCCTAAGATGACACAACAAAGTCCCGCCAAGCAATTTGAAATTTCCCGTTGACGTTCACGGGAGATTCCAATACAGAATTGGCCGGAGATGACACAACAAAGTCCCGCCAAGCAATTTGAAATTTCCCGTTGACGTTCACGGGAGATTCCAATACAGAATTGGCCGGAGATGACACAACAAAGTCCGCCAAGCTATTTTGAAATTTCCCGTTGACGTTCACGGGAGATTCCAAATCAGAATTGGCCGAAGATGACACAACAAAGTCCGCCAAGCTATTTTGAAATTTCCCGTTGACGTTCACGGGAGATTACAAATCTGAATTGGCCGAAGATGACCCAACAAAGTCCGCCAAGCTATTTTGAAATCTCCATATATCGTTCACGGGGGATTACAAATATGAATTGGCCGAAGATGACCCAATAAAGTCCGCCAAGCTATTTTGAAATTTCCCGATGACGTTCATGGGAGATTACATATCTGAATTGGCCGAAGATGACACAACAAAGTCCGCCAAGCTAATTTGAAATTTTCCGTTGACGTTCACGGGAGATTACAAATCTTAATTGGCCGAAGATGACCCAATAAAGTCCGCCAAGCTATTTTGAAATTTCCCGATGACGTTCACGGGAGATTACAAAACTGAATTGGCCGAAGATGACACAACAAAGTCCGCCAAGCTAATTTGAAATTTTCCGTTGACGTTTACGGGAGATTACAAATCTTAATTGGCCGAAGATGACACAACAAAGTCCGCTAAGCTAATTTTAAATTTCCCGTTGACGTTCACGGGAGATTACAAATCTGAATTGGCCGAAGATGACACAACAAAGTCCGCCAAGCTATTTTGAATTTTCCCGTTGACGTTCACGGGAGTATCCAAATCAGAATTGGCCGAAGATGACACAACAAAGTCCGCCAAGCTAATTTGAAATTTCCCGTTGACGGTCACGGGAGATTCCAAATCTGAATTGTTCGAAGATGACACAACAAAGTCCGCCAAGCTAATTTGAAATTTCCCGTTGACGTTCACGGGAGATTACAAATCTGAATTGGCCGAAGATGACCCTACAAAGTCCGCCAAGCTATTTTGCAATTTCCCGTTGACGTTCACGGGAGATTCCAAATCTCAAATGGCCGAAGATGACACAACAAAGTCCCCCCAAGCAATTAGAAATTTCCCGTTGACGTTCACGGGAGATTCCAATACAGAATTGGCCGGAGATGACACAACAAAGTCCGCCAAGCTATTTTGAAATTTCCCGTTGACGTTCACGGGAGATTACAAATATGAATTGGCCAAAGATGACCCAACAAAGTCCGCCAAGCTATTTTGAAATTTCTAGTTGACGTACACGGGAGATTACAAATCTGATTTGGCAGAAGATGACCCAATAAAGTCCGCCAAGCTATTTTGAAATTTCCCGATGACGTTCACGGGAGATTACAAAACTGAATTGGCCGTAGATGACACAACAAAGTCCGCCAAGCTAATTTGAAATTTCCCGTTGACGTTCACGGGAGATTACAAATATGAAATGGCCGAAGATGACCCAATAAAGTCCGCCAAGCTATTTTGAAATTTCCCGATGACGTTCACGGGAGATTACAAATATGAATTGGCCAAAGATGACCCAACAAAGTCCGCCAAGCTATTATGAAATTTCCCGTTGACGTTCACGGGAGATTACAAATCTGAATTGGCCCAAGATGACACAACAAAATAGGCCAAGCTAATTTGAAATTTCCCGTTGACGTTCACGGGAGATTACAAATCTGAATTGGCCGAAGATGATCCAACAAAGTCCGCCAAGCTATTTTGAAATTTCCCGTTGACGTTCACGTGAGATTCCAAATCACAATTAGCCGAAGATGACACAACAAAGCCGCCAAGCTATTTTGAAATTTCCCGCAGACGTTCACGGGAGATTCCAAATCAGAATTGGCCGAAGATGACACAACAAAGTCCGCCAAGCTATTTTGAAATTTCCCGTTGACGTTCACGGGAGATTCCAAATCAGAATTAGCCGAAGATGACACAACAAAGCCGCCAAGCTATTTTGAAATTTCCCGCTGACGTTCACGGGAGATTCCAAATTAGAATTGGCCGAAGATGACACAACAAAGTCCGCCAAGCTATTTTGAAATTTCCCGTTGACGTTCACGGGAGATTACAAATATGAATTGGCCAAAGATGACCCAACAAAGTCCGCCAAGCTATTATGAAATTTCCCGTTGACGTACACGGGAGATTACAAATCTGAATTGGCAGAAGATGACCCAATAAAGTCCGCCAAGCTATTTTGAAATTTCCCGATGACGTTCACGGGAGATTACAAAACTGAATTGGCCGTAGATGACACAACAAAGTCCGCCTAGCTAATTTGAAATTTCCCGTTGACGTTCACGGGAGATTACAAATATGAATTGGCCGAAGATGACCCAATAAAGTCCGCCAAGCTATTTTGAAATTTCCCGATGACGTTCACGGGAGATTACAAAACTGAATTGGCCGAAGATGACACAACAAAGTCCGCCAAGCTAATTTTAATTTTTCCGTTGACGTTCACGGGAGATTATAAATCTGAATTGGCCGAAGATGACCCAACAAAGACCGCCAAGCTATTTTGAAATTTCCCGTTGACGTTCACGGGAGATTACAAATCTGAATCGGCCGAAGATGACACAACAAAGTCCGCCAAGCTAATTTGAAATTTCCCGTTGACGTTCACGGGAGATTACAAATTTCAATTGGCCCAAGATGACACAACAAAATAGGCCAAGCTAATTTGAAATTTCCCGTTGACGTTCACGGGAGATTACAAATCTGAATTGGCCGAAGATGACCCAACAAAGTCCGCCAAGCTATTTTGAAATTTCCCGTTGACGTTCACGGGAGATTCCAAATCAGAATTGGCCGAAGATGACCCAACAAAGTCCGCCAAGCTAATTTGAAATTTCCCGTTGACGTTCACGGGAGATTACAAATATGAATTGTCAAAGATGACCCAACAAAGTCCGCAAAGCTATTTTGAAATTTCCCGTTGACGTACACGGGAGATTACAAATCTGAATTGGCAGAAGATGACCCAATAAAGTCCGCCAAGCTATTTTGAAATTTCCCGATGACGTTCACGGGAGATTACAAAACTGAATTGGCCGTAGATGACACAACAAAGTCCGCCAAGCTAATTTGAAATTTCCCGTTTTCGTTCACCGTAGATTACAAATATGAATTGGCCGAAGATGACCCAATAAAGTCCGCTAGCTATTTTGAAATTTCCCGATGACGTTCACGGGAGATTACAAAACTGAATTGGCCGAAGATGACACAACAAAGTCCGCCAAGCTAATTTGAAATTTTCCGTTGACGTTCACGGGAGATTACAAATCTGAATTGGCCGAAGATGACCCAACAAAGACCGCCAAGCTATTTTGAAATTTCCCGTTGACGTTCACGGGAGATTACAAATCTGAATCGGCCAGAATATGACACAACAAAGTCCGCCAAGCTAATTTGAAATTTCCCGTTGACGTTCACGGGAGATTACAAATCTTAATTGGCCGAAGATGACCCAACAAAGACCGCCAAGCTTTTTAAAATTTCGGGTTGACGTTCACGGGAGATTACAAATCAGAATTGGCCGTAGATGACACAACAAAGTCCGCCAAGCTAATTTAAAATTTCCCGTTGACGTTCACGGGAGATTCCAAATCAGAATTAGCCGAAGATGACAAACAAAGTCCGACAAGCTATTTTGAAATTTCCCGCTGACGTTCACGGGAGATTCCAAATCAGAATTGGCCGAAGATGACACAACAAAGTACGCCAAGCTAATTTAAATTTCCCGTTGACGTTCACGGGAGATTACAAATCTGAATTGGCCGAAGATGACCCAACATGTTCCGCCAAGCTATTTTGAAATTTCCCGTTGCGTTCACGGGAGATTACAAATATGAATTGGCCAAAGATCACCCAACAAAGTTCGCCAAGCTATTTTGAAATTTTCCCGTTGACGTACACGGGAGATTACAAATCTGAATTGGCAGAAGATGACCCAATAAAGTCCGCCAAGCTATTTTGAAATTTCCCGATGACGTTCACGGGAGATTACACAACTGAATTGGCCGTAGATGACACAACAAAGTCCGCCTAGCTAATTTGAAATTTCCCGTTGACGTTCACGGGAGATTACAAATATGAATTGGCCGAAGATGACCCAATAAAGTCCGCCAAGCTATTTTGAAATTTACGATGACGTTCACGGGAGATTACAAAACTGAATTGGCCGAAGATGACACAACAAAGTCCGCCAAGCTAATTTGAAATTTTCCGTTGACGTTCACGGGAGATTATAAATCTGAATTGGCCGAAGATGACCCAACAAAGACCGCCAAGCTATTTTGAAATTTCCCGTTGACGTTCACGGGAGATTACAAATCTGAATCGGCCGAAGATGACACAACAAAGTCCGCCAAGCTAATTTGAAATTTCCCGTTGACGTTCACGGGAGATTACAAATTTCAATTGGCCCAAGATGACACAACAAAATAGGCCAAGCTAATTTGAAATTTCCCGTTGACGTTCACGGGAGATTACAAATCTGAATTGGCCGAAGATGACCCAACAAAGTCCGCCAAGCTATTTTGAAATTTCCCGTTAACGTTCACGGGTGATTCCAAATAAGAAATGGCCATAGATGACACAACAAAGTCCGCCAAGTTATTTTGAAATTTCCCGTTGACGTTCACGGGAGATTACAAATCTGTATTGGCCGAAGATGACACAACAAAGTCCGCCAAGCTAATTTAAAAATTCCCGTTGACGTTCACGGGAGATTACAAATATGAATTGGCCGAAGATGACACAACAAAATACGCCAAGCTATTTTGAAATTTCCCGTTGACGTTTACGGGAGATTACAAATCTGAATTGGCCAAAGATGACCCAACAAAGTCCGCCAAGCTATTTTGAAATTTCCCGTTGACGTTCACGGGAGATTACAAATCAGAATTGGCCGAAGATGACAAAACAAAGTCCGCCAAGCTATTTTGAAATTTCCCGCTGACGTTCACGGGAGATTCCAAATCAGAATTGGCCGAAGATGACACAACAAAGTCTGCCAAGCTATTTTGAAATTTCCCGTTGACGTTCACGGGAGATTACAAATATGACTTGGCCGAAGATGACACAACAATGTCCGCCAAGCAAATATGAAATTTCCCGATGACGTTCACGGGAGATTACAAATCTGACATGGCCGAAGATAACACAACAAAGGCCGCTAAGCTAATTTGAAATTTCCCGTTGATGTTCACGGGAGATTACAAATCTTAATTGGCCGAAGATGACCCAACAAAGACCGCCAAGCTTTTTAAAATTTCGGGTTGACGTTCACGGGAGATTACAAATCAGAATTGGCCGTAGATGACACAACAAAGTACGCCAAGCTAATTTAAATTTCCCGTTGACGTTCACGGGAGATTACAAATCTGAATTGGCCGAAGATGACCCAACATGTTCCGCCAAGCTATTTTGAAATTTCCCGTTGACGTTCACGGGAGATTACAAATATGAATTGGCCAAAGATCACCCAACAAAGTTCGCCAAGCTATTTTGAAATTTTCCCGTTGACGTACACGGGAGATTACAAATCTGAATTGGCCGAAGATGACACAACAAAGTCCGCCAAGCTAATTTGAAATTTCCCGTTGACGTTCACGGGAGATTCCAAATCTGAATTGGCCGAAGATGACACTACAAAGTCCGCCAAGCTAATTTGAAATTTCCCGTTGACGTTCACGGGAGATTACAAATCTGGATTGGCCGAAGATGACACAACAAAGTCCGCCAAGCTAATTTGAAATTTCCCGTTGACGTTCACGGGAGATTACAAATCTGAATTGGCCGAAGATGACACAACAAAGTCCGCCAAGCTATTTTGAAATTTCCCGTTGACGTTCACGGGTGATTACAAATCTGAATTTGCCGAAGATGACACAACAAAGTCCGCCTTAGTTTCTTGCATACAGTACTACCTCGTTTATCCGGACCTCATTCAACCGGATGTCCGGATTATCCGGATCGATCCGGAACAAAAAATTTAATAAAATTAATCAAGGATTTGTTTTATTTATCTTTCTATAATTTCGGATTATCCGGATTTTTGATTAACCGGATCACTTCCGGTCCCAATTAGTCCGGATAAACGAGGTTGTACTGTATACTCATTTTAATCAATTTACTCTATTTTAATCAAATTTGTTATATGGCCATATTTCAGTATTTTTCCTGAATAACTCAATGAACCTTGATGCTGTCATTAAAAGCTTGATTATAATCAAATACGATTCAAACTTACACAAGTAAAGCAGGTGTAGACCCTTTAATTTTTTCTAAACTGTTTCCACGTTCATTTTCACTTTTTGATTGACAACTACCGAATTGACATTTTTGGTGAAGATAGTTTTAGTTTATTTTTATTTGAGCATGGCTGATTGAGAAAGTTTGTGCAATGTTTTTGCCCATTTATATATAACCAAATACATTATACCAATAATATATTAACAGTTTCATCATTGTACCCCCTTCCTCCAAACATTTTCACACCTCTACGCCTATGAACTAAATTCCCATTTAGTAAACACACATAGATTATAGTCTGTATACTGTAACTTGGTCTGAACCCTTGGCTACCTGCGAGCGGCCTGAACCGCCCCCCCCCGTCGCTCCCTTCCTCTCCCAGCTGTTTCAGTGATGAGTCACCTACTAGCGTTAACACTGAACTATTTAACTTTTTTATGGGAGACACAATTTTAAATTTTTTTCAGCATAGTTAAAATGTTTAGGAAAATATAAGCAAATTGATACCAAACATGACATTATTCCATTTGTAAAAGCCGCCAGTAGTAAGCTCTTTACACAGCTACTTTTTGCATAATCACATACTTATTATTTACATGTTTACGTACTATTTACATACATTTGTGTCGTATTTGGTATCAATTTGCTTATATTTTCCTAAACGTGTTAATGCTAGTAGGTGACTCATCACTGAAATAGCTGGGTGAGGAAGGGAGCGATGGGGGGACGGTCCGGGTCCAGACGCCAAGTTACGGTATACAGATAATAAGACCAGTAGTCTAATATGACATTGACCAATCAGAACAGTAGCCTACTTAAACAACATTATCTTAGATTTTACTATATTTATTTAAATTTACCTAGAATTAGGAAATTTGATTAATCAACTAAGACTACCAAAGTTAAGAAGCTTTATATCTACATACCATTGTATATCAGTCTAGGTTTAGTTAGGCACATTACAAGGTGACATTCGATGTCGTCAGGGAGAACAAATTTGGAACAAACTGGGCACTTTATTCCTGTAACAAATAAATATTTATACAATATATAATTTGGCTAATTAATTTTTAACATTCATTTTTAATACAATATTGACAAACTTTTATGACGAAAAATTGTATACTAATCAGAACTTGTAAAATTTCTTATTCTGCAACAATACATTTGAAAAAGTTGAATAAATATTAATTCAACACTATGAAATAATCTGTCAGCATTCTTAACAGTGACTTATAAATCAAATCAATTTGATACTAAATTAGAAGTGTAACCTGAACAAGTTTCCTGTACATAGCAGATAACTCAGGTCTTTTGATTCAAATACAGTATGTAATGAATGCACGTGTACACCACCTCACCTGGTATCTAACTTACCAATGTATGATTACCCTAGCAAGGGCTAGGTAAGATTTTTGTTTATACATTAAGTTAACTGACTAATTCAATTCTATTTGAATATAAATCCTGACTCAACCTAACCTAACTTTTACACAGTGATGTTGCAACCAAAAATCTTAACCTACTATTTGTTTAGTTCAGGAAACATCATGATGTTATTGTTGAATTAAAAGTAAAAGAGTATTCGGAACTGGCGAGCCGATGCTGGCTCGGGGAGGTAGGAGGGGTTTCTCAAGACCGGCCGGCTACACTGTTGCCAATTTGTTCAGTCAACCACCGCTACTTCTACCCTCCACATCAAAACAAGCAAGCTGTCATAGACTCCCCTTCAGAGTCCCGTTGTCTTCATGCTGTAGTTTCTCCTTGCCAATTTTGACTACCGTATTATTATAAATTTGTAAAGCTGCAGCAGTTCTATTTATGACTTGTTCAACTGGTAATATTGGTCCTTTATTTATCTTCTCCTGCTGAAAATAGTCTCTTACCCTACACACCAATTCTCGAGATTGACTTCGCAGAGGAACTCCTTGCTTACCAACTTTGATGAACGGAACGCCTTATGCACGAATACAGGGTCTACCACGCTTCTTTATCACTGTATTATCCTCAGACATAATATACAACTGACCTATTTCAAACACACCTGTCAAAAATACACAACACTGCAGAGACCGAAAACAAGGTTAATATTCGAACAGCGAGTTTAGTTTTTTAAAAAACTGTTGAAATGTTTCGAGTATTATTAACAGAGCACTCAAGACAGCAACACCAGACTGAGTAAACAAGGCGCAACCATGGCAACCATGTAGACTTTCCCTTTTCACAAAGGGGAAGGTGATGGTCTCTGATTGAACGAGCAACGGCGAACCTCCCCGAGGAACTTTGGCATCGCCAGTTCCCAATACTCTTTTACTTTTAATTCAACTATAGTTATGTATGTCTGATGAATACATTAATAGCCAAGAATCAACTAAAACAGCCAATTTTCTGTTGTCAGAAAATTTCAGTCACAATTAAAAACAAGGAAAGATTTTCTGTATTGTATTAATTTATGCTCAAATATGTATATTTTTGTACTTAATATTAAGTAAAATAATAATTTTGTCCAAAACAATTGCTGAATTGAAATATAATTCTCTGTTATATATGTGATAAATTGTAAATTGTTATCAAATGTTAAACCTAGAGCGTTAAAAAAGAAAAACACCTATATAAGAGCCTGAGAAAAAAGAGAATGCACCGGCCGACCTGCGCCTATCACTTGGGTGAGTTCGAGTTTTACCTAGTATAATACGCTTTTCAAAAACATCAGCAGGTTTGACTGCCATATTAATAAAAGACTCTTCTGAAATATTTTTCATCTGTGATAAGAAATTAGCAAATGTTTAATAGGCTAGTAATGAAGCCTTTGTTAAGCAGCAGTTTCTGAGCTTGGGTCTGTATTAAATCTTTCAGGTTTTAGTAGAAAATTCATATTATTAAAACAGATTTAGGTCATATCGAAATGGTAGAACACACGTGTGCGCGCACACACACACACTGTCTTATGGTTAAATAAATTTAGAAGTAATCAAATGAATATAACCTACAATTAGGTTCTATTTAACTAGAAATAGACTTATTCTAATTAATAATAATTCAACAATGATACAAATAATTGCAGTTGATTAGGTTAATCTGGTGTGCTACAAAACATCTGATTATATGTAGCAATTTAATACAGTATATAACATAATTATAACAACCAACAAATAGTATATATGTGTATTTCCCGGAAACTTACCATATATGACTCTACGGAGCCGTACAACAGACACATCTGCCGACTCGGGTTCATCAGGTACACATGCACCTATTATAATACCCATGGTGTTTATCATCTCCACTTCATTTCACTATTATAACTTCACACTACTCGGAGTGTTAATAACAAATAAAAAATGTTTCCACAAAATCCGCACTATATTTAAAAGACTTCATGTCATTAAACTGCTTCTGTGATTTTAACATATTAAGGAACACTTTACAAAAGTTTGTTTCTTTTAACTTACTATTATATATATATAATTATTTAAACCATTTTAACAGTGTTTAAAAAATGACGGCTGTTTGATAACTCGGTGGCTTTGATAAAAGATGGCACACAAATTTTCATTTTATATTTAACATTGCGACTTTATTTAGGTACTAAAAAAAAATTAAAGTTAATAAAACATCCCAGCGACAAGTGTGTGTTACTTTTGGAAAAAAGTGAATTTTGTGTGGTGATAAAGCACTATTTTTTTTTACATGGAAAAACTAACAAGAAAGCTGAAGAAAAGCTAAAAGTACTACGGTGATACTGATTTGTCATATGGAAATGGTTCACTAAATTTTATTGTAGTCATATAAGCACGAATGATGATGAGCACCTGAGACGTTCAAATAAGATTACAACTGAAAAAATTATTAATAAAATTTTGATATTATGTTGAATGACTGTTCAGTAGATATGTGAAATAACTTGATGGTAAACGTCTCAGATGAACATGTCTTTAATATCCTGCATGAATATTTGGGCGAGAAAGCTACAAGTATGATGGATGCTGTGTTTGCTCATAGTTGACCAAAAACTAATCGTATCACCATTTTGAATCAATATTTGGGTATTTTCAAGCAAGTTTTTGAGGTTTATGTAACTATTTATTTACGACTGTAACCTAGACTATGGGCCACACAGTGAGGATGGTCGATAACACATGGTTGATTTATTTTAACATCAGCCAGAAAAATTGAAATATAACAGAAACAGGATCTATTACTACACTCCAAAAATGAAAGAGCAATCGACACAGTAGATTTATCCTAACAAACATGCTCCAAAGATGATAGAAACAGTTCCAGCGCCTGGAAAAGTTGCTGCCACTATTTTCTGACATTTGCATGGCAAAATCTTTAAAAGGGAAAAGATTTTCTCTTTTCCCTATAAAAGGGAAAAACGATCACAGGATAGTATTATATCTCCTACATCTATACTGGATCAATTTCACGGAATTGATGAAAAACTGATCACAGCTGACGAAGAAAATTATTCCCCCCCCTTCACAATGCATCATCTCACACATTGTTGCATTGCTCCTTCACCCATCCTATTCTAAAAATTGAGTTCCTTCTGACTTCTTTTTAATTGCAAATATGAAGAAATGGCTAACTGGAAAACGATAAACATCGAACAAGGTCATCGTTTCAAACGAACATCTTTCGCAGAATTTGAGAAATCATATGTTTTGAAACGATTAAAGTAGTTGGAAAACCATTGGACAACATGTATCAACCTAAAAGGAGTCTATGTTGATGAATAAATACAGTGTTCCGAAACACAGAATATTAATATTGCCATTTATATATTTGCTCAATATTCATTATTTTTTTTACAATGAAATTTTCTGAATTTATCCCAAGGGGTAAGGACTTACTTATCTGTCCTTCTATTAGAACAACCACGTTTGAAAGTTCACTATATTATAGAGATGATAAATTGCACAATAAAATGCCAAAGTATTGTATTGCTAAAAAAAAAGTGTGCTCTTCTTTTTTTTATCTTAATCAATATTCCTTCTATTCCATAGTGGAATTCATTCAGCAAATCTAACGACTCTAAAATGTTCGATTCTTGTTAAGATAACTGTGTTATGTATTTTTATTTGAAAGGTTTGTTGCTGTATATTATGAAATGTTGTGTATTAATCTATCTTGTGATTTATCTGTAATTCATTATTCTTGTTGTTAATCTGTATTCCTACTGACTATTATAATGTTTAATTATTTTATGATTAGTGATATCGAGTCACCATGTGGTATAGGAATCTTATTTCTGTAAATTGCTGCATTGCGGATAAGAAAATAAATACATTTTGTAAGAAAAAAAAATCCTTTTATTTCAAAATCAATGAATTATCAAACAGCCCTTGTATATTGCGTTATGAATGCAATCAACTTAAAATTAGTTATTGTAATTCACACCCCTCTTCCTGCCCCTACCACATAAATATATACATTTTAAAGGTCCTGCTCCTACCACATATATACATTTTAAAGGTCCTGCTCCTACCACATATATACATTTTAAAGGTCCTGCTCCTACCACATAATATATACATTTTAAAGGTTCTGCTCCTACCACATATATACATTTTAAAGGTCCTGCTCCTACCACATATATACATTTTAAAGGTCCTGCTCCTACCACATATATACATTTTAAAGGTCCTGCTCCTACCACATATATACATTTTAAAGGTCCTGCTCCTACCACAAATATACATTTTTAAGGTCCTGCTCCTACCACATATATACATTTTAAAGGTCCTGCTCCTACCACATTATATATACATTTTAAAGGTCCTGCTCCTACCACATTTATATACATTTTAAAGGAATAACTTTTTGGAATTAAATGTAGCACTTTTAACATAATATTCCTGTTTATATATAAAAAAAAAAATAGATATCAGTTTATTTTCGTATTTTTATGTATAATTCTTGAGACCTAAATTGTTTTTTTAAAATCTACAGTTTGTTACGCCTGTATTGATTTCATACTTTAACTTTATAAGTTAACTAGTTATGCCTGGAAAGATATACTTTGTAAAATGTACATATAGGTGAACAAAAAATTAAAATGGCTTTTATGGTAGACAGTCTTATTGGATTATTATACCACATTATTTTTATGTGTGCTTAACTTGTATAAACCATTTTATGGTCAGTAGTTATGTCACAATAGATAAGTAATGTTATGGAGAGTATGTGTTTAAGGTAATACAGAGGGACCTAGCTGGAACAACACGGGTTAGTTTCATCTTTTTTATCAGGTTTTGTTTGATCAACTCTTGTTCTCTTCTGAGCCTGCCGCTATTAGTGTATTAGAGATCTTTACTTTGTGTTATTTTTTTTTTAAGGTGAGAATGACGGAGGTTTTTTGCCTTTAAACACAAATTTAAAACAAAACAAACTAGTGATTGTTGTGATTTCTCTATATATCTGTCACTAAAGCCGAAACAAGGGCTTTAACATTTTGAACACATAAATTTTGAATTATTCATGTGATTTAAACTAGGGTACCAGTGTATTTAAGAAATATCCATTATTTTATTTTTTAAATGCAACCAATATGTTACCATCTGATTGATCATTGTTTATCCTGATAACAAAAACAATTTATCATGAGAAAATATCTAAAATCTACTAAAAATTTATCTGTGAATTTAAGATAATATTAATTTGTCACTATTACCGATTTTATAAATGCAATGAATATAATTTGTTTCAAACCATAATCGTCGATTGAAAAAATAAATATAAAGACATCAATAAGAAAGAATTTTTGATTTCAATTCTACTTTTAATGGTACTAACCTAACCTGTCTATGAGAGAAGTTAAGGCCAAAATGTAATTTCGAACCCTCTCACAAGAAAATGTGATATTCGTATAGTTATTAGATCCGGCAAAGCCGAGTCACCTTCACGAACAAAATGACACAAAGAAAGTAGTGATGTAAACAATTACGAGGATCAGAAAACCTGTGAACATTGGTTTTTAACTCTGGATCTGGCAAACGAAACTCCGGGTATCGTTATAAAGCATCCCTCTACTGGCAAACAATAACCAGTTTTTTTCCTTGTGATTATTAACGTTTAAACACAGAGTATAGGTCAGTTTTGTATTTATAATTATTTACTGCTTCCTCCTACAGAGTCGATATTTATACCAACATAAACAGAATGAAATTCTGAACAAAGTGAACTGGTATTTTATTTCAATTAACGTTCCAACCTTATAAACCCTAAAAAACTTTAACTAAGTAAAACTTTGTTATTTTTCTGTAAACTTTATTTAGCTTTCAAACTATAATAATTATAATAAATTATGTTGTTTTATAAAAGTTTCATATCATGTAGAACTATAAACCTTGGAGATTATTACTAATTTTCGTACTTCGTTTAAAAAAAAAAAACTATTTTCATATACTTACCATTTTTACTTACAAAAAACATATTTTAAAAGCATTCTACAATTTATTGTTTTTGCATTTAACATTAAAAAAATCGAACAATCTATATTTTTCTTTGCCAAAACTAGGGCTGGTGTTTTTCTGAACATAACAATATAGTTTGTGTTAAAACACACAGCGTACAAATTTCTAAAGTATAAGTGTCAAGAAAGCAAAAATGGATCTGTCAATATAGTTTCCCAACTGCCAGATAAGGGCTAAACAAACTGACCTTGGATGTTAAAGATCTACCAATACAATTTAACATTTCCTACAAGGCACGAGAAACCAACTTTTAAGCACCACGATGACATTCAACAACGTGTGTTCATAACTAAATACAGTAACACAATATGCATATATTCTAAATTAATTGATAACAGTCAAACATATTGACAAAACCAATACATCCATATTTATCGACAGCTGAAAACCTAACAGCAAATATTTACGCAAACAAAGAAAATGTAGGAATCTAATCTATAAATTGTGAACAAAAGAAAACAACAAACATTACACAAGTTTATTGATTGACGACTACTTTACCCTGGTCATTCTAAATATAACAATAATTTGTTTACAAAATATGTTGTCTATGTAATATTTGGTACTTGTATTTTTCTTTGTACATCAAACAGTAACCCATTAAAATAATCCTCAAATTTTAGTAAATATATATATTTACCACAATATATATTCTCGTTCGGTTATAATATATTCTAGTTACCACAAATATGATCTAAATTTTTGTTTACAAGGCCAGGTTATGCTAATTCAAATAGAGTTATGAAATTATTCAGTTTAAAACCAACGAAAGTTAATAAATCAGCAAAATAACAACACAAACGGATATTAAATACAAAAAATGATTCTCGTAAGAGTGTTACAGTAGCACTGACCTTGTAGTGGCAGAGTGTAGAGGGGATGAATGACCTAACTTGAAAGGATTGCAGTGGGGGTGGGGACGAATTTGTAGTTAAGTTATTTTTGTTTGATATGGCAGTAGACAGATAACAAAACCTAAAAATATTCGCAAAATGACAGTTCAAGTTTTGAACTTGGAAGAAAAATATATTTATTTAAACGTTATTAATGATTTACAACTGAAATAAATTGACACATCTCTGCTTTCTTACATAGGCTATACAAAGCATATTCGAAAGTTATGTGAGAGCTTTAACTATGATTGTGTATAACCGTTTAGGTCGTAGAGTCCAAAAGTGTGGTTTATGGAATGTCCGTATGTGGGCATATTTTAGCTATATCTCTGGACATTAAAAAAAATTCTTTGAATAAGTTCAGAATTGAAGTAATAAAAACAACAACAAAATTTTCTAAAAAAAAACCGCTGGAAATATTTGCATAAAATTTTGCTTCAGTTTAGCCTCCAAAGGTGATAACAATGCGACTTAACATAAGTTTAGCCTCCCAGGATGAAAAAAAAACAACGATTTTCATAAAATTTTGCTTCAGTTTACCCTCCAAGAATGAAAAAACAACGATTTTTATCAAATTTTGCTTCAGTTTACCCTCCAAGAATGAAAAAACAACGATTTTTATAAAATTTTGCTTCAGTTTACCCTCCATGAATGAAAAAACAAGATTTTGATCAAATTTTGCTTCAACTTATCCTCCAAGAATGAAAAAAACAACGATTTTTATCAAATTTTGATTCAGTTTACCCTCCAAGAATGAAAAAACAAGGATTTTTACCAAATCTTGCTTCAGTTTACCCCCCATGAATGAAAAAACAAGATTTTGATCAAATTTTGCTTCAGCCTACCCTTAAAGAATGTAAAAAAAACAACGATTTTCATAAAATTTTGCTTCAGTTTACCCTCCAAGAATGAAAAAACAACAATTTTTATCAAATTTTGCTTCAGTTTACCCTCCAAGAATGAAAAACAACAATTTTTATCAAATTTTGCTTCAGTTTACCCTCCATGAATGAAAAAACAAGATTTTGATCAAATTTTGCTTCAACTTATCCTCCAAGAATGAAAAAACAACGATTTTTATCAAATTTTGATTCAGTTTACCCTCCAAGAATGAAAAAACAAGGATTTTTACCAAATCTTGCTTCAGTTTACCTTCCATGAATGAAAAAACAAGATTTTGATCAAATTTTGCTTCAGCCTACCCTCAAAGAATGTAAAAAACAACGATTTTCATAAAATTTTGCTTCAGTTTACCCTCCAAGAATGAAAAAACAACAATTTTTATCAAATTTTGCTTCAGTTTACCCTCCAAGAATGAAAAACAACAATTTTTATCAAATTTTGCTTCAGTTTATCCTTCAAGAATGAAAAAACAAGATTTTGATCAAACTTTGCTTCAGCTTACCCTCCAAGAATGGAAAACACCAATTTTGATCAATATGAACACAAACTGTTCAATATGTTCGTCATTTTCAATTAGATTTTTTTTAAATTATAACAGGGTTCAATACAAGCAAACTATAGTTTCCTACACCAAATTTCATGTTCCTATCGTAATTATCGTTCTGACGTAGAAATGATAACGACGACGGACAGACGGAATGTCAAAAATCGCTTTCTTGCTTTCCCTAGACCACGAGATGAAACATGAAAATCAGTCAAAAAACGGAAGTTAAAATAACGACACGGTTAAATTAAAATAAATTCATTACTTTTTCGGAACACCCTGTATAAGGGGCCGTAATTTCGCCACACACTATAGCTGTCATCTTTCCAATGACGTCGTGTAGAAGCTGCGATAATAATACGTCCGCGATATTTTTGTCTAAACTTTTTACATACATCAATGTATGAAAAGTAGTATATATGGCAGGGGTAATCTTTTAAAACACATAAAATTAACTGATGTTGTGACAGAGAGTTGGGGGAAGTTATCATTCAGTTCAAGTCTGATAACTCACCTATCTCATTGGTATGGTTATGTCCGTGCCCACGACTGTCGGATGGGAAACACCAATACGTAGCGTCGGAGTGCAGTATACTGCAGCCGTCTATCTGTGCGCGCGAACCCTTCGCTACTATCTTGGCAGAAAACATACTGATGGGAGCCTATGGTGAAAGTGAGGGTCTATAATCTATCACCGGCAACGAAGGTTTCGATTGAAAACACCTATGTTTTTAGAAAAGAGCCCCCGCACCCCCTCTCGCCTTGCAACCCAACCACCAGCCTGCACGCACAGTTAAACGGTCGTACTATACCCTAGTCATGGTCGTCCTGAGCTGGCTAAATCCGCTGGATCTATACTTTGTTCATTTGACGAAGGCGGTCGGACTTGGGACACCCCCCTCTCGGTTGGGCAGGTAGTGAACCCTAATTTAAAAAAATCCCTAATCTCAAGGTGGAGGCCACCATTGCTGAAGGATGAACCGTACAGGTTACGTCTCCTGTATTTCTCAGATACCGGGAGCCCTCTTAGGGTAATTAGCCTTGCCTGGACATGCCGGACACTGTCCAAGTCGACCAACTCTACAATAGAAAATAAAATTCAAACAAAATAAGCGAGACTGGAGAACTACTACAGACGACAAAAAAAACGGACGAAGAACACGTCGGAAACCACTTTTCAGTTTCCTGAAACCATAAAACACGTAGAGCAGTAAAAAAAACGCAGGTTGCGATTACCAAACTTACATAGCTGATTAAAAGAAAAGGTAATTCTGTTGACACAATTAAAATGACGGTTGGTTGTGTTTAAAACAGAGTTTTTATAATGTTTATATACATAAATATACAAATTACACGACAATACTTCAGGGAGCTGATTTTAGAGTTAAAAATAAGAAGAAGAAAAAGTTTATGTAAACATAAATCCAAAACGCTTATTTTTTCCCACTGTCAGCCATTTTGTATTTGTACGAAAAAAACATCGTATCTTTGGCGGTAGATAAGATATAGAGTGAAGATTTGGTCATTATTTAAAACCTTTAGTCTACCAGTATACCAGAAATTCAATATTTCATTTTATATATTTTCAAAATGGCGAACGTTAAATGTAAAATATCTCGAAACTTAGTAACATTACAAAATATTTACAAGAATAGATTTCCCTCTTTTAATGAAACTCAAAAAGCTTCTTTATGTTTATGTTTTCTATAGGTCAAAACATAACAGAGTTATTAGCAAGTAGAGAACAATAAAATATTAAAATACCAGTCGCCATTTTAAAACAGTAGAGGGAAACATTTTTATATTAAATGTTGAGCTTGACTTATGATAAAAATTATACAGTATAACAAACATACAGAACACAATTCTCATAAAAAAAATACGCCTAAGTATCAGACGCGTTTCAACGACAAGGTCGTCCTCTTCAGTGATACACGAGCTACACCAATCAAACTAACTGAGTTATAGTTTGATTGGTGTAGCTGGTGTATCACTGAAGAGGACGACCTTGTCGTTGAAACGCGTCTGATACTTAGGCGTATTTTTTTATGAGAATTGTGTTCTGTGTGTTTGTTATACTGGAAACATTTTTATTTTTGTAAATATTTGGACAATGGATTACATTATTATCAACATTTATAATGATTCAATAACATTTTAGTTTAGGCTATCGTGAGTGTTGTAGACAAGAAATTATGTTTAAAATACTTTTGTCAAAAACTCGGTTATCCTTTGACCTACAGAAAAAAAAGAAAAAAAAGTATTTTTTTTTTTATTAAAAGAGGAAAATATTTTGTTTCTGTAAATATTTTGTAATGGTTTTCGAGATTTATACATTTTATACGTCGGACATTTTGAATCTATACAAAATAAATTCTTGGTTTTCTGATATACTGGTAAAAGGTTACATAAATAATGCGTTCAAAATATATGTCCTTTTTTATTGTAAAAACACAAAATAGTCAACAGAGGGAAAACGAAACGTTTCTGGATCAATGTTTATATACACTTTTTCTAAAATTAGCTCCCGAAATATTGCCATGAAATTATGAATCTTTTAAGCAACATTATTTTGTGATTTAACACTTCTTATAAAGGTATTTTATTTTGCTAGATGTATGTAAATTTCGACTATAATTAGCGGGTCTATGAGTGGTGAAAAATGCCTAAGTTAATAGCAACAACTTTTTATAATAAAACTAAATTTTTTCATTAACTAAGAAACTTTTCATTAACTTCCCATTCTCTAAGAAATCACCAATGACATGGCTCGGAACCTAATTAACTACCTGGAGATGTTTTTATCTAAAGTTACCTTATCATGTAGCCTACTACATTTTCTTATCAAATTAAAGTTATTTGTTACAAATAACAAGTTTTAATTGTACTAATTAATTATTACAATTAAAACTTGTTATAGATATTGTTTATATTTTCATACTTCCAAATTATCCTAGTTTTTAATTACCACTGTTTACAGTGGATTATACTCAAAAGAGAAATAAATAACAATAATTTATTTGTTAAAACTGATCAGGGATTTATATGCAAAATACGTTTATACAGCTTGTTTAACTGGGATAAAAATTGCGTCTACCAAAATGTGAATAGAATGTTTTATCCATTTCCAAAGTTATAAACACACAAACCGAATGACAGACAGAAAACGAAATAATTCGTAAGAGGCTCATTTCTTGTTTTAGCAATCCCGAGGGATCTAGCTGAATCTACACTTTTTTTTTCATGACGATGTCACTAGTTAGGTATCGGAATCTTGCTCGCGATCTACTTGGGGTGGAAGAGAAACAGCAAATCATTGGTCCACAGAGAAAGAAAGAGGTAAGGATGTGTTCGAAACAGCTAGAGACCACTTGCGTGGAGTTCCGTCAATTTATTTAATTGAGTGGAGTTATCTAAATTATTATATCGGAGTAAGTTTCGATTAACGGCGTTTCCGATATTCTCAGGAAGTTCTATTGAATATACCCCACTGGGGTAAGTTACAAATAGGCCTAAGGGTTACGACCACCCGTTTAAATTAAAGCTGTGTGGAGTTACATTTATAATTTATATAAGTCCTCCCAAATCAGTTTATTATAATTAACGTATTAAGAACTGGTTACCTGGAGTAGTGTTTGGTCGGGCGTGAATAAGTGATTTATAACCTCAAAGGACGACCGCGTTTTCCTAGGTTAAACCTATCTTAGGTTAAGACATACACGCGGGTATTGAGTGAATATATCTGCCAACAACCGAAATTCACCGCATTTCATGTAGTCAAAGTTAGATTCCTCTTTCATATCAGGTCTCTCTTGACCAACTCTTGTTCTTTTCCTACCCTGACGCTGAGTATTCGAGAGCTAAGGGTCGTTGTTTTATATTCTTTATTTATAAAATGATGATGACTGAGAAGGGGGGGGGGGGCAAGGAACACATGGCAACATTATTTTATCATCCACAATTTATAATTTGAACGAACACTCAGGTATTCTGAGGAGTCTTGTCCAGTGTTCATTTCAAGAGAGCTGTTGTGATAGATACATAAATTCGCCTGTAAACCTAACTGGGTAAGATAACAATGAACGTTAATATTCAGTAGGCAGTATAACGATAAGATATAAATAAACTAAGACACACAAGTACAAAAGATAGGCGTACCTACAGACGTAGAACTGTTATCCATTTTACCTTGAAAGCGACTAAACCAGGCATATTTCCTGGTTTTCAATATCAAAGCCTAAAAACTTCGCTTCTGTTGATTTGTTTACACACAGTATTACGTCGTAAATATTGTGCCAATAGTCTGATAGAGTTCAAAGTGAGTAGACTTCGAAACATAAATACCTTACGCAACTTTCTAGTTATATAAACAACTGATTGAATCAGGGTGACGAATCTTTGTTAGTTTATAAAATACTGTAGGCTTACTCAGTCTAATTGATACTTATTTAATACGCGAAGTAGCCTATAGGGCAAGTTTGATAATCGTAAAAATATTCGCATTCCGTTTTTTGACTGAATTCATGTATCATGGCCAGATGAAAAAGAAAAAATGATTTACGATGTCGTCCCTCAGGTGTGGTTGTTATTTCGTTCCTCAGGTGTGGTTGTTGTCGTTCCTCAGATGTGGATGATATGTCGTTCCTCAGATGTGGTTGTTACCGTTCCTCAGATGTGGATGATATGTCGTTCCTCAGATGTGGTTGTTACCGTTCCTCAGATGTGGATGATATGTCGTTCCTCAGATGTGGTTGTTACCGTTCCTCAGATGTGGATGATATGTCGTTCCTCAGGTGTGGTTTTTGTCGTTCCTTAGGTTTGGTTGTTACCTTTCCAGTTATGTTGTTTGTCCTGTAAACCTCCTACAAAGTACAGTAAATCAACAATAAACGTTCAAACGTTTAATTTTGTAAAATGCGAAGGCTTATGAAACAAACTTACTAAGCCACAGTTATTTGACAATTCTACAAAAATAATCGTCGCTGTTAAAGTCCGATAATTTACAAATTTCTTGTTACGTAATATTGGTTTAAGCTGTTTGTATTGTTTTATCTTAGCAATAATTTTGTCATCGAAATTTAATCCACAACATTCGTTCAACGCTGAGATAAACTAAATTCCTGAGTTATTTTTTAAGGGCGGATACGTATAACGGAGAGAAATTACACGCTTGAAAAAAATGAAGTGAAAATTGTAGCAGGGAATAGAGACAACTTTGCACAACATGTGTTCAAATCTATAAGCAGTAAGCAGGAACACAAACATAAGAATTTATGAAACCGTACTACGACCAGTCTTCATCTGGTGGGGAAATATCGACAATGATAGGAGAGGAAGATATTATTAAGGAGGGTAAAATTTGGAGAATAAGAAAATAACAATGAGCTCCAACTATATGGTGAAACTAGGATTTAAAATAAAAAAGGCAATACTAAAATGGCCAGGTCATTTACAAAAGATGCCAGAAGAAAGAACACACGAGGGGGCAGTGAAAGTAAATTGCATATGTTTGTATTGCTCTTTGTTAAAGCTACATTTTTGATTACAACTGTTGGTAACATTGTTTAAACTTCTGTAAAATCGGCTGTAAATTTTTTATGATCCTATTGTTGACAACATATACGAGCAATAATGTCGCGTCACTTGGAAGTTCCATTCAAATTGGAAATATGTACTGTTACTCACTTTCTAGATTTTTCTCGCCAGGCCATTACAAAATGGTGTGAGTAGTTTGAAACAGACTGCAGTGAAATTGGGGTTGAGTGTAGACAAGGAAGGGCGTCCCCTTCGGTGTTCAACAATTGATTCTTGCAAACAGAAGTATCATGGAGTAGGAAATCGAAACTGAGATGAATATTTGTCATAGAAGTGTAAATATTTCTCACAGTATCACCTAGGAGAATATACAGTTACGAAAATGTGCGCTCGTTGGGTGCCTCGCCTACTTACTGCAGAACGCAAAGACAGAGGTTTTCAATCGGCTCTGCAGTTCTTCATACAAGAAAGGCAGTGAATTTTTTGGACAGAATTGTGACTGGAGATGAAAGCTGGGTCCATCATTTCACTCCTGAAACAAAAGAAGTTCCCGCGAATGGAGACGCCGTCCAAAAAAAGTTCCGACAGTTTCCATCACCAGGGAAAATGATGTTGACTCTTTTTTTCGACAATCAAAGTGTAGTGCAATAATGAGTTCATGTCAAGGAGAACAACAATATTGTAGCAGCTTACTGTGAAACCTTGAACAGTCTAAAAAAAAAGACGATTAAAGACCGCCGGCCAGGAAAACTATCAAAAGGTGTTGTGCTTCTCCAAGAGAATGCAACACCTCATTCTGTTCGTGTCACAAAAGGCCTCATAAGGCAGAAGTTCAAACGGAAAGAGTGGGAACATCCTCTGTATAGTCCAGATCTTGCGTCTTGTGAGTTCCACATGTTCGGTCCAATGAAAAAAATCCTTGCCACACAACGATTCGGAATTGATGAAATGAAGAATGCAGGAAGAGAATGTTTGTCAGAAATTGGACGCAATGAAGTAGTTGAAAAACTTACATGCGATATGATAAATGTCTGAATCGATATACTTCAGTTTCATAATAAATAAATAAAAATTACAACTTTAAATTTTTTAGTGTAGTGCAATTTACTTTTTAACTGCCTCTCGTATTTCAAGAAAAGTCAGAAAGTATAGCGGAAAACCAAGAAAAGGTGACTATTTGACCTTGAGGGATGAGTATCTGGAGAGTGTGGCGTTTGCTGGAGGACGCTAGGGCTCTACAGTTGCTGTAATGCCGAGGATGTATTTAATTGATCTTCCCCAACTATTCCGAAAGTTGGTGACCAATATTTATGATTCACTAGGATATAGTTTGGTGTATGATAAACAACAAACTCTCATATTTTTGTTGTTTAAAGACGAAAAACGTCTGTCATCATAGAAAAAGGAAGAATAGAGTTAATGAAAATAAAGGCCCCTAGAACGAAAAGAACAAAAGTTCGCCAAGAAAGATGAAAGAGAAGGATCCAACACAAGAATACATGAAGCTAGGATCTCTCGGGATTGCCAAGCCCGTACTAACTACAATGAGCCCCTGAGGGACTAACGACGTACAATCTTGTTCAGACAAAATATATACAAAATTATTACGAGAGTAAAATTCTAGAAGCAATAGAAATAAGAAAACATAAAGACAACTTTAATAAAGACCAAGGCTATGAACTCAGTAACACGTGGAAAACCGTTATTTCAAAAATAAATACACAATGCAGCTTAGAATCTTCCAGAAACGACAACTGTCACAATAAAATTAAAGAATTATTGGTAGTCAAACGGCGGCCCGACAAAGGTCCACGGCCCGACAAGGGTCCACTCCCAGGACTATATAAGCTCAGGCCTAGGATGGCTCGCTTCACTTGACATTTGTTAAGCCTTGAGAATGGACATCTGTAAAGTGCCCGAAACGTCGGCTGTACTCAACGTGCAGACAATATTGACGCGGTCGAACCCCGAAGAACAAGATCATAATAAAATATATACAGTTTAGTTTTGCATGCCTAAAAGATTCAAGAAAGTCTGATATTCGTAATTACGACAGACTCGAAGGCCGTACACTCAATTTCGCAATAAAACAGCTGGAAGTAAAAACATTCCTGCTAGACTAGGAACATTCACAGCTATATGCGACTCATTGACACTATGCGCGACAATCACACCACGCATCACAATTTTATTGATTTTACGATTGTATTGAACTCAATTGTAATTCTTGTAAAAGTATAAATATACTTTCCACCGTAACTATGGCGACAACTACAAAACAGATCCATAGTGGGTTTCAAAGGGTGCTCTCTAAATAATTGCAATAAAACTGATCTGACAACAAAAAGTAACGCGAAAGCTTTAATGAAATATTTAATGTACAGAATTACGACGAGAATAGAACAACAAACAGGTTGATGGACGCTGTCATGGTACTACCCAGCCTCATCATATAATTTAGATAATCTAAATGTAATGACCTTGCTTTCTTGGGCCGTGATTTGTTAAATTATATTGGTAGATCAAGAGGTACACCAGTTTTTTTACAGCTTTTCTGAACCTTGTAATTGTACACTGGTTTCTTAACATCAGTCAAGTGTATATTATAAGCCGCGTTTACACTGGAGTTGCAAACACGTGTTGACGACAAAATATTGCCGATTTTTGTTGCGTAAATGAAAACAGCTCTAATTTTGTCTGCAACAAAACAAGTTGCAGACAGATTTGGGGTGTCTGCAACTAAATTTTTGTTTTCCACCGAGAGTAGGTAAAGATCAAAGAATTGCAACAAATGTTGGCAATATGTGTCGTTGACAAAAGTTGCAGTGACCAATTACGGTGCAACAAAAGTTGCAGACATCCCCTCAGTCCCCCGCTCCACCACCCAGTACCACGTGACTGTCCTGGCGCTGGCGATGCCGCATTCAGTATCGCTCACTAGGCGGATACAGTTTAACGCTATTCAAGTATTCAAAATCACTGCTGGCAATCCTTAAAAAATTATTCACACTTCCGTCCGTTCTCAGTTCACCTGTCAACGGGTCACAGTCATCTTCCTTCAAATCTTTCAACAAGTCACTTCCACTGTACACGCATCTTGCTCTTAATGAAGGCCTTACCCAGTACCTACGGAGTGCCAATATCACACAGCATGCTGCTGCAATAACAGCATCCTCCACGTCAACACTCGCCAACTTGACTGACTGGACGAGTGTTGCCTTTCTGTTGCAGATAAAAGTTGCAGTGGAACAGAAGGGACAATGTATTTTGTCTGCAACTCCAGTGTAAACGCGGCTTTAAAGTATCGCTCGTGTAAATATCTCGATATTGATTAGTATCGAAATAGTATAAATGGACAGGTTTCATCTGAGCTGTGGAGTTTGGTTGCGCAGTCGGTCTAGGCGTGGTCTAAGCAGCGGTGAGGTGGTGGGGGAAGCGGTCGCCTCAGTCTGTGTCGGGTGTTGGTACTAACAACGATATCTTCTAGATCGTGGACAGTAGTCGGCGCCGACTGTTCCCCCTACAATGCCTCTATCCCCACGCGGCCTCGAACTACAAACTTGTACCTCCCTTCCACGCGCAGCGCACAGCTCAGATGAAGCCTCTCCATTTATACATATGTAAAGGAGTTTCCACTCGCTACGCTCGTGTCGGTGACTCGGCCCTACAAGTTCGCGTAAGAATACCCTACGTAATGACGTTTTCTTAGAAGGTTAAAGTTCAAAATTGAATTTTTGACAATAACTTCGCTCTTTGTCATCATTGAGAGGTGGGGTGAGTAACATTACACGAAGAATTGATATTTGAAAATATTGATCAAATATTACGTCGAGTACATAAAATATGAACAAAAACTGTTTAAAATGGCCGCCATTTTCAATTAAATGCTCTGAATTTCAAGTCCCCTCTATCAATTTTCGTCGCCGCTGACGTCTTTACATACAGGACGGTATGTCGAGTCATTTTTTTTTCTGTTTCCTAAGAATATGAAACCTAAAGATCAGTCATAAACAGAGATTGAAATCTGTGCGATCACCAAACTCACCCTAGACTTCGTATAATACAGTACTAGAATATACTAAGCAATGAATGTTTACATGAACAAGTGGTCAGCACATCGAGTTCCTGTAATAATTTTAGTCTTTATAACGAGGTTAACGGCGTTTTCGGATTCTCGGGAAGCCCTATTGAATATATCCCACTGGGGTAATTATATATATTTAAATGGACGAGTTACAAATAGACCGAAGGGTATGATGTTGGGTCAACACCAAAACTTTTTAAGCCGACACAGGAACCGATCCGGAATCTCGCACAAAGCGAGAGTTCCAACAACTAGACCAAACAGGATGCTCCAAAAACAAATAAATATAGGTTGTCCTAAGCCTCTATCACAACTTATATCTAAACTAAACAAAAACTTAAAAAGATAACTACTGCAACTATGACTGATAATGTCATAATAAGATTAAAAATTTCATAGCCATTGAAATTTTTTTAAGATGTGGTACACGCTTAAATTTAGACTCCAACCCAGATTTCGCTGCTTAAGAAGTTTTGTTGTTGTTTAAAGGTGAAAAACTACTTAGTCAAAATCGTGTTATATAAAAAAAAGAAGAGTAAAAAATAAAAAACCCTTAACCATCGAATACTCTTAATAGTGTTAGAGTCGGAAGAGACTAAAAGTTGGTCAAGAGAAGATGAAAGAGAAAGATCTAAGCCAAGCGTACACGAAGTAAGGTGTAGATTCAACGGGTTTCCTTGAGCATCCCACGTCGTACTCTATATATATAAAGAGTGTTCAAAAATGTCGTGCCAAACGTTAAAGGGTGGTTATATGAGTTATAATAAACGAAAAATTTCCAATAAATATATATCCAAAAACGCAAGTTTTACATCTGTCGGCCATTATATGCTTTTCAAATCTAAATTTGGTATACATATTTTTCATGACACGTTTTTTAACACTATATCAAAGAATCAAAACTTTTCATCTTATAAATTTTCGAAATGGTGACTTAAATTTTCAATATTGAATAAATTTAAAACCATTAATTTCACAAAAAATGTAGAGTAAACGGTTGCATAAAAATGTGTATACCAAATTACAACCCGAAATCTTAAAAAAATAAAATAAAAAAAATAAAAACGCAAAATGGCCAACAGATGGTAACAAAGCGTTTCCGAACGTATGTTTAGAGGAACATTTTTCTTTATTATGACCCGCATATCCACCACAAGTTTGGCACATTTTCTGAACGTTGTTGAAAGGTGGAAAATCTCTAGATTATCATAGCCTTATAAAAAAATAAAATAAATCAGGCAATCTATGACAGTTAAGGAGGAGTAAATAAATTAAATTACAGTGAATCTCATTTCCGATTCACTGAAATTAGTTGTGAATTCATCCGGATTATCTACTCGTATTATAGATTGCCTGCGCCCCACGTTTTTCTCTCCAATTATTCCAAATATATCCATAGCTACTAACAATCCTCCCTCAAAATTGTAGAAGGGTCGTGAAAAATTATTTTATACTTTATAGTCCGTTTTAAAAACGTGGTATGTCGAAAAAAATATATATTTGATTTATTATTTTCTGTTTTTTAGTCTTATGTCCGGGTGAAAGATTTCAACCGGTTTTGTATATATTGATGAGACTCTGACAGGGACATATATAAGAAATTCCCAATGCATTTCACAACCTGTTTAGCTACAAATGTCTGAAATTCAAAATATTACCTCTTATTGCCTGTTGTTTAAACAAATCTAGAGACAAGAAACCAACTGAATATTGTATTGTCATCCAATTCTGACCTATGTTCAAAATTTCAGGTCTCTAGCTTATCGAGAAGTTAGTTTAAACTCGATTGCAAAATTCCACCCGGACAGACAGACAGATATGACGGAAACCGAAATAATAAAAACGTGGTAAAATAGCATAAAATAAAGACCCCCTAGTTCTCGAATACTCTAATAGCGTCAGTATCGGAAAAGAACAAGAGTTGGTCAAGAAAGACCTGATAGGAAAGATGAAACCAATACTAGGTTAAAAAAATGTGTTTATCCATCTAGGTCGCTAGGGCTTGCCACGCCCGTACTCACTATAGAGAGCACCGGAGGGTAATACTCTAAATTGATGTTCCCGCTCGTAATATGAAGCATTCTCAAATAGAAAATAAAATGCTCGTAATTTAATTTTTTTTTTTTACAGTGTATGTCAATCTTCATTTATTTACCAAATTAATAAATTACGCAAGAAGCTGAGAAAGAGATATTCAACAACTACTTTCCTCCCATAACAAGTACACTACTTTTGGTTTAATTTGATAACGTTGCTACAATTACTGACAAATGATTTGTTACCAACTTTCTAAAAAAATTTATTTCTGTTGTAAAATACAACCACATCTTCTCACACTTAGTGAGATCGGACTTGGCAATTCAGATGGTATCTAGCTGCATCTACATCATTTATCATGTGGTCTTGGGTTAGATCCCTCTCACCTTTCTTGAATCAGATCTCTCTTGAACAACTCTTATTATTTTCCGACCCTAACACTACGTCCTTTTTTTATAAAGCGATGTTGACTAGAAGCATAGAAGAAGGAATTAGAAAAAAGAAAGTCACAGGTATAGGCTCTAGAGTGATACAAAATATCCTTAGTTTGACTACTGGAGAACAGAAAGCGCTAGTAGCCAACAGGGCTTGTGATACAGTAGCCAAGCCTTTTTGTCCCGATGATACTAGCGCTTTCTGTTGTCCAGTAGCCAAACTAAGGATATTTTGTATCACGCTGTTTAACATGGGCTGTGACTTTTTTATTCTAGTTCCTTCTTCTACGCTAGAACAAAGAAAAACAAGAAAAACCAACAATATTAGTAGTTATTCTTGATTTAATTGCCTTCTTTTCACGACTTTGATAAAAAAATCCTTAAATGTAGCGTCTAAAGACACAAAACGTACGAGTTGCTGTCTCCCCAAAAATACAGTTTCGGGAGTTATTGTTGAAAAACCCAACAAAACATTTCTACAGATCATTATTTTGAGAACAGTTTTGGACATAGAGACAGACTTCATATAAACCAGACAAGACATTTTTCTGAACTCATGGGAATTAAAACATTAACTTATTGAAAAAGCAAACTGTATTTATAAAAACAATGTCCTGGCTGAATTAGTAATGTCAACGTTAGAACCCACTAAGCAATAATTATTCGAAACTCGATCCAAAAGGGAAAGAGTAAAACGTGTTTTAATCGATTTTTCAAGATCTCTAAGCCCGATGTATATCTACTTAGACAGGTTATACATAACCTAAAAACATAATCTCTACTTAACCCGTGCAACACAGACTATTATAACAGCTAGTATTGTATATAGTAAGAAATTTAAATAAATATTGCACACAATTTCTCTCACCCAACTTTAACAAAAAAAACAAACAAACTTTTTTTCACTAAAAATGTTATTTCAGTAGTTTTTATTAACATTTTGCAAAAAAATTAACGATTTTTAACCCATCACACAACTCTCTCTATACTGCGTAAATGTAAAGAAAAAAATACAGTTTTACATTTGAAAATTACTCCCCCCTCCCCTCCTCCATTCTCCACGCCTCTTTAATGATGAATGAAATGAATCAGCATTCCTATTGACAAGACGTATTTCCTATTGACAAGTATGTAGATCTACTCCAAATCAAATTTTTCTACACTTTTTCTATCAAAACTTATCCAGGCGTTCCAAAACTTTGTTTGAAACATATGTTTACACAGCTAATTAAAATAATACTCAATTTTATTTATAATTCAGAGTTATTAAAATTTAATTTACGTTAATTTCATACTACTACCTTCTACACTGAAATATTCTTCAGAGTAAACTAAACATAACATTTTATGTTTACAACATGGTTGAAGAAAACACTTCAAATTTTTAATACAAATATTTAAGGAAATATTAGGATGTCCTGAAAGATGCAAATAACATAACGCCTATCAATCTGCCCCCCCCCCACACACAATAACAACACATATGCACAATCACCTAGACTAATAACAGAGTACTTATTGCAGACGAGGTAAACCAGAGACTGAATGTCCGGGCATCGATTAGAAGCAGATCCGCGGCGCATGTACGCGACATTCCCCTGCCCTACTTGTTGGAGCAGTGAGGGCTTTCTTTGAGTAAATCGAGACTTTTCCTCCGCCCCCACTTTATTTTGTTTTAGTTTTTAAATCATTGATTAATTAACACTTACGGAGAATATTATAATTAGAAATCTATTTTTAAAAAGGCTGGTATATAGAATGTCACGGGTTACGTAAATGTATAGTCTACTGTTTTACGAACAATAAAATTATAAATATTGTTGTTTAAAGACGAAAAACTTTTCGGTTATCATAAAAAGAACATCAAAGACCTCTAGCTTACAAATACAACTTCTACATTCAGAGTCAGAAAAGAACAACAGTTGGTCAAGAGAGATGGAAAAGAAAAAGGGATCTAACCCAAGACTACATGAATAAAGAGATTCTTCGGGTTTGCCAAAAACGTATTCAATATACTCTGTTCATTTGACGAAGGCGGTTGGAGAAAAGCACTACCTGCCCCGCACACGCACGCACACTCACGGGCAAGATACGGTGATATCCCCTGGTCACACCCAAGGTCATAATCCCCTGCGCTTGTGTGTGTGTGTGGGCTGTCTCAAGTACGACCGCCTTCGTCAAATGAACACAGTATAAAAATGATACCTTAAGGGAGAAAATGTTTTTTGGAAAGCGTTTATCTGACGACTGTCATATATTCAGCGCTGTTCTACAGTTAAAACGCATGGGCCGATTTTAATCAAATTTGATATGTGGGTATGTTTTGACTATATTTCCAGCTTCTTTAAGACTATTTTTTTGATAATCTAAAATTTGGTTAGGAAAAATTACACAAAATTGTGGTAATTCCACGGGTATTCGGGGATCACCGTATCTAGATCACGGCATAGATATGCGATGCGCGCGCACCACAGTCATTCACAGTGCGCCGAAGTCAGCGGACGTAAATTGCGCGTTGTTACAATTTAACCTGTTAGTAATAAACCTAAAAGGCTACCTAAACTCTTAATTGCGGGGTCTGATCGACCCCCGGGTGTTACGTAGTCATTAGTAGGTCATCCGACTAAAATTGAGAAAGGAATTATTATGACCTAAAGGGTTAACGTAATTCTCCCATCACGCCTGTCCCTTACCGTAAGTCCTAATTGATAAGTTAAGTAAATATAATAATAAATTAGTTAGTCTAGTAATTAAATTATATCTCATCATAAGCTGGCTGTGAACATTGTGATTAGTTGGGTTTGAGACTAAGGGTTAATTAACGATCCAATATATTTACTGGGTAAGTCCTAACACGTTATTCCAAACCCTCCTTCTGGAACCTTAAGCGGTTCGAACGTCTGGACCAATCGAATAACCAGGGCAGATGTTCGCCTCAGATGGTAGCAGAGACGTTCGCCGCAGAATTATGATTTTCTAAAATCGGCTCTAATTGTTTACCTAATGTGTGACAAACAAAGACCAGAGCACTGTGGTGACAATATATACAGGTACACTTTCAAAAGTCCCTTACCACACTTGGGAATAAACAAAAAAACAAACTTATTGTCCAAAGTAAAATGTTTATTCCTATTAGACCCTTTCTAATCTTTGTTAAGATTCCCTCTGAAGATGACAACTTTGTTGTTGTAATAGCTATAGGGGTTTAATAGGAATAAACATTTTACTTTTGACAAAAAGTTTCTTTTTTTGTTTATTCCCAAGTGTGGTAAGGGACTTTTGATAGTGTACCTCTAATGAGTAACCTCTAAGGGCCCAAACAAAATGTATTGTAAAATACACAACTTCCGGTTTGAGTTAACGGTAAATAAAATCGGCTTTGGGCGAAGTTATAAAATACGTAATTTCTCAAAACCGACTACACTGATTCCGTTAAAATTAACGACACAAAATAGAGCTACAAATTAGAAATCTACAATTTGTATAATATTAACAAAACAAAAACTAGAGTTCAATGGAAATGAAGAAGAAAATAACATGTTCCAATATTGTAAACAGCGCCTGGAACAGTAACTAAAGATAAACACAATCATAAAAAAATAGTTCTTGGCTGTAAAAGGACCCTGCAACGAGTTAAGGATAAAATTTAAATAAAGAACAAAGAAATAATGTAAAGGGGCACTGCAATAATCGAATCGAAAAATTGTTAATTTTTATAAAAATATTTCAGGCGACACCACAACGCAAGTAAAAAAAATATTACGATTCAGAAATAATTGGCAGAAAACAAAACTGAAGATGACTCGGTCATTAGAAACTTCATGAAACTTGTGTTTGCACAAGAGTAACAAGTTCAGATCTTTATTTAAATATGTTATAAAGACGGCGTTCAAGGGATCCATTTCATTTTTGACTGAAACAATCTAAATGGCATTTTTGGCGAGGAAAAATTTTGGTTACTTTTTATTTGGTTTTGGGGATGGGAGAGTGAGAAAGTTTGTGCAATGTTTTTGCTCATTTATACCTATATTTACTGCCTACGTTTTTCTTAAGGGAGATAAGTTTGTATAGATTAGTCTCTCTATCAGTAATTTCAACAAATTTGAAGATTTATTGTTTTTAAAGAGACAGTATCGAACCGGAATTTTTAAGTATGGACGAATAGGCTAACTTGTTTGGAGTTTACAATTTGATCAAAATCATTTGCGCCTATTTTGAGATTTTTTATAGAACGCCTAAATTTTAGTTGGTGAGTAAGGGCGTGGCAATCCCGACCTATTTTCGTGTATTCTTAGGTTAGAATCTCTGTTTACTTCCTTAACAGTTTTAGAGTATTCCAGCGCTAGCAGTCTTTATTATACGTTGTTTTCTTTTTTCTTTATAAAGCAATGATACCGAGAGATTTTTCGTCTCTAAACAACAACCCAAAAAACCTTATCAAAATGAATTCACTCGTTTAGACTGTAAACGACAGAGATCTTTTGAAAAACTAATTTTATAAGGACCAGGAGATATTTAAAAACAGATAATTCCATGAAAAACCTTTTCTACCTATCGTATAAATTCATCAAATCCTACCGTACGTATATGTGATAAAGTACAGTCCGTAAGGTGTAGCCTGAACTTTTATAATGCGCGTTAGGGGAGGTTGCAGGTGGGCGGAGACGTGATGTCATAACTACTACTGATGATAAAAACATTGACTCAGCTCCATTCCGCTGTCAACGTTTGTCGCCTCGTCTTATCGTCTGTTTACCGATTTTGTTTTGTTTACAAAAGAATTGGAAAAAAACAGAAAATTATTTATATAAATTTCAAAATTGCTACCTATTTTAAATAAATTAATAGTTTTACTATTTTGTTTAGTATTTAGAACCAGAGTTACAAACAATTAGACAAACTTGCTAACCAGAAAAATCATTCTATAAATTTCAAAATGGCGGTGAGTTTCCCAAAAACGTCGTTTTTAAAACATTTTAGTAATAGGTTAGATTTTTATTAAATTTAGTATTTAAGCTCGTTAAATTAATAGCTCTTCCGTTCTCGGTTTTTTGTTTCATAAAACTAAACACATTTGACATAATTTCGCGAGATTGTCTGTGGAGGACTTTACACCTACCAACTTTCTTCCTGACGTTTTCACTTTCTATCACAACACAACAAATCAATGTTTTTGAAATGCACAGTACAAAACTTACTGCAAGACTGAGCTGAGTGTTTCCCCCACTACATCAACCAGCCCAGAGACGACTGCGCATCTCAATGACAGAGGCCAGGCTAAATCTTACGACCTGTTATAAATGAGATCTATAACAGCTCTAACTAAAATTGAATGAAACTAATGCAGTTAACATTTGAGACATACTGTCCTCAAGTGCTCATTATAATGATTACGAGTATGACAATCTCGTGATACTCATGCTGGCTCTACATACTTAATCTAGTCTTGGGTTACATCCCTCTCTTCCAACCCTGATGCTCTATAGAGAATTGGTGGACTCAGGAGTATTTATTTAATTTCCTCTTCTATTTTTACTTACCTACTATACAAACAAAATACAGGGTATTTTTTAATTGATAAAAATTTCAACATCCATTTTTTTTAGTGACTTCACGTTTCGTGACGTCAGGAAAAAAAAAAATTCAAAATGTCGTCATTCGTCGTTGTCGTCGGGTACGTAATAGCGGCTACAAAAATTAAGATAACATAAAAATTTGGTTTTGGGGATTATAGTATGCTGATATAGAACCCTATTGAAATTCAGAAAATCCAATTTCGGCAGCCATATTAAAACAGTATTTTGTTCATATCTCGTGTATTATTCAACTTCTAAACACACTAAATTAGATAAAAATATGTAAACTTAAATTCTGGATGTAAATGGCACCAACAATATCTCTCTAGAAGGACAAATAGCGAAGTTATTGTCAAATAATTTTGAATCCTGATCTCCCAAGACAATATGAAATTCAGGGCACAATAATTAAAGACATGAGCATAGTTTTCTCACTTATGCGAAGCAACATTTGATCTACCATATATATATATATATATATTACAATTTTTAAATAAACTTTTTAGCATTACATGTAGAGGAAAAGGTTGTATTACAATGTACAATTGGGGCGGGTAAGTATCATTATGAAGCCCATCAACTTGTTTATAAGGTGATAATGACTTGGAGGTTTCCGCTTTTAAATAACAATAACGAAAACAAGGATTCTCAAATCATATATTTTTTTTTATTCTTGTTTTCCTTATTATGAATATCACCACAGTGATCCTTGGACACTTGATTTAAACACCAAGGAAATATAAAATTGGAACATACTGTATAAAAACATTTGACTTGTTACAACCTCTATACACAGATTATGGTCCTTATATCATGGAGTATTAGAACAGGTACACATGTTTCATCTCAGCTCAATCCATCAGTTGCTTTATATAATATGGTCGTATACCTCGTATACCTCTATACACAGATTATGGTCCTTATATCATGGAGTATTAGAACAGGTGCACATGTTTCATCTCTGCTCAATGCATCAGTTGCTCTATATAATATGGTCGCATACCATACCTCAATATACAGATTATGGTCCTTATATCATGGAGTATTAGAACAGGTGCATATACTTCGTCTCTGCTCAATGCATCAGTTGCTCTATATAATATGGTCGCATACCATACCTCAATACACAGATTATGGTCCTTATATCATGGAGTATTAGAACAGGTGCATATACTTCGTCTCTGCTCAATCCATCATTTGCTCTATATAATATGGTCGTATACGTCTATACATATATTATGGTCCTTATATCATGAGAGTATTAGAAGAGGTGCTCATGCTTCCTCTCTGATCGATGCATCATTTGCTCTATATAATTGGTCGCACACCTCTTTATACAGATTATGGTCCTTATATCATGACAGTAATAGAACAGGTGCACATACTTCGTCTCTGCTCAATGCATCAGTTGCACTATATAATATGGTCGCACACCTCTTTATACAGATTATGGTCCTTATATCATGACAGTAATAGAACAGGTGCACATACTTCGTCTCTGTTCAATGCATCAGTTGCTCTATATAATATGGTCGCACACTTCTTTATACAGATTATGGTCCTTATATCATGACAGTATTAGAATAGGTGCACATACTTCGTCTCTAAATAAATGTTATAAGATGAAATAAAGTGTAAATAACGATGGTTAAGGTCCTTTTAGTTTTTTAAAATTTTATTCCTTGAAGGTAATTTACCATTATTTACAATATTGTATATTTATTTGGGTCATTTATCTTCACATTTCATCAAAATTTGAATGAAATAAGAAGAGTTGATTTTTGGTTTATAACAACAGCTCCCAATTTTGGTTTATACCTATAATTCACAAACTGTTTTTTATATTTTTATATATTTGAGAGATGGTGACCAATATGTTTTGTTTGGATCCTTACAGATTGCTCTTGAGAAAAAATTTATCAAAATCGTATATTTTGAAAAAATCGTCATTTTGTATTGTTTTATGACAGCTACCTCCAAATTTTGAGTTATGAAAAATAAAATAAATAATAATAAAAAGAATTGAATTTCCTACTAGGCATTTTAGTCATGTGCAAAGGGCTCCAAATTTCTGAGGGTAAAGCAAAGAAAAAGTGCATGTCCTTTTTCAGAACTACGATTTCTCCTTTCTAGTAGTACACAAAATAATAAATTAAAGTGTGTAACTGTATTAATAACGAAATGCAATCAGAACACTCTACTGTCACCTTATTCTTAGAGCAATAACAACAAATTTTTTAATGATAATATTAATAACACATAATTTTAGACTTCTTTAATGTTGGTAACCCACATATGTTGTACATTTTATTGTTTTCGTAGAAACAAATTTCAGTATGTAAAACATCTGCTGTACAGATAAAATTCTTTGTATCCTTCTCTGCCCACTAACGGTTAGTGTAATTTTTTTTTGATTATTTCAAAGAATCAGAACAATCCTATACTATTGTAAATAGTTAATATGCTTGAAATAACTTTTTATCCAGATTTATTTTGAAATGATTAAACAAAATGCAATTTTTATAATGTCAAACATGATCATGTTTAAAAAAATAATTTTATAACAAAACTTTTTGAAAGCCAAGGTAGCTTGAGAAATGTAATTTACTCTATTATTTCAATTTTATATCGATAACGATAATAGAGAGAGGGGCACAACTAACTTGATTTCCTAGAGGCGCAATTTGTCAAAATGTGTTACTATAGATGGCAAAAAGTTGTCAATATACTAAATTTAAATTTTAATTAATTCAAACATTTGGTTATGAGCATTTAAAGAAGACAGATAAAAATTCCAACAACCACTATTTGAAACTAAGGGGAGCTCAAAATGGATACATCTGCAAAACGCATGACATCGCATATTTTTTAATCTATAACAAAAACTTTTTATTTACTACTTACCCAAGAAAGTAAAAAAAAAACAAGAAAAACCCCATATTGAATTCCTTCAAAGCCGCTCTATAATTAGACGAATTTGTACATATTTTGTTACTGAATGTGTGGACAAAAAGAATCAACAACCTTTCCGTTACAAGCTACTTCAAATTCATAGCAAATGGATTAAAGTTTATCAACCTAATATGTCCACCTATTTTAATAAGTCCTTTTACCCCCACCACAGCTTCAGTCTACATGAAACAGAATAGGTATTATTACCATGTTATTACATATAGAAAAGATAAACCTTGCTTGACTGGTCTTAGAGTAACCTCTTATGCTCTGATAAACAGGAGTTCAATCACCCCCTTCTTATTACTTTACAAGCAGTCTCTTCTTTATTATTGTGTCTTTAATGTTGGACCAATAAATATTTAAATGAATTAATCAGGACAGAGAGTTCCAGGAACACAAAATGCTTTACTTAAATAAATTTCTAAATAAAACGATTACTATATTCTTTTGATGTGTATGAAGATATAATGATTTTAATTTTTTAAATAATAAAGGTACACAAAAGACAGTGCATTGTTCCATGTAGGGCGACCCTACCCCCCCCTCCAGTAAAGTGTAACTTTTTATAAGATATATATGCGATTTAAAAATCATCAAAGTTAGTAATATAAGACGAATGGGAGATTAATTATTATTAGCATCAAAATCAAAATAAAGATAAAGATAAATAAGATTAGTTTTTTCAGTTGATGTTTAAAGGTAAACACTTCTCAACCATTGTCGGTTGTCTAAAGAAAGAGAGCATAAAAAAAAGAACACTTGAATATTCTAATAGTGTCATGGTCGAAAGAGAACAAGAGTTGGTCAAAAGAGTCCTGATAGGAAAGAGTAATCTAATCCAAGACTAGATGAGAAATATATCCAGTTCGAATACCTCATAATTCCCACACTTATACTCAAAATAAGTTAATCCACGAGTGGGCTTTATTACAGAAGGAACTTCCGAAATAAAATTTTATACAACAAAACAAAATAATGAAAAGTTATACATACAATACTGTACTAATCGTGGTTAAGATGTGTTTTCGTATAGACGCACAAAAAAACTAATGAAAAACAACTTCTCTATCATTAAGACAGTTGATGAGTACAGCAAATGATGCAGTGCCACATCAACAGCGTTTAATGTAAACCATTATTTTCAACCTTTATGTTAGGTCTGCGATACGAGATAGGTACAGTCTTTTTTACATTTGACAGTGAATGGCTTACAGAATTCAAGATCAAACCAGGGGGGGGGGAGGTGAGTGAAAAAGATTTTAATTAATTATTCTATTACTATTATGTAATTGTTTTTATGAGTTGTAAATGTGCTCATCATATTAATTTTATTATTAATCAAAATAATTGAACGTGAACAGTTTTGTCAGAAAGCTAGATTTTTTTTTTTTTTTAAGTCAATGTGAATTTAACCCCCTAAATGAGTTTTTTATAGTCGTTTCAAGAAACAAACTTTTAGAGGATCTGGTTGTACAGTCGACTCTCGCTAACTCGAAATTCATGGGAATACAATTTTTCTTCGAGTTACGTGTAGTTCGATTTAGGCATAGTTCGAGTTATAGAGGTCAATCTTGACTAAATTCGACTTACAGAGGTTACGAGATATAGAAGTAAACTAAATAATAATTCGAGTTACAGAGGTAAAGAATAGTGTACTGTACTGTACTTTATTCCCTCTAAAAACTAAGCTTTTAACTGTATCAATATTACTCTATCAATAGAAAATAGGTGTATTTAGAGTATACATAATAAAATACGTGTACATACACGGTAAACAGTACAGTCCTTATATTAATTTCACTGATTAAAAAAGTCCTTAATCTTCTTCTGATTAAGACTGTTAGCAGCACGTTTGTCAATCATATTTTCTATTGAAACAATCAAAGTAAACACACTGTCTGGTGCATCACTGGTTTTTTCTAAAATCATACATAAAGTACGTACTGCAGCTTTGGCTTCTTTAAGTGTAATGTCTGCTGGCTCCTCTTCCTCGTTTTCTTCGTCAGAAGGAGCATCCTCATCGTTGCTCGAGATATAGAGGTAAACTTTGATTTGTGGAGGTAAAGTGCAAATTGAATTCGACTTATCTACTGAACTTCGAGTTATACAGGTAATTTTTGTGTCTCTTCGACTTATAGAGGTAAAATATAACCGTAAAATTATTTCGAGTTATGTATTGTTATTTTTTCGACAGACAGGTTTTTCCAAGGGGATTGAAAATAATTCAAAATATCGAAGATTTCAAGTTATCGAGGTACGAGTTAGCGAGAGTCGACTGTATTACATTGTATGATGGCACCCATCAACTCGTGTTATCTATAGTTCTTAATTTCTGTAAGAAAATATATAACTTAGTTTTTTGTTGTTTTTTTTTCGGTTTTGAAGTTATTTCATAATAATGCATTATTCATACTATTGACATAATTTAATCGGACATCTGTTATCATTGTGTATAAAAACACTAATATACAAAATTTTGCGACTATGAATCAACTCCCATTATCAAGTGATAAAACATGAATAATGGTTTTTATAACCACAAATGATGGCAAATATCCGATAAACTATATGTATAATGTAACTTAAAGTTACACAACCAAATTTTATACAATGAGGGAAAAATATCCAGTCTGATATGTAGTTGACTATTACGCCTATATTTTTTCCAAAAATATTATGTTTTTGTTTATGAATCTATCAAAGTGAATGGCTTAACCAAAAAACCATATTTGCCACAAAAAACACAATCAATAATATTTATCAATAATGTCAACCTGTATAATTTTTAATTTACATTTTCAATTGTCACCATCACATTGTCCATGTCACATCATATTTCCATTTAAAGATGGTTTCCTTTCATTCAGTTCTTTGAAATCTAAATGTATATCTTCAAAATCATTGTCACTCTATAAAAACCTGCCATGACACATCATTTCGATTGACAATTACAAACACTAAATATTAAAACTGACAGCCAGTTTAAAATATTAATTTTATTCCGATTACTCGCCCATAAAAGCATGTAACAGTTTGGAATATCTATCCAACATCTGGCATAAACAACAATTAGATTGGTAATGCTTTAACTCTCTCGAACAAATCAAAGCAAAACTTTTCTGTCAATGTATGGCAGGGCTGTGAAAACATCAATGGAATACTTCCCCCAAAGTAGATGGTGAATGGGTTTAAAACAGTGGAATTGTTTACTAGTGTTTTGATTATATTGAATGCATCTCTTTTTGAGTGTATTTATAGTGTTAGGAATTTGAGGCAAAATAAATTCAGAGAATGAGTATTGAAACAGGTTTTAAACTAGAAAACTACTGATAATAACAATAGCTTCATATCTCTGGTTTTAAAATGCCTGATGGAAATAAAAGTATACATACCTTTATAAAAACTGAAACAACTTATATAAATTTACAAAAATTAAGCTACGTAGAATGAATATATTTTACATTAATCCATTAGTAACAAATTATTTACTGTAACAGTAACATCAAGCAGGAATATATACAGACATGATGCACATTTCAAAAGTAAGATCTGATTGGTTGTAAAGGAGAATAAATTAAAAAATTTTAAATGTATTAGTGGTTCAAAACCCACACAAACTTATATTATTTTTCTACAATCATCTTTTCATTCCAAAGCGCTTTTGATATTGTAAAGCAAGTTTTTTTAAACCCTTCACATAAAATTTCGCCAACTGGGATTTCAGCCAGTTTTGCACTGATGATTTTAATTCTTCAGTTTCCTGAAATCGTTGAGACACCGTCAGTTCTTGAGATTTAGGAGAGATGGTTGATAGAGTGCAAGATCAGGACCTATTAAGTTGGATGATCAAATATCTTCAATAGGAATTTTTGATTTATTTTGAGTAACATAAGCAGATGTGTATCATTGTGAAGGAGAACAATTTCTGATCTCAATATTCCCTGTTGCCAGTTCTGAATGACATGACACAGTTTAGAAAGTATTTCACAATAGACTTGTGATGTGATGGTTGGTACAGGTTCCACGAATTTCACCAAAAGCATACTCTTTTGTAACCAGAACACAGTAGCCATGATTTTTCTCTGAGAATGGGTTTGGTTTAATATTTTCGGTTTGGGTGAACTGGAATGGCACCGCTTACATAGATTGTTGTTTCGACTCAGCATTGACCTAGGAAATTCATGGCGAAAAAATGCAGAGTCGACTAAAAGTCCACTAACCACAAAAGAGTAGAAAATAGGAAGTAAAATGACATCCCGTTGATATATTTTTTTAAAATTTACTGATAACAGTTGAATCACAACAAAATGCCAAACAGAGCATGTCGGAATCCTAGCAGGGATTTTTTTTTCCTGGTCTTGATGAATGATAAATGAAAGTGAAGTCGCAGTTTTCTACTGTTCGTTTGATCATGTTCTAAACTATCAGCTACAAAGTAAGAGTCCCAGAAGGTTTGTAGTGTCACATCATATTATTTTAGAGGTGAAGAAATTATAAAAGTCTTGCAAGTCTCCTGAATGTGATTATTCATTTATTCCATTAATAACATAAATTTACGGAACTTTTTGTCAACTATATTTATAATGCGTGAACAATAATCAGCTGTTCTAATGTTCAAAACAGATGCTAAATAAAATACTAATTTATTTCTATGTCATTGAATTTAACAGATTTTTATAAAACTAAGCATACAGATTTTGTTCAGTTACTGACTAAAACTTTCAAAAATGAATATATATATATATATATATATATATATATATATATATATATATATTACTAGGTTAGTTTTAAAATTTAAAAACTTTTAATGTTTTTCATTTTATCAAGTTAATACTATCAATACTAACCTCATAACTGATGTGATTTTAGCTCAACAGATTTTCGAAAAAGTAAAGCGAGTGGACTTCATACTAAAAGTGGTTACAATACAAAACTGCTCGAGCCTAATTATAAGTGGTGATTATATTCTAAGAATATATATAGTCTATATAAACAGTGCAAAAATATTGTACAAACTTCCTCACATACCTATTCACGAAATCTGATACTAAACAAACAATACCAAGCATTAAAAATTTGTCACTTAAACCATAGATTTATACAAATAATTTTTCTAATATTTATATAAAGTCTAAACATGCTTTGTTTGTATCGTTAATGTGTCGCAAATCGTATTTTATGATATAATAGTTTAAAATTAGCATTGAGTAAACATAGATATTCATATTACTCCAAAATCCAAATCAATAGAGCTGATTTTAAGAAATTACAGCTTTTATATCAACTCCATGACTGTTTTTTTAACTCGAACTGCAAAAACGTCAGACAGACATTATCCCCTAAGAAGTGAAAATCATTTTTTTGATCCATTAATAAACTTTTTCTATATTACGTACAAATGAGAAAGTAAAACTAACGAAAAGCTTTTAAAATCGAATAACCAACAAAAGAATAAATTGTGAAAGCATTTTTCAAAGATAAAAAGGGTTGAAAACAGAAGTGACAAGTAATAAAGAAACAATATTTAAAAATATAAACACAATATTATTTTAAACCCAAGGTTATATCACTAATTCAACAGCAAAGTTTAGTCTGATTTTATCAGAAGTTAGGTTATTTGTTCACAACAGAAATATCTTATTTGCTGAAATACTGAACAAACATTGTAACACCACGAAAACAAGTCTTCAACAATAAAGGAACAAAAATAAATCACGGATTGAATAAATAAGTGTAAAATATAACTCACTCATTGAAAGCACTTGAGAATAAAAAAAAAACAAACTGAAGTTGAAGAAAGCAGGTGCTGAAGAGGCTGAGCGCGCCATTCCCTCACAAAACTGGATCTTAGCCAATAGGAAATACTGTTATGAAAAGTACTAGAATTAGATGTACTGAGATACACGTTTAGCAAAGAGGATTCTATTACGGCTTGTGGAGGGTCCATATTAATTTGGAAAATTTAAAAAGTCTACAAATATTATCCAGTCTAACAACAAAAATAATAATCACCAATTTATTTTTGTAATTTTTATACTGTAGAACTGCAAAAATAACCTTAATTTACTTAAAAGAAAATTAGTCTACACGAAACTTTCAGATTTTATTAATTAAACTGTTTAGTGTATTTATTTTTTTATTTATTTAAAAATTTTTTTTTTTTTTTATTATTTCAAAGAATCAGAACAATCCTATCCTATTGTAAATAGTTAATATGCTCAAAATAACTTTTTGAGCATATTAACTATTTACGTAGTGGTGATTACTCATTACTCATTAGTTTTTAGTTTACTAAATTTAGAGTTAGATTCTAACTCTAAATCAAATCATATATTTTCTTATTTTAATATTGTCAAAAACATTTTTAGACCTATTATGGTAAATTATGTTAATTGAACATCCATTTTCCCCCTTGTTGTTTAAAGGCAAAAAACGTCTCAGTCATCATCGTTTTATAATAAAAGGAATGGAAAAAGGAGCATAAAATAAAGATACCTAACTCTTGAATACTCTAAGAGCAGGGTCAAAAAAGAACAAGTGTTGGTCAAGAGATAACTGAAAGAAAGATATAGGGGAGGGATATAGGAGTTGTCCTAGGACATTGATGTGATGCGCATCGCAAGTGTCGCGTTATGATAAGCGATGTATAAATTAATAAACATATATATGTAATGTCCGTGTGATTTTATGTGTTATTTTAATGTGTAACGATCTCAACCGAGTGAAAAGAAAAATAACTCTGAAGATGGAGCACACGCTTCGAAACGCGTAGGTGTTTTTAAAAAAGAAGTCACCTGGCGGAAACCATTAAGGTAATTTAATTGTTAGTTATAGGAGAGGGATATAACTAAGACTGCATAAAAAAAAATAATGTAAATCCAGATAGGTTTCCTCAAGATTGGTAAGTGCATATTCACTAAAAAGAGCTATAGAGGGTAATAGAACATACGGAAAATTAATCAAAGATCCTGATGGTTATGTTTCTTACTTTACCGAGTGTGAGTTAAGAACTGTTTGCTAAGAAGTAACTATAAGTCAATGAAGAGAGACTTTTGTCTGTTAGACATCACTGAATGAGTGTTTCTAACAAAGCAGTGTGACATTATATTCACAATGACCGAACAAATGATCTGCAAATTTGTTATAAATTTTGTTTCAACTCGTTTGTATAAATTGTTGTCCATGGAAATTACTACAAAGATGATGACGGTTTTGGAAAACGATTCAATTAATGAAGCCAAAATAAAATTGTAGTACAAACAGTTCACCGATGGTCGAGAACCTGTTGAAAATGTGCCATATTTTGAAAAGCCTTCAACAAGTAGAATATCTGAGAATATTGGATGGATGTGAATTACAATATATGAAAATCGATGACTAACAGTACATCTGTTTCAGAAATGTTATCAGAAGATCTCGTCATGACAGCAAAATTCATTCCAACACTAGAGCAGGAGGAATTTTGTGCCGCAGTTGCTCCAAATCACGATGAATTAAGTCTATGATATGACCTTCAAACAAAACCCCTATTTTTTTAAAGAAAGTTTCTTGGTTCTCTACATTCAAAAATATGCAGCAAAGTTGGGTCAACATGAAGGGAATGTTGATTGTGAAGGTGTTGTATGCTCTTCTATGCTAAATAATTAATAGAAAGTACATTAATTTTTCATTGCAGGGTGAGAGATGCAGGAAGGATAATGGATATGGGTGAAAGTACCTGCTTCATCATGTCAATACTCCTGCCCATATTTCATCATATTTCGTACAGGTATTGTTTGCAAAACATTGAGTCACCTCTCTTCAACTTCAGACTTTTCTCAAAGATAAAACCACCTTTGAAAGAGAAGAAATTTCAGACCATCAATGAAATTAAAGATAATATGCCGAAGCAACTGATTATGATTCAATAGGTTTTTATAAACATTTTGAAAATATGAGCCACTTGGATATGTCCATAATGTCCACAGGGGATTTTATAGCGGCTAAGGTATCATCGCTCAGCACCAGGATAACTACAAAGAACCTTCAGTTAGGTAATCTTTGGCAATCTGTTGGCCATGTAGTATATACCTGTGATATACCACCCCATGGGAGTTCATGCATTTCAGAGACATTCTTTGTAAAGCTAAATACTTGCTCAAAATGGAATGTGGACCAGTGCTATTTCCAACTCGTCCACAATTGTTTGGAGTCTGCACTTGGTCAATGATCTCATTAATTTGGTTTGTTGAAGGACTGACAAAATGTGTCCAACTTTCCACCATAATTGCACACACCAACCTTTGAAAAAGTTGTACCACAACTTAATTTGTTCGATGCCCATGACCTACGTCTTTTAATTGAAATCTGATGAGCGCTAAGTGTATTCCCTCATTCTCTCAGACTGTCACTGTATGTGGAATGGACTGAAGGTCATGATATTTTCAAATATAATAGTAATTTGATGTGAATTGATCTTAAGTTTTTATTAGCACATTTCCTTCAGAAATATAACGTTTCAGCTGTTCTAATAGTACAGTTAGATCTTGCGATGATAAAATAAGCACTGAACATGAACAATAGAACGCATGTTTTCATGAAATGATAAGTTATATTTGTATGTAATAACTTTATCAATCAGAAAATTGGAATATATATATATACGAGTAGAATAAGTTATTCTGAGATATTGGCACCTACATATGATATTTTATCATACCACCATATATATATATTTGGAAATAACATCTCACACATAGGTGCCAATATAATAGCTTATAATAATAATGCAGATAACAGCTTATTTTGTGTATATTCAATGATTTTATTTTTCTACGAAAGAAGATAGTTATTGCTAAAATCTTGTACATTTTAATAATAAAACCCAATAATGAGAAATAGAGAAAAATAAATCGTTAATAATCTTCCTTAATAATCGCAATTTTAATTGGATTTCAGTTAAATTTATCACAAAAGATATGGTTTTACTGTTAATAATATTCACAAAAAAGGTTAGCAAATTCAAGAATAATTTTTGTTATGGGTTTTCCAACATTTTTTTAGAACTAGATTCTACATTACTCTATACTATTTCATTTTGTGCAGTTTATACACATTCATGTTAAGGTCCAGATCAAACATACTAATCCACAAAATATATATATATATATATATATATATATATATATATATATATATATATATTATAACCTATAATAAACTCGCCGAGAGGCGAGTTTTATTTATAGGTTATAATACTTAACCACTGCCCTAGTGTTATAATAATTTTTCTATTTATAATGTAAAATATTTAAATAAAAAAACAAAATCCTTACCACAATAATCCAGGCCTGCTAAATAGCTTTTCATTGTATAATTTGGGGTTATATGTCAAGTTCCCATTTGTCATAATTTTTTGCTTTTGTGACTGGGATTTTCTACTAATAATACCCCCGTCCTCGTGACACTTGGTCAACACCAAAACTGTTTTAACCTCTCAAAAGGATCAAACCCCGGAACCTCTTACATCTAACACACTTAATATGAGAGCTCTGGCTACTACAACCAACTTGAGGCTCAAAGTAAAATATAAGAATGTGAATTAATAGGATTGTTAAAGACTAAACCACTCACCACTCTTGAATCATCAAAAACAGTGAACTTGCTTACCTGCACAGAACAAAGAATATATATTATTATCATATTTTGAATTTCACTGAAAGTTATAAACACTATACACCAAAAATGAACTTTACAAAATGGATATGGTTGATTTCTAGTATTATAAAGTTAACACAACTAATAATGAAAATTTACTTGAAACTGCAGTAGGTTAATAATTAGAGTCTAAAACAAAATTTTACTATTGGTATCTCCCTCTCACCTTGTTGTTTAACCCCCGACATCTTTCTCTGATAATCATTTTTTTTTAAACATAAAATAGAGATCCCCAAATCTAATACTTTTAATGTCAGGGTCAGAAGAGAACAAGAGTTGGTCAAGAGAGATCTGATAGATATAGAGAAATGATTAGTTCATTAATCTGCTAATTTCATTTAAGGGCTTCAAAGATGGGTTAAACTTAAAAACACTAAACATTTATTATGTTATTGTTTCATTGAATATCAGAGACAACAATATTTACTTTCTGCACCTATAAGAAATTCACATACGGATGTGGAAATTCACATTCACTTTATTTCTAAGCCACGTTTGACTTTACAGAGAATGACATGTCAAGTTGCACCCATGTGCTAATGTCTCACATCTGAAATCTGAATCATCTTTCATATTCTACAATTCCTTTCAGCTCTCCAAGATTGATGTCACTCTAACAATATCCTATTTCCTATTCTTAATAGGATGGATGAATGATTGGTGAAAATTTGTATAATAAATGGCGCAAACAAACAGTTTTCTTGCACAAATTTTAACGATCCCATATTGTTGTCTAGATTGATCGTCTATAACAAAGACCAGTTTTATCCATTTTGTGCAAAAACAGTACTAGACAAGACTGTGAGATAAAAGTTCTGATAATTATCTCCAAAAAAAACTATTTGTTTTGTTGTAATACAATCTGTGTCATTATATTTTTTCCTTATTTACAAGCGAAAAACTTATCAGTGACCATTGCCTTATAAAAAAAGAAACAAAAGATACAAAATAACGACTCTTAACCCTTGAATACTCTTCATAGTGTCAGGTTCGGAAAAGAACAAGCATTGGTCAGTTTTATGACCCAAGGAAAGCATCTTACCCATCCCCAAAACCAAATAAAAACGAACCAAAACTATTAATCAACAAAAATATTAGTTCGGTAGTTGTCAATCAAAAAGTGAAAATAAACCATGGAAAGTCTTTGGAAAATCTTTATATATTTAAATAAGGGCTTAAACTTATTGTTTGTACCATAAATACATCCTCAATGTAAATAGTATTTTATTAAAATTGAGCATTTAATGACAGCAGTCAAGGTAAATTTTTGTTTTTGTCAATTCCTTAACTATAATATTTTTACTTGTGATTTTGCACACGGGTTTGGATTATTAATCTTCACATTTCACTAAATATCAAACGAAATCAAAACTGCCGATTTAGGAAAATTTTGTATTTTATGATTTTTGTCATATATGTGATTTTTTTTTTGGATTGAATTGTTTGGGTTCTTAGAAGTTACACTTGAACAAAATAAGATAACAAATGTTAGGGCAGATATTGAGAATCGTAAGTTTGTTTTTCTAATGGCAGCTATATCCAAATTTTGAGTTACCAAAAAATGGAAAAAAACATCTCAAGATATGACCAAATATGCCCATATACAAAATTTTATTAAAATTAATTCATTCTGTTGGGCTATAAAGCATATATAATAGATGAAAAAATTCCAAAATCTACTTTTTTTTACTCAAAAAACCTTAAAACGGATACCCGCAAAAAAACAACAATTCCATTTTATACAAAATATCTTAACAGCATTTTGTATAAATTGACATTCTATATCTACAGGATGAGTAAAAAGTCAGATGCCATATTCACGTTGTTCTGCAAATTCATGTAAATTGTGATTTTTTTCCTTTTGGGAACCATACACATATTTTTAAGTTTTCTTATAATGGAGCAACAAATAAATTAAATACTGTGTTTGAAAAATTGTTAGGATTTTGTTTACTAGTGGTTTAAATTTTAATGTAAAAATGCCATTAACTTTAGGTCTGGCTACAAATAAAATATAAAAATGTTTATATTAAGCCTATTTGGGGGGAAGGGGCTTAGTAAAATGAACTAATTTTTATCGACATAGAGTTTTCCTGAAGTGGAGTTTTAATCCTTACTATTAATTTTTAATCCTAAAATGAATTACAATACCAATATTTAGGTTATCTGAAAATACACACACTGGATTACGAATATATATTATTAAGGATTAATTTCCCCATCCCAGCCATCCACTTAAAAGCAAACTATTGAACTAAAATAGGTTTACGGAGATGTTCAACAATTATTAATTAATTTATGGAACATTACTGTTACAATAAACGTTCAAATTGTTTCTCTTCTGCAGTTTAGCAGTGAGCAAAATGGTTACAGAACCCCTCCATTACATTCTGTACCATCTCAGGAGGGATTTCGGCGGCAATTTGCTGTCATTGGGCCCACTTTTATAAACTTTATTTTTTAAAGGAAAAGATTAACCCCAAAACACTAACAACACAAAAACTGTATAGTTATGTTTATTCTATATGTATATTCACCACAGTGCTCTAGTGATTCTTATTTGTTTTTTAAGTAGCCCTAAAAACGAAATTCAAAAGGAACAAGTCAGGTGATCTACTGGATGTCAATTTCGACAAAATGTCGTTTGTTTCAGGTTTCTATGTTTATTAGAACCAGAGATATTTTGAGCGGTTCAGTTATTTGTTGAACACTCACTCTGGTGTAAGTATTAAAAAAAAAAAAATTGTTTTTTTGTCCTTCAATCCTCCATTGAATTAAGGGACATTTCTGTACACAAACTTTGCTACACTCATTGGTCGATTTCATCTTTAGTTATTAAATAATCTAATAATAAGGATAAAACTGCTTCACTCGTTAAACAAAATAGGTAGATTGAATTTTTCAAAAATTCATGACCAGAAATATGGCAGATGTACACTTTTTGTAAGGTTGAAACTGATAATATTTTCTCATAATATTATCACGTTAAGAGAATTTTTATATACTTCAAAACAATATACAATGTGGTTAAACATTGACCCACTCCCTGATCTTTTCCACAATTTTAGACATATATATATATATATATATATATATATATATATATATATATATATATATATATAAGACAAAATAAGAATGAAGTGTATACCTGATCATTCGTTCTATATTTTATGATGTTTACAAATTATACCCCCCATCTTGGATATTAGTCAACTTTTTTAAACATTAATGTCATCGTATGACATATGATTCTACACTGTTTTCTAACGCTGAGATTCAGTAGCCCAATGCTATTTCTTGAAAAATAAATTCAAATTGGACTTATAACATTGCCAAATGTACATTTAATGTCTTAAACTATTTGTAACAGATGATATTGCATAAAACTTTGATATCTCAATGGTGTAATCTGTTTTACATTATAACAGTTTCAAACTATGTTGAAGTTATTAGTTTTCAAGATGTAATATGTTTTCTTAAACGTTATCAACTTGAATGGTGTAAACAAGTTTCAGTCATTGAGATAAAAATTAAAGTTTTATGCAGTATTTATGTCAGAAATATTAAATGTGCCTTTGACAGTATTTTTTTTTTTTTTTTAAAAAGGAAAATTTCAGATTTCTTTTCATGAATAGCTAAAGATAAGAGGAAGACATTTAAAAATTATTCTTCTACTGAAAAAAAATGTGTAATCTTAATTAAAATGACGATGCTACAATTTTTATGAAAATTGGCTTAAATCAAACATAGTGGGTCTAAGATGGTAGTAAAAAATTGGAACACTATAAAACGTAAAATGAAAGATGATTAGTGTAACTTCATTTAGTTGCACATTAATATGATAAAATTGCACACACACACACACGTTTTTTATACATCCGAGATTTAAAATGTCATTTACACTGTTATTACGTAATTTATATGGTAAAATTTATTCTCGCTATAAAATATTATTGTCAACAATAAGAAAATATTTTTAGATACAAGATTTCATTCAAAATTTAATAAAGTATGAATTAATGACCTAAATTTGTATACAAAATATGTTAGAATTCAGGCACAACTAGCAAAAAACAAAATTGAACAGTGACCATTGGCATTAAAAGCTTGATTTTAAACAAAAACTATTTACACTGAGAACGTGTTTATGGTACAAGCAAAACAAGTTAAGATACAATTTACATATATAAATATTTTTTCAAAGACAGTGTCCATTATTCATTTTCACAGTTCCTATTTATTTGGTTTTGTAGATGTACTAGTGAGAAAGTTTGTGCAATGTTTTGACACCATTTATTTTAATTAATTTTTATTATTGGATTTGACCAATGCTTGTTCTTTTCCGAACTTGACACAATTAGAGTATTAGAGGGCAAGGGGTCTTTATTTGATGTTCTTTACTTCCTTTTTATATAAAAAGTCAATGATGACCGACGGCCAAACAAGTAGTTGTTTTGCGAAAATTATCAGAACTTACATCCTACAATCTTGTCTATTTACGGTTTAAGCTAGTCTTGTTATAGACAATCAATCTAGACAATATGGAACCTTTAAAATCTTTCCAAGTAAACTTTTGTTATCAAAGACCTTTCAACTTGACCTTGATAAATAATTTTTGTATGATAATGCACTTCAACACCAATCAATCACTATGGGCCTACAATATTTACTTCATAAACAAGAAGTTTCCATAATCACATTCACTTATTCAAGAAAACATACAACAATAGATTGTTTATGGGGTGTCGAAGTCGGACGGTACTCTTCCACGCAGTGTCACCTGGAAACTGCACTCTTCTAGTCTTGACTAGGAGGGTGCAGGCTAATGTACCGACGCCGCACAGCCTGGGTAGAGGTAATTAAATCTCTCTCTGTCCCAGGCAAGTACCTACACAGAGATGATAGGGAAGTGCGACCAGTGCAGGACATACATAGGCCTGGATAGGGGGTTCCTCCCCCCTGCTGGGAAAGTGGGGCGCCCAGGTATACCCTGCTTGGGCGATACGGTGACCCTTGATGAAGGGGTGGCTGGTGATTGAGGTGAAGGCTCTTTGTGGAGGGTTGGATCCAACACATCACTTTGCGCTCTGGAGGCTTGGGTGAGCCGCGATCGGGTCTGGCAAGCCCAGATCAGGGGTTCTCACTATGCGAATGCGTAGTGGGGCAAGTGCAGTTGCTGTGAGTAGGCTTATTGAAGGAGGAACAACCCAGTTTCCATGGTCGGTGCTGGGAAGGTCCTCTGGATAGACAGCCGAGGGGCAGTGGCTGGGCTACGGAGAGCCTGAGTCGCGGGAGGACTTTGTCTGGCGAATGCCTCACCGAGGATGGTGAGAACGTTGCTCAGGACCCTAGATGGGGCAAAAACCCAATACACAACTTCATGGACAACCAAAATAGACCAGAAGTGAACAGGCGGTCAGGTGCAGAGAGGGAATCTCCAGTTGAGAATGTCCTCAGTCTGCGCCTTGACGATGTAGAAATGCCACTGGAAGTCCCAATGGGTCAGGCCAGAAACATGGCAGGTCAAGAGATGGTTGAAGCTCCAGTTGAGCAGGCTACCACTTCCTCAAGGGACAGCGGCGACAGGTCTGCTACGGCAGAAAGTCGATCCACTGTACCGCCCTCTGAGGCAAGCACATCAGATGCAGATCTGAGTCAAACGGCATCCAGGATCAACCGGATGCACGTTGGTAACACAGCCAAGAAAGGCGCCGCCTTCTATCGTGAGAAGAAGAGGCGCCGGAAGGAGGAGAAGAAGGCTGCGGGCACTTGGGTGGAACACCCGAAAGCTACTCCGGTGAGCAGGGGAGCGGCTGTTGATGTAGGAACGCCAAAAAGGCAAAGGTCCGATGTCAGCAGTCCTTCAAGCTCTGGAGTCAACCAGGCACCAAAGAGACCCAGGAGGGGGTTGGAAATCTCATATGCAGATAGGCTAACTTCTTTCGGGGTTGCGGTGGTGCCTAAGGACTTTCCGGAAAGGTCACTCACTGAGGAGGACATCCTGGAGCTCTCGTCTGCTCTCATTGCGCAGATGAGGCCCCTCTCAGATGGATGTCTACCAGGCTTCAATGAGTCGCCTAGGCTGGAAAGCGGTGCTATGATACTGCAGTGCTGCAATCTAGAAACCAAGGGGTGGCTAGAGCAGGCTGTAGCCATATGCAATCCCTGGAAAGGGAACATCTTGGAGGTGGTGGACGCGAAAAAGGTGATAAACATTACCAAGGTTATCACCAGGTTTCCGCCCCCATTCGACAAGATGAAGGTGGAGGACGTACTGTCCAGGATCCAGCAACATGATCTTTCGATCTTGACAAAAGATTGGAGGATCATCAATGCTAGAACCACTGGCCCTCAGGGGAGAACAGTGGTTCTCGGACTCAATGAGAAGGATTTGGAAATGCTCAAGAGGAGAAACCTCAGGGTTAGGCTCGGGCTTGGGCAGATCCAGTTCCAGATCATTGGTAAAAAAACTAGGGATGGTGCAGCCAATGAAGGTGCTGAAGGTGGTCCAGGCCAATCTTCAGCATAAAAAGGCGGCCAGCCTTAACCTAGCCAGCAGATTCAAGGCCGAAGGCATCGATGTGGCTCTGATCCAGGAGCCATGGGCGGTGAAAGGTAAGGTTCTGGGGCTGGGAGACTCTGGGGGCAGGCTGATGTACGATACGTCATCGGACGCTCCTAGAACATGCATGTTAGTGAATAAGAATTTAAGTGTCTTTTTGCTAAATGAGTTCTGTTCCAGGGATCTGGTGGCAGCTAAGGTGAGATTGGAGGACCAGGAGGTGTGTGGAGAAATTACCATAGGCTCTGCATACTTCCCGTTCGACTCGGCCAATCCACCTCCAACTTACGAGTTTACACGCATTGTGGGAGAAGCGAAGAGGAAAGGTGAACACCTAGTCCTTGGAGTGGATTCCAATGCGCATCATCTTGTATGGGGCAGCTCCAACTGCAATGCAAGAGGTAAGTCTCTATTTGACTATTTGTCTAGTTTTAATTTAGATATAGTTAATGTAGGTAACAAACCGACCTTCATCAACAGAGTGAGGAGGGAGGTCATTGACATCACAGTCTGCACTGAACGTACTGCCCAACTCATCAAGGGTTGGAGGGTCTCGGTGGAGCCATCATTGGCAGATCACCAGCACATTCAATTCGAGATGAGGTGGAAGCAGAAGAGTGTCATCTGGTTCAGAAACCCCAAAAGGACGAACTGGGATAAGTACAGGGAAGACTTGGGGCAGGCTGTTCAGGATATAGTGCCTGAAGTGAGGGGGATAGAGGAGTTGGAAGAAGTATCGGTGCAGCTGCAGGCTGCGGTGCAGGGTGCTTTTCAGGCCAACTGCCCCCTCACACAAAGGAAAAAACACGACACGGTTAGGTGGTGGAACAAGGACCTAGCAAAAATGAAGAGGGAGGTTAGAACTCTGTTCAAGGCCTCTAAACATCAAGGTTGCTGGGAACCCTATCACAAAAAACTTACTGAGTATAACTCAGCAATTCGGAAAGCCAAGCGGGATTCCTGGAGAAAGTACTGTGAAAGAGTGGAAGAGTGCTCTGAAACGGCTAGACTCCAGAAGATCCTGAGGGCTGAACATACCAATATGGTGGGCTCTCTGGAAAAACCAGATGGCTCGTATACGCAGTCCGGAAGGGAGACTCTGGAAGTACTCCTGAGATGTCACTTCCCGGATTGCGAGATAGAGGGAGGAAGTGATTCCTCCCTGTACACTAGGGCAAGTCCGCGTAGAGCGGACTGGAACTGCTCGAGGAGACTCATTAATGAGGATAAGGTGGACTGGGCCATTAGATCGTTCGAGACGCACAGGGCCCCGGGGCCGGACGGGATCACTCCCTTACTTCTCAAGGAGGGTTTGGAGGTGCTCAGGCCGGTTATCACGGGGGCTTTTCGGGCGAGCTTGGCGCTGCGCCATGTTCCAAGGAATTGGTCTGTGGCGAGGGTTGTCTTCGCTCCAAAGCCTGGAAGAGCGGGATATGCTCAGGCCAAGGCCTACAGACCAATTTGCCTAAACTCTTTCCTGCTAAAGGCTATGGAGAGAATTCTGGATGTTAACATCAGAGATAGCGTGCTTAGGAGTTCAGGCTTGCACGATAATCAATTTGCTTATAGACCAGGCAGGTCCACTGAGGCTGCTCTACATCATATAGTAAGTAGAATAGAGGAAAGTCTGGAAGCAAAGGAAATAGCTCTGGGGGCGTTTCTGGACATAGAGGGAGCCTTCAGCAACACTTCAATACAATCAATGATCAGTGCTTTGGAGGATTGTGAAGTGAACAAGACTGTTGTAGGATGGGTCTCTGCCATGCTGAACAACAGGTCAATCCAGGCTACTCTGTATGATGAAATCATCACGATCAGAGCTAGACGTGGATGTGCTCAGGGCGGAGTCTTATCCCCCCTGTTATGGAACCTGGTAGTGGATAAGATCCTTAGGCGTTTAAACGAACAAGGATTCTACTCACAGGGATACGCTGATGATGTGGCCATCGTGGTTAGAGGTAGAGACATGAGTGTTGTTTGTGACCTTATGCAGGCTGCCTTTAACCAGGTGGAAAGGTGGTGTCAGGAGGAACAGTTATCTGTGAATCCTGTAAAAACTACTCTCATTCCATTCACAAGAAAAAGGAATCTGGGTGTGAGGTCGCTACCTAAGCTCTTTGGGCAGGAGGTAGCGTTGGAGAACCAGGTGAAGTACCTAGGTACTGTGTTAGATAAAAGGCTCACCTGGAACCCACAGATAGAACGGGTAGTAACCAGAGCCAAGTGTCTTATGTTTGCATGTAAGAGGGCTGTTGGTAAACAATGGGGTCTGCAACCCAAGGTGGTTATGTGGATTTACACCATGATTATTAGACCACTAATCTCCTATGCTGCGGTGGTTTGGTGGACTAAGACGCTACAAGGTGGGGTTGGAAGTAGAATGGATGGTCTCCAAAGGGTGGCCTGTTTGGCTATCACGGGGGCCATGGGGTCTACACCAACCGTTACCTTGAATGCACTTCTGGATCTCCCTCCCCTAGGGGTTTATATTCAGGGACAGGCCAGGATGAGTGCATACAGACTACAGCAAACGGGTTGCTGGAGAAAGAGATGGCCTGCAATCGGTCACTGCAGGATAAATCAAGTGGTCAACAGGGAAGTGTTAGACATGCCCTCTGATCACATGATACCTAAGGTTTCATTAGACAAGCCTTTTAAGACGAAGATCTTCTCTAGGGAAGAATGGGAGTCTGGAAGGAAGCTATACAACGAGCAAGATATAGTCTGGTTCACAGATGGCTCGAAAACAGAGATGGGTACAGGCGGTGGCATTAATGGGTTTAACCCAGAGAGGTCCATCGTACTGAGCCTAGGTAAGCATGCTACTGTTTTCCAAGCAGAAGTAGGTGCTATCTCTGAATGCATCAAGGAGAATCAAAGAATGAAATACATTGGTAAGAACATTCTGATTTTCACTGATAGTCAAGCTGCCATTAAGGCACTTAACACGACAAAGGTAAAGTCGAAGCAGGTATGGGACTGCATCTCATCATTGATAAAGCTTGGTCAGATGAACACGGTCACTGTTGGCTGGGTTCCTGGCCACTCAGGTATTGATGGTAATGAGAGAGCAGATGAACTAGCCAGGTCAGGCTCTGAATCCCCTTTCGTTGGCCCGGAACCGGTGCTCGGAATCTCTTATGGACATGCCAGGGCAGCGGTTGATACGTGGATGCGGGAGGGGATGAACAGGGTCTGGACGAATTCAACCACTAGTAGACTTGCTAAAAGGTTAATTAGACCAAGCAAGAAACATGCGGAACAACTCATCTCTCTTAGAAGGGATAACTTGAGGTGGGTGGTTGGTCTCTTAACGAGCCACTGTCACCTCAGAAAACACCTACACAGGATAGGAATTGCTGCAGTTAATACATGCAGGAAATGTGGTTTGGCTGAAGAGTCTGCAGAACACATTCTTTTGGAGTGTGAGGCGCTAGGACGAGCCAGGCTGTACTCTCTAGGCCCTCCGGGGAAAGAGATGGAAACCATCCTAGACAACCCTATCGGTAGTATCTGTTCCTTCATAAGGATGACGGGTATTACTGATTGGGTGTAGGAAGGAAATTGGGGCGGCAAAAGACCATTAGGTCGACGCCGGTGATGCCTCTGATGGAGGTTATCACAGCCCAGTTTAAAAAAAAAAAAAAAAAAAAAAAAAAAAAAAAAAAAAAAAATAGATTGTTTACTCACAGATAAGTTAAGAATAATTTGATGCACAGACAAACAAATTTTATACAGAGCTTTTTTAATATTATTTGGAATAAAAGCCCAATCTTAGGAATATAAATTTGGATATAGATTTTAAAGTATAACTTTTTTTTAAATTATAAGAAGAAAAAATAATTCTGTTGTATCAATCCAAAATGATGGGCCGCCAAAGTTTAACACAAAGTTTCGAAAACACATTTTTGATATAAAATGCTGATAAGTTTTTAACAAATAGATTATCTGATTTAACATTCATTTTACTTTCTCTCATATACAGTATAGAGAAAGCTATATGATGGATAAAAAAATCAATGTAGAATTTGGAGATCCTCTGAATCCATAGAAGTAATTTTTGGAATGATGTTCGTCTGTTTAGCATGTCTCTACAACCCAAAGGGGAGGACATATTTTAATCAAATTTAGGGTATGCAAAAATATTTTGACCATATCTAAGAAAGCTTTTTCATAACTCAAGACTTGGTCGTAAGGCATAAGGAAAAAATACCAAATAACGATATCATCTCTAAAAACTCAAAAACGTATTGTTCGCCACATCTCCATTAATTCCGGTTTAAAGTTATTTGATAATGATGGATCGTTCATATTATTAATATTGTTTAATCGGACATTTCCCATTATTTGTGTAAATACAAACTAATATATGAACTTCTGAGAGTAAAATCAACACTCATTATCATCTGTTAAACCTAGAACATAAAGGAGATAAACAACAACAAAGCCTAGTAGCCTGGCGCCATGTTGGAAACTATAAATAAATCTATAACCATAACCAAAGAAAAGAGCTCAAGCTTAAAACTAGGCCTGAACAGTCAAAGTTAAGACTAAATACAAACATGATATATAACCATGACACAGAGGCCTACACTACACAAAGGACGGCAAACAATTATACATTAATGTAGGTCCTTTAAATTATTTAGTTAAAAAACTGTACTTTGTTGTAAAAAGACATAATAAATTTAAAGCCATAATAGTAAGGAGTGTAGGGAGCAGCTGTCATTGTCGTTGAGAAAACTCTCAAAACTCCTAATGGAGGTCAAGTAGCTCCTAATTCAATAGATGGAGATAATCTTCTATAATCTATTTCATGCACCCCCACGGTTATCGTTTTAAATCTTACAAGTATTTTCATAGCTATTAAGTATTTTCACAATCACAAATTTTCAGGACAATCTGTATGGGGTTAGGAATCTGTATAGGGGTTATAAATCTATATGGGGCTATGAGAAAATATTTTATACTTTTTAGTCCGTTATAAAAACGTGATTAAAAAAAAAAAATTTAATAATTATTCTCAATCATTTTACTTTCTCACATATATGTAACATAGAAAAAGTTGTGTGATAGGTCAAAAATCCAAGTCAAGTTTTTTATAAAAGCCTACTTACTGTGCTACTTTTACTTATAACCTATAGACCTACATTTTTTTCTAAGAAAAAGTGGTTTTAGGGATAATATGTTTCTGTCACCTGTTACACATTACAGTCCAAATGCGTAGACCGACTATAACTAACCAAAATTAGTATGTAGACATATTTTGGCTATAACTCGAGAAGTTTTTTCCTCTCGATAACTCTTTGTGGAGTTTTTTAGCTGCCACAAGAAAAAAGCACAAAATTACGGATTCCCTCAATCGGTTCACAAATATTTTGAGACAATTTTACTCAATTGTAGCTTTTGAGGACCCAAACATTTGTATTGTTCCCCACCTCTGTATTGTTTGTGAGTTATAAGTAAAAACAAAAAATAGACAATTGGCTAAGGGTCGGTTATAAAAGATGTTTCTAAGAATTTTAGTGAAAGATTAATGAAGTAAACCGAATGTCCAACCTCTCAAGCAAAAAAAAAAAAAAAATTACGGTTGAGGAATAATTGCCAAAAAACAAAAATGAATCTTTAATAGACTGTCTGTTATTAAAAGTTAGGATTTTAATCAAATGCAACTAACACTGAAATAAATATGACACATAAACAAAGCAAATACAGGTTTTATTTAAATACATAAATTTTTTTTTCAAAGACGGCATCCGTGGTTCGTTCATTTATATCACTTTTAACTACTGAAATGACGTTTTTGATGATCATTAAATTTGGTTCCTTTAAATTTTATTTTACCAATGAGTGAGAAAGTTTGAAATGTTTTTGCACCATTTATGAAAGAAAAAAAAAAAAAAAAAAAAAAAAAAAAAACTTTTAAAACAACAAAATATCCATGCCTTCAACATTCAAAATAACAAAGCCTTCTCAAAATATTTTATACAATTAATGTATGAAAATTACAACAATTACAGTAAGTGCGGTTGTAGCAAACTCGACAAACCGTTGCTTGATATACACATTTCTTCGTGTAATTTTGAGTTAGATACATCTCTTTTATCTTTCCGATCAAGTCTTCCCTGACCACCACTTGTTTCTTCTGATTCTTATGCTATTAAGGTATTTGAGAGCTAGGTGTCTTTATATTATGTTCTTAGCTTATTTTTTAAAACGAATACAACCGAGAAGATTTTCACCATTAACAATTTTTAAAACACATACAAATTTATATAAGTTTATTTTATAATTCTACAGAAGTAATATTTTAGTGCAAGGTTGAAGTGAAGATAATAACTAATGAAAGTCATTAACTCATTTTGTTTTAAAATACCTCATTATCACTGGCAATATAGTAATTTTAGTTGAATATTATCTTAATTGGACACTCGTAATGTTTATTGGACTAAAACATTCTGTTTTATACTAAACCTTAAATACAATACTACTGACTGACAGCCATTGTTAATACAGTTTTGTAAAGCCAAAACTGTGCAACACAAGAAACACTTTCTTTAGTTTTATCAACATTGAACAAGATGCTCATCATTCTTATTTATTGAGTTTAATAAGATATGTATAACTTAATCACAATATTAAAACAGCTTAATTTTATTTTTATTGTTCGTAAAACCTCTCGGACATCTACACCTTATACAAAAATGAACAAAACAATGTAAAATAAAAACACCTCCTTGCCCTCGAATACTCTAATAGCGTCAGAGTCAGAAGAGAACAAAAATTGGTCAATAAAGAACCTGATAGGAAAGATCAAAGATAGGGATCTAACACAATACTCCGTGAAAGAAAGGTGTAAATCCAGCTAGGACCATCGGGATTACCAAGCACATACTCATTATAGTGATACTTGGGTTAAAACAGCTCAAAGTATCATGATTTAAAACCAAAATCAAATATTATTAAATGAGCAATTTTTGAAGATAACCTTAGATTGATGAAACTAGATGTTAACACAAATAACAAGGAAAGTTTTCTAGGGAACGTCTGGGTAAGGAGTGTAAAGTGCATCTACTAGAACTGCTTTCAGCATAAGTCTAGGAAAGTACACCACAATTTTTCAAACCGAAGTCTCAGCAATTCTGGCCTGTGTTAACATAGGAATAGCTAAGCGTTATACCACCAAACATATAGTAAAACTCTTAAGGCTTTTGACTCAAATCAAATCTTTTCTAAGCTGGTATAAGAGTGCTATCAGGCTCTTAATACACTAGCTTGGCACAACTCCATAAACCTAAGCTGGATACCTGGTTATGCAGGTACCTATAGTAATGAGTGTGCAGACGAATTGACCCAAAAAGGTGCTAAATTGCTCTTTAGGCAATAGACGCCTGTGGTATAACAAAGTCTTACTGCCTATAACACCATCAAGAGATGGTGCAAAGTTAGGAATTGTCAATGCTGGCAGGTTTACTCTGGCAAACTTGGTAAAAATCTTGTCAGAGGCACCAACGTTCCGCTTACTAACTGGTTAGTGAAGTTAAGTAGAGGTCATCTGAAGTTATGTTACTGTCAAGTTATGGCACTTCTCACTGGACACGACCACTTCAGGAAAAATCTACTGACACTCCATATCATCAACAGTAATGTAGGCTATGTAAACAGTTTGAAGAAACTGCTAAATATATCCTACAATGTGAAAGGCTTGAGGGTAGGAAAAGAGCCAAATTTGGGGCTTCACAACCAGGTAATGATTCTGATGCAAGCATCGGGCGAAAACTCTTAAGCCTCGTTGAAGACACAGGCATGGGTGTACCCAGCGAGGGGCAGGGGGGCAGCGGCCCCCCCTGGAAGCAAAAAATTAATCTTTATTATACATTTTGTTGCTGGAATTTAATATAATTCTTGAAATAACTATTTTAATAATCAATTGTATATTGAATGACCATGGCTTGCCCCCCCCCCTAGTTTTTATCCTGGGTACGCCCTTGGACACAGGTATTAGTTTACCTTGCCAGTAGGTCCTTAGGGTGTAAAATAAACTTAGGTTGACATACAAGGATCTTGAGTCCTCATACTCCAATAATCTAATCTAATCTAATACAATTACTTTTTCACACGGCAAATACATTTGAGGTCTTCTCTTTTAGTCCCCACCACGTGTTCTGAGACTGAAAAACAAATATAGAAATGATTTTTAGTTTGTTAAACGAATGAAATAAAAGGATTTGAATGATAAATGGGTTGTCATGTCAGGCTACTTATATCATCACATCTTTAGTTTCAATAATTTTACTCTCTTTGAAATAGGAATATTATGAAATGAATATAAAATAATTTAACCTCATTTAACTTGTATTTTTCGTCAAAGAGAGGTTAGGATGTATAAGGATAAGGTTAAGGTTAATGATAAGGATGTATATTTTAAATATAATGTAACTATTATTTACATGGATTACTGTTTTTATATGGTATTAAAATATCAAAATCATTATATTTTAATAAGAAACTGTAATGACTCATATGTCGTTCAATGTGCATGCTTCACATGATTTACTTGATTCAGTCGCAAAAAGCAAGGTGGGGGGCTAATGGAAAAGACCCCATTTACTCAGAAGCACTGATAAATCAAATATTATTATACGATCATTCTTATGTCAATTTTATCTAAAAAACAGGCCTAAAGATTTCGGTGAATCTACCGTTTTGTGGAAGAATAAGCGAGAAAGCAATTTAGTTATGTCTCAATACTGGGTAAACTAAATTAGGTAGTTAGTGTTCTACGAATTAATAATTTACTAAACAAATTAATCGAAGAGGCACAAACAAATATAAAGGTTAAACATGAGTGACTTTATCTTTACTTATCGTAGTTGGCATGACATACTACAATTTGCTGAACTCCACATGACTGTCTTAGTGACAGAGAAGTTATTCTTAATGCGTGTACTGTGCATCATACATGCAGTAAAATAATAACTTTTTTAACATTTTTCATTGTAACAGTGATAAATTAGGGCGCTATTGTTTGTATAATTTATCATTATTATGTATTGTGATAAAAAAAATTGGGTACTTACGTATTAACGCCACCGCAGCAGAAGTTGCTAATGCGCATGCGCCAATATTTCCTTACTTTGCGATATAATTATATATCACGACAGGTTTGGCCAGGTAGCTATATATATATATATATATATATATATATATATATATATATCTAGATAAATACCTTATATTAGTAGTCAGAGCAATTCTTGTTATTGTATATCACTACAGCTGTTATATATATATATATATAAACACCTGGCCAAACCTTATATATATAGAATGAAAAAAAAAATGGAATTCTGCTTCCCTTAAACCAGTTTGCTCTTTATTGGCACATGCACATTAGCGCAACTTCTGCTGCGGTGGCGTTAATACGTAAGTACCAAAAATTATTAAACATGTTTTTACTACAATGGAAAAAAAAAGAAAAGAAAAAGCTGATAATTCATCTTTCTTTTGATGTTCATTTTTAATTACTTTGTCTCTGATTTGTCTTACATTATTAATCTCTGATTTTTTCATATTATATTTGTCATAACCTAACAATCTTTTCGTAGTTACTTTACAAAAAATAACGCTTTGTATGCCCTCAGTCTCCTTTACTGAGTAATGATATCATTATGTCTAACAATCTGTGGACCTAGTTACAGCCTAAACAAGTATGACCAATCAATCCAGAAGAAATTTATAATGCAAAGTAAAATTTACAAAAATTCTATTTTTAGTTAGAGTTCTGACGACAAACTTCCACAGTTAATATATAACTTAGTCGTAAACTATGCTGAATTTTCTGAATATGATATCCTTAGAAAGATTCCACGACTAAAAAGACATCTACAAACTACCGAAGTTTCAAAAGAAGATTTTCTAGAATTTATCTTCTTTAATATTTTTAGAGTTTGTTGTTGAATACGAACTTTCAGATTCTGTAGCAAATCTGACATTAGCCTTAGGATTCTTATCAACATTACCAGTATCATGTGAGAGGAGTATTTCAAAACTAAAATTAAGAGTTATCTCAGGGTTACTATGAGTCAAGCCCAACACTCTGGCTTAGCCATCTTGTCAATTGAAAACAATTACAAAAGGAAATAATTTTGATGATGTAATACAATTTGCATAGAACAAAGGGAAAAAAAAATGTTGATGTGCTTTTACTTGCAAGTAAATAAACCAGAAAATAACACTCTTGGAACTGTAAGTTTCTTATTTTCCCCCTTTTTAAAATAATTTTAATATGAGGGGGGAGGGAGTACAAAAAAGGTCCATGAGTACTACCTGACCTTACTACCCCACTGGCTATACATGAGCAAAATTTGATCAAAATCGTAATTTTGTGTTTTTTCTTATAGGGGAATAAAGTCCTGAGATATGGTTAAAATTTAATTGCAATCAGCACATGCGTTTGACATACACAACAACAAATTATCATGCCAAAAACCATTTTATTGGACTGAGAGAAAATGGATATATCCACAAAATCAACATTGATTTTTGACTATCACATAAATTTTTCTATTATGATTTATGTGAGTAAAAAAACATAAACCTTTATTTTTTTTTCAAAATATGCTCTAAGAATTTTGATCAAATTTTTTTTCTTTTTCAAATACATCCACAGAATTTTGTGGATTTAGTTTTGTTTTGAGACTATTTGAACACAAGTTTTTTTTTTATAGTAATAACAGAAAACTGTAAAACAAATCATCACAAATACAGATTTAAAAACATCACCATATTACATTTAATAAACACTTAATCTATGTTAGTCTATCAAAATACTGGAAGTAATTAAAAAGATATGAAACCAAACCATGATCCCATTCAAGTTGTTTATTCGTTAAATGAGAACACTGTTTGAGTTTTTGCCAAATGGGTCAAAGGGGATGGGATTGGACGGATAATTAGTAGCTACAACATAGTTTAATACTCAACTCATTTATCAGAATTGATTATAGATTGAACATTGAACGAATGTACTCTGGATGTTGAAGTGTTCAATCCAAATGACATTTTTAAAACTCAGGAGTTTATCACCAATATAAATGCTATAATTGGATTTTTTTTTAATAAATTCATCTAAACTCTACTTTTACCTATCCTATATATAAAGTATAAAATTTGTAATTTCAAACAAACATCAACCTCAGTGTTTTTTCAAACAACTGAAAAAGTGACTTCAACATACCGACCGTCCACCGTCTGTACGTAAGCACTTTAGTGGCTACAAAAATTAAGATAGGAATATGAAGTTTAGTATAGGGCTTAAGTTTAAGATAGGGGACTATAGGATCCTCATATATACCTAATAATCTCTATTAAATTCAGAAAATTTTTATTGAAAATGTTAAAATGACAACTATTTTAATTTGTTCGTATCTCATGTGTTATTCAATTTATAATACTCTAATTTAAATAAAAATTTGCAGATTTGAATTCTGCATGTAATGGTACCCAGTGGCGTAAATAGGATTTTAAATTGGGGGGTGATTAACCAGAAAGGAGACACTACCGAGGGATCCCCAACTTAAATCTGGAAAGAGAATTTTGAAAATTTATACTCTTAAAAGCACGATTTTAGCGACTTTATTATCTTTTTTTGTATTACGTAGTAGCTTCCATTTGCTATTTTTAATTTAAAATGGTTACGTTTTAATTCATGCTTTTCTCAACTTATAAGCGCTTAACAGTATATGTTAAAACAACAGTATTTTAAAACTTTTAGATTTTATTTTTGAATTTTTAAAATTTTTTTATAAATATTAATATTAGTCTTGGGGGGGTGATTGATCACCCTGATCACTCCCCCTTATTTACGCCACTGATGGTACCAACAAATATGATGACAAATAGATACATTATGTTATTTATCTGAACCAATATATAACATATTGGATTGTTCACTTTACATGAAATTGTATCCGAGAAAACTGGAGTATCGGAAATTCTGTGGATTTTAGATGTTGAAGATGCTTTTGGAACAACACAAATTGAAACAAGTTGATGGGCTCCATCATAGTACTTACCCAGCCCCATCATACAATGTAATACAAGCAGATACTCTAAATGTAATGCCCAAAAGTTGTTTTTTGGACCTTGTAGGAATGTTAAATTGTATTTGTACATCAAGGGGTCTTATCCAGTAGGGTAAGTTTGTTTAAGTAATCTAAAATGTAAACTTTTTTCAAGAGAAAACCATCAATGATTTAGTTTACCTAGATCTGCTGGAAATCTTTCTAATCCCATAGATTGATGAGGACGACCAAGAACGTGTATACACTTCCAACAAGATGAATTGCTGCACTAGCTCACCGAGATCCAAGATTTCGTAAATAATCACTTTCTAGATGTTTGGATAAGTCGAGGTGAGTAGTTTGCATGACCACTTCATTCACTGGTTACGACATTTCTTGATTTTTAGTTCTGGGAATTTATCAAGGATAAAGTTTATAAACCATCCTTACCGGGTTCTCTTGCTGAGCTCAGAGTAAAAATCTACACTTTAGTTGAAGAAGTTATGCCTGACATGCTGCTGCATGTTTGGCAGGAAATCGACTTCAGATGGGATGTCTGTATAATGACCAATGGAAATCATACTGAACCTTACTAACTATAAGGTAACAAAACTTGATGTATTTTGCCTCAAAATGATACCAAAACCAGCACTGAAGTTCTAAAGTCATTTTAGAACCACTCTGTATAAACAGCAATTTAATAGTTTACACGCATATATCAAATTGGACCACCAACCAACAAGGCCCACTAGTTTTGTTTTTCAGTTATGGTAGTCATTCCAGGGTTTAATATTTACTAACCAAATGAGTGGTAAGTCATAATTACAAAGCAAGGAGAAAGCCACTCAAACAGCAATTAACTTTGATTGTTCTTTTCTGTGTCTGTTTTTTTTAAGTGTAGAGGAGTTGTGGCATATTTACTGTTGCTTCTATGGCTATGAATTCTGTTGAGTGTCATGTCACATTGAGTTTACACAAACGATTTATTTAACATGTTAAAACTGTCTATCTACAGTTTGCAGAACCACTAGATGATTTGTATTATTCATTCAAGTAATAGAATTTTTTTAAAAAGTAAAATTACTTTATAGTATGTTTAAGTAACTTTTTATTTGAGAAACCAATGCAATGTTTGTGATGGTTACCCCTTACTGTTCTACATTTCAGAGTAATTTTTTTTCTCCATTACTTTTTAATTTTAATATTATATAATTAATTGTTATGTTACAGCAAGTAAAATAATGGAAATATAAAGCACCCATTTGCTTTTATTACTACTTTGATTACCATAAATGCTCAGATTGGTTTTCATTGTTTAACCCCTTTATTTCTCTAGCTGAGAGACACTAAATCAAATACAAATAACTTAAAAATCCATTTGGCTTGGTTCCAGTACAAAAATTTCAAACACTTGTCAACCACTTTCCTGTTTAACTTGTAGCTTGCCAAATTATTAACAACTCTTTCATTGTTTTAAAATTGTATCGGGTATACTTTCCTTATATTTATAACAAATCATACTATTTTTTTGAATCAATATTTTTAAGATTCAACAATATATCTAGCTGTTACACCAAGCTATGCATGGGTTGATTAGGGCTTGTATTAATGATTATCGGTTTTAGGTATGGGTAATCTTTGTAAGCAAAAACCAAGTTGATATCTCAACAGACTTATGAGATATTGAAGGATTTGTGAAAACAAATTTTACCCTTTTAACCCACTTAGAGATGAACATTATAAAAATTCTGTCTTAGTGGGTTCACACGTTATTGAAGGAATATACTTGCAAATTTCATTTGATTACGATCTCACTACAGTATTTCCACTCAAATTACTGCTCAATGTTGTCTTACTCGAATGAATGATATTTTATTTTTATACAGAACGGTACGACATTACAAAAAAAGTTAATTGGCACCATCATGGTACTTACCCACCCATCATACAACGTAATACAAGGGGATGCTCTAAATGTAATGACTAAAAAAGTTAGTCTCTTGGCCCGTGCAAGGGCAATTAAACTTTATTGGTAGTTCAAGGTGTCCTACCCAGTAAGGTAAGTTTTTAAAACAGTTGTTACAAAAATTTTCTGTACCTCTTAATTCTGTATAATACTCCTTTCTTGATGTTGACTAGGCCCTAATGGGCCTCGTAGAAGTGTATAGATTTATCAGCCACCACTCACTTCGTTCATGTTAGTGCCTCTGCCTCCACTTGTTACGCCCATGACTTGGCACTGCCAGATCTCGTAAATATACGAATATCACATTTTCTTGGGTGATCGGGATCCAAAATTACATTGTTGACAATAACTTCACTTTTTGTCATTTTAGAGAGGTGAAGTTATGTAGAATTGAAATCTTCAGATCTTTATCTAATCACGTGTGTTAAAGTTGAATAACAGATGAGATATGAACAAAAAACTGTTCAAAATGGGAATCACTATAGTTCCCTATATCCTAAATATTATGTTCTTATATTTCTATAGCTGCTTATGTATTGAAGACAACAAAAACGGATCAATTAAATTGGCAATTTTGAATTATTAAAATTTTGGCGAATGTGAGTTGACTGCAAACCACTAATGAATGCATCTCTTATCATCTCTATTTTAATGTTCATTGTTTGGTGTCCAAGTCACTTTGTATAATATAATGAGTAATAAATTATTTATATTACCTTTATAGTTCCGTCATGTGACTTTGCGTTTGTCTTAATTACAAAGACGCGTTTCGGAGTCGTAGCGTTTCGACTCCGAAACGCGTCTTTGTAATTAAGACAAACGCAAAGTCACATGACGGAACTATAAAGGTAATATAAATAATCTATTACTCATTATATTATCTCTATTTTGTTTAGCATTAACTGTTTGGAAATTAGTCTTTACTAAGTTCTTCTAAGACCTGAATAAATTGATCGAGACTTTCATCCCACCTATGGCACCTCGTGGTTTGTTTGTGTTTGGCAGAATTTTAATTTTATGGTTTAACATAAAGATTTTAAAGTAGTAATTCCACTCTCATAACTAAAAACAAAAGGAGAAATATTATAAATTAAAAGATGTAATTTTACCTCTTCTGAAACACCTTTCATCTGTGATAAGAAATTAACAAATTCTTTGTACCAATGAAGCCATTTTTGAGCAACAGTTTCTAAACAGTATAACAAACACACAGAACACAATTCTCATAAAAAATACGCCTAAGTATCAGACGTGTTTCAACGACAAGGTCGTCCTCTTCAGTGATACACCAGCTACACCAACCAAACCACAACTGAATCTAACGTTGCGCCGAACCCCATATTTAAACAAACTGAAGGGGGCATGGCTTATTATTTTACACTGTCAAGGCGAAAGTACGCGCCACGTGTAACAGTTTCTAAACTTTGGCCTGTATTACTTTCAAGTTTTAGTAGGAAATGAAGAATATATAATATATACATATATTATGTCTTCCAGTTGAAAAATATAATGTATACTAGGAGTAATCAAATGTACATAACCTACAATTAGTCTTCATTTAACTAGAAATAGGTTCATATTGATCAATATTAATTTAATATTGATACATATAATTACAGCTGATCAGGTTAATTTAGTATGGTACAAAATATATGATTTAGTACAGTACATTTACGTATCGTGTTACATATTCTTTTAATTCACACTGTGTACGTCTGTTGTATGTGTGACAACTCAAATGTTTACTGTGACAACTGCTGTTATTTGTAAATTTAATGAGGCTAAATATATTATTATTAGTTTAATCGGACATTTGTGTATCACTTGTGTTGATTTTTACTCTCAAAACATCTTGTATTAGTTTTTATATACAAATGTTGTCCAATTAATTCATATTAATAGGAACAATTCGTCGTTATTAAATAACTTTAAAACCAGAACGTTGGATTTGTGTTCATGCCTTTATATATTAATTAAACACAAACCTTTATTAAAATTGTTTCATGGAAGTTTAACTTATGTATGTGCTCAGTGGAGAAATTGTTATAACTGTAATATGCGAATGACGTGAACTATTTACCCAGAAAACATCACAACGATGCCACAATTAGTATAATGACAAAGTACAATTATGAGTAAATTCTTCGTAAATATTTTGAATGTAGTAATCAACAAGTCATTATTATGAAAGCAAACTTAGGTTACTAAGTTCCTGTATACGTAACAAGGCACAGTAGTGATAAGAGTTTAAAAAACAACTGATTAAACACCTGTTTATAAACCTACTTTGTATTACATTAAAGTGTTCTATGTATATTACAAAGATGTCTTGCAGAACAATATTATTTGACTGTTTAATTAGTTTACTTAAAATGACTTATTTCATTTATTAAGCATTTTGTATTACGTAAAATCTTTAATGAGCATTATGATAAAATTAATCAATAGTAATTAATATGGTATATTAATTGATATTCCCTTATAAATAAAAAAAAACTGACAAAATTGTTATTAATAAATTGAATAAAAACACTGCACAAAATTTTTCACTCACTCATCCCTAAAACCAAAACCAAATAAAAATGAACCAAAATTAATCCACAATAAATGTAAATTTGGCAATTGTTAATCAGAAAGTGAGGTAAAAATATTTATTTATTAAAATCAAGGTTTAATTGCTTCACTTGTTTGTCTTCACGTCTTCACTGTTAGTTTTATTTGATTAAAATCAAGCGTTTAATGATGGTAGTTAAGGTTCATTTTTGTGTTTTTCTAAATTATTTCTCAACCGTAATTTTTTTTAAATTTGCAATTTGCACATGGGTTTACATTTTACATTTCACTAAAATCTGAGCAAATTTGAAACGTTAGATCGAGGCCCATGGCCGATTTATTAAATTTTTTACCAATGATTCAAGAATCAACATTATTGGAAAGATGGTGACCAATGAATTTTAATTGGATCCTTGGAGACTACACTTGATTAAAATTTAATCAAAATTCTTAGAGACGATTTTAAACTGTAATTTCTGTGTTTTTCTTACAACAGCTACTCCAAAATTTCTGTATTGTATTCCACATAATCTTTAATGTTTCGTTTATAAGTAAATTAATCCAAATTATAACTGATAATAAAATTCCTAAATCACTTAGTTTATTAGAGTGATATTAAGTTTCAAGTAGTCTAAAACAGCAATTATTTACATCAATTAGGTGCAGATAAGAACATGTTGTCACTTCTTTTATAAGCTTATCACCAACTTCACCTGCATGTCAATAGCATGGGTCCAGTTCATCCATTGAATAGAAGGAGTGGTAGGTCTTCACTTATGTTAAATTAGATTGAAATATTAGTTCTAGTTTAGCTCTGACGATGATAACCATGTTATCGAAATATACGTCAAGGTATTAAAGGAATAAACTAAATATTAATTATTACCCTAGAGCAATATGATATCCTTATGTATAACTGTGATGTCACTTAACACCAGTAATCCTTTAGTTGTCTTCAATTACTTATAAACGACTCATGTTTGAAACATTAAATATGCATGAGTAACATTATGTTTTGTGTTAAACTTTTAATGTATTTCAACACCCCGACGACGATGGACGATAAATGTCTGATAAACAACTTAAAGGATTGCTGGCAGTAAATACTAATTATTGCAATTATTGTGTTTTTGGTTTTCGTACTAATTAAGGAAAGAGAAATTATCAATTGATGTGTATAACATTCATGTCAATCCGGTAACTTATTTTTTATATTTCTAAGTTTTAATTTATTAAGATACAAATTATTTTGGGGGCTGTTGATGAAGAGAACTGCCACTCAAACATTAGAACCCGGAAGGTATCCTAACCCAACAACTTATACATAATATATGAATACACACTTTATTGTTCTGGAGCCCAATGTCCTTCCAGATGGTGTCAAACAGATCTTCACCCTTGTTCCTCAGGTGCCACATGATTTCACATAAGCAGGATTTAAACGAATTTCTATTGGTTCCATATGCTTTCTGTTCCTAGTAAAATACTATCCTTAATACACGCTAACAACGTTTCAACTGTTCTATCTGTTCTATTTAAGTTAATAGAATATTGTTTACTAGTGGCGCTCCTCTTCTTGAATAGATCTTTAACTTTTATCAGTATTGGTAGAAATTTAGGAGAAAAACCAATGACGACTCTCAAACATTTTTCACGTAACAAAATAAATACAGTTAAAGATTAAAAAAAATTTTTTTTTAACAAATTAACATTTAAATTTTCTACTTCTAAGGATAAAAATTAGATTTTATACTTTTAAAATATTCAGAAACTAAATTACAAACCAAAACTACACTGTAACATTAAGTCAAGGGAGTTCTTGATCAGTGAATATTTGAGGATTTATCCTACAACTGTTTGTCGACTTATTAATATGAAAGTGTTTTTTATCTAAACAAAACAATTTAGTCAAATAGCCTTGCTTTCAAATGGACTTGAGCTAATGATAAATAAACAAAATAAAGTCTCTCAGGCTTATCTTTCTACTAAAACAACAATTTAATTTTAAAAGGATCCATTATTGATTGCTTTCAAAAGATGTGTCGTAATATTATGGTTACTAATAATTATTGAATGATGTAATTTATGTAAATTAACTTAGTTATTTGTTTTTTTGTAAAACTTCAGCAACAGCAATATCATCTTGTGACTGTCTCCACTTCTTTTGACCAGCTGGAAGCTCCGGCTGGCTGGAGACCGTGTACACTTTACCCGAATCTTGTCAGGATGAGCCAAGGAGTCTGGTTAAGACGCTAATGAATGCACGCAACGCAAGTTAAATTAAATGTTCTCTTTTATTTTAGCGCCGAATTAGAAGATTACAGAAATAATTATAATTTATAAAAAAGACATAACGGCTAGATAAAGCCTTAATAGTGGCCGAAAAGCATACCGATTAATTATATAGCACGTGGCCGAAAATAAACTGACCTCGTCCCGTAGCGGTCTGCCGTTCAACTTCCTACTCAAGGCTCTCGGAACAGACTCTCCCGGCTCGCTGGTTCAAGCCCTCCACTCCTCGTCTCTCCCCCCTTCTACGTAACCTTGCACTGCTCAACAAAATTGCAAGTGCCAATTGATATTTTATTATTTAGAATCCCTTCCCATTACATCCAAATTTATACTTATTATAGTTTTTATTAGGTGGGCTTCTTGGCTGGGCCACAATCTTCACAATTGAAGGTCTTTTGATTTAGTTTTCTTTTCAACAGAACCAGTATCTTTGAACTCTTGTAGGAGCCTTCAATGGGCATATTTGGGAAAATGGGAAAATTGAATTGCAGTTTAAAAACAACTTGATACAATTAAATTAGATAATTTGAGCTGCAGATATGATACATCTGGAGTCCAAACATCCTACGATTTTTGTATTCATTTGGATTTTTAATGTGAAAAGTTAAGTTTATTAAAAAATGTATTAATGTCTTCAAAATTTTAAAATGAGAATATAGGATGTTAGCTGTTAATACAGTAACAGCTCTCATAGTGAATTGAGAAATTTTAGTTGAGAAAGATTTTAGAGAAAATTAAATAATAAAGAAAAATATTTAAATGATTTTTATTATGTTGTATATTAGTTTTTATATGCACAAATGATAGTAAACATCTGATTAAACAATATAATAATAATATAAACATAATTATCAAATTACTTTGGGTGATGCCAAAATTACATAATTTTCTTTAAATTTACATCAGCTGTATAATTTACTCTTTATTAAATCAAAGAAAACTAGTCTCCGATTTCTTAATAAAAATATAGTTTCATTGCCGAACTAGAAACAGAGCAGATATAAAGTCTTTCACTAAGTCAGCAGACACAAGGAACTATACTGTTATAGGAATCGCTGATATCAACTTAATATTTAATTCTGTAGTCTTTACTGACATTAGTCATAGTTAGACTATATAGGGTGTTGAGAAAATGTTGTGCCAAACTTCAAGTGGTGGTTACATGGGTCAAAATAAAGAAAAAGGTTCCTATAAACTATGTCCGGAAAAGGTTCATTTTCCATTCGGTGTTTAAAAACAATTATTATAGCCTTTGAAATTATTAAGATTTCGAGTCAAAATTTGGTATACAGATTTTTTTAAGCAACGGTTTATCAGTATATCATGACTCAATACATTATCTCACAAATTTTCATATTGGCGGCCGTTTTCATTTTTGTAAAGTTAATGGTTTTAGAAATATTCAACATTAAAAATTTCAAACCACTTCAACAATTTATAACATAAGTTTTGATTCTTAATATAGTCCTAAAAATGTATCATGAAAAATGTGTATACCAAATTTTAATTGATGGAGAACGAAGTGTTTCCTGAAATATGTTTAGAGGAAGTTTATTAAATTTTTACTCATATAACCACCACTTATAAATACTGTAAGTACGTTTATTATTTCAACCATTTTACAAGCATGAGTTGTGAAAATCAATATTACGTTTGTATAATATTTACACAAGGCATTAAAAATTATTTGTTGAAAAGAAAAAAACTTTAGAACTGTTAAACTTTACTACAATCTTCATAAAACCTTATATCCTACATAAATACGTGATTTGACAATAAAATAATGTTACTGCTCTAAGTTTACGATCAAATCGATTGATGACTCGTCTGAGTACAGTTTTCGGAGAGTATACTATAAGAACTTTCTTTCTTTATATAACAGAGTTTAAAACTGTCTCACGTAACCACAAAAATAACAACCAAACACATATATTCAAATTTTGATATAAAAAATTAATTTTGAAAACTAGTGTCTGCTCCCAAAAGTAATTTTTTCAATTTTCCGAAAAGTTTATTTATATTCCTGTTTTATAATATACAATGAATAACTATGTATACAATAAGATTTTAACTCTGCCGATTAAAAAAAAAAAAAAAAAAAAAAAAAAAAAAAAAAAAAAAAAAAAAAAAAATACAGGTCAATTATCGTAACTTTCACCATTTTGTAAAATTTGTTGTTGTTAAAAGGCAAAACATTTCTTGGTCATCATCATCTTTAAAAAAAGAAATGTATAAAATAGAGCCCTTGAAACTTGAATAGCACCACGGTGGTCAAGAAATACCTGATGAGCAAAATGAAAGAGGAGGATCTAACCCAATACTAGATAAAGAAAGGTGTGGGTCCAGGGATTACTCACACCTGTACTCACTAAAAGTGAGCCTTTAAGAGGCCATTTTGTAACAAATAATAATATACATAAAATAATTGTTTATAAAATATTTATTTAAATACAGATATCTAAAGCTACTGTATTTAATAGTTTGATGCCAGTAATTTTAAAGTGTTTTTTTTATTATTATTTTTTATTTTATTTTATTTATTTATTTTTTTTTAATTTTTTTTTTCAACACACCTTTTAGCTGATACACTTTTCAAACAGTTTTCCAACTTATTTAAGAATTATTATAAAAAATACAATTTCTTAAACTTAATAAAATAGACATTTTTTGTTTCAACAAACAATGGCCTAAACAAATCATTTGTTCAAATTGAATTATTTCCCTTGAGCCATTTCTTCATGTATGCAAAGATAATGAAGTTCTAAGGGGCCAAATCTGAAGAATATGCTGAATAAGAGAACAATTTTTGAAGAGCAATTCGACAATTGTCATGGTGAAAGAGAATTTTTTTCTGTATCTAGTGGGATCATTTTCATCAATTCACCAGTTTTGAGAGAGGCAGAATACTGTTCTGTGATTATTTTTCCACTTTCCAGGTAGTGATGATGATTATGCCATGTGATCCCAAAAAATATTATACCCAAAATCTTTCCAGCCGATGAAACCATATTCACACTCTTCAGAGAACTTACGCAGGAGAAATTTTAAATCCATTAATTTGATTGTTCTTTCATTTATGGAGTGTCATGTTCCACCAACAACTGTTACATAACGCCTCAAAAACTAACTTGGATTGCGTTTGAACATGTCTATGCTATGCTTCAGAATGATCACATGATTCTGCTTTTGTACAAATGAAGCACCCATCTTACTGATAACTTTCATATACACGTTGATGTAGGATATTATATATTCATCCGATACAGATATTTACCCTATTAACAAACTTCATTCGACAGTTGTCCAATAAAATATTACGGATTTTATTCTCTATTTTTCAGTTTTGATCTCAATCAGATGTCCCAAACGCTTAGCATAATTTGTGCTTTGTTCGACCATAACAAAATTGATTTATTTTTTACCTTTTCCCACAATATAATTTTGATATAAATGAAAACTAAACTAAACGGAATATACCAAGTTAAGTAATTTAATTTTTCTGCACTATTAAAACAAAACAAAAATTATATAAAATCGACATGCAAAATTATAACATAATCAATGCACATATAAAAAATTGAGAAGAAAATAACAAAACAATTTTACTTAAAGAACACATATTACTAGAATTATGAAGAAAAATATAGCAGTGGTTCCATTACAAGAAAACGCAGAATTATTTTGTGGTGGCAAACATTAATCAAGATAATTTATTCCTACGGATTTAACTATATATTACAAAATGTATCACTGTAGAAATCATAATGAATAAGTACATTGAGAGCAACATTCACGATTCACACATATACCATTGAATACATAAAAAAAAACAACATATTATCATACATATCGTAGGGTTACACAAAATAAACAAAAAATGCAAAATAATAATGATTCGAATTAGCCCCTAACCGCAATCACTAGAAACTTTAAAATAAAACACAATTATCTGATCAATTGTTCTTTATTAATTATTTCCACTAAATGCCCTGATGTACATGTGGATAACATGGTTATCATCATCAGAGGGTCTTGCTTATAAACTAAATCTAGTTCAGATCCCTCTGATGTTGGTTACTTGGTTACCGAAATGTACATCAGGGAATTATAATAACATAAGGCAAATAAATATTTCATTTTATTTTATTTGCGTTTGTGTTATTGTACCAAACTTGTGGTAGAGGATTCAGTGATTTATAGTGCTCCATAAAATTAGCAAACGTACGGAGGAGTATGGCATTGTACAGTCTGCAAGAAAAATTTATAATTGTAATTAATTTTTTATTATTTTTTTTAGTTTAAAGGCCTTGAGATCATTTAAAATATTTAAATCATCATTTTTTAATTTAATAACCTATTTTTATTATTAACTAAATTTTCCGATTCGTAAAACCGAGCCTATATTTAAAATTGCCTAATACCCAAACTCTAGAATATTTACAAACATAATATGTATATAAATTACAAAATAGTTCCATTGAGTTTTGTTTAGTCAACCTAAATTATAACCAATCAACAAAATTATTTTATCAATTCAAAATATTGAATCGATTCGCTAACATTTCTACTTTAAATAAAAATAGCTGAAGGATAGAGAAGTCCTATGATCAATAAGACCAGCCAGGTAGTGCCATCCCATTGTAAAGTCTCCTTTGTATATTATTATCTAAACCCACCATCATGTTAGTGAGATCTAAAGCCAACTAAAACATGGAATTTATAAACTAATGTTTTAAAATTTAAACAGATAAAATCTATTAAACGTATGAAGGGTTAAAAAAAAAAAGAAGTTTATAAAATTCACATTTTACTTTTTCACTGTAAAAAGTTAGTTTTTGAGGTGTTGTGCAACTGTTGTTGGAACATGACACTCCATAAATGAAAGAACAATCAAAATAATGGATTTGAAATTTCTCCTGCATAAGTTCTCTGAAGAGTGTGAATATGGTTTCATCGGTTTAAAAGATTTTGGCTATAATTTTTTGGGATTCACATGGCATAGTCATCATCACTACCTGGAAAGTGGAAAAATAATCACAGAACAGTATTCTGCCTCTCTCAGTAGTTTCAATTTAACGGTGAATTGATGAAAATGATCCCAGTAGATACAGAAAAAAATTCTCTTCCTCCATGACAATCGTCGAATTGCTCTTCAAAAACTGTTCTCTTCTTCAGCATATTTTTCAGATTTGGCCCATTAGAACTTATATATAATTGAACAATTTTACCATAGATATATTTTTTTGGTCCTTCTGAACTCAAAAAAAATTGTTTATAAAATTTCTGCTAGTTTATCTCTCCGCAGTGATTTCTTATTAGACTGATCTTGTTAAATTGATTAATCTAAGATTGTTTCCATTATTAATTATGCACAGAAAATACAACTGTTGAAAGAAAAAACACACCAAAATTTGTATAAATGTGTATATACATAAATCTAACCCTAATGTTTTTCAAATAAAACTTATTAATCACCCTGTCCCTAAAATTGTTATTTCAGGAATTACTGATAAACAAAAATCGTCTATAGTGTTTTGAAAAGCCTAATTTCTCAAATCGGCTCTAATTCTTGTCTAAATAAAGATTAAATAACATAGGTCTAAACAAAAAATTGCTGAATAAAATTTTTCTTTTATTTAAACATGCTGATTTGGATTATTAATCTTTAGAACGTATTTACAAACTTTCAAAAATGGTAGAGCAAGTTTTGATAAACATTCTAAATTATACGCAATGCTCATCATTTCAAACCACAGAACTGCGTACAACAAATCAACAGGTCCTGTATAACAAATCATTTAACAAAAAAAAAAAAAAAAAAAAAAAAAAAAAAAAAAAACCAACCTCAACCACCACAGTTTATTTAGTTAGGCTATCTATTTTCCTTTAGGTTTCAAATATGAGTTTAGAAAATGAAAAATATATATTTTTTTTCGGTTGTTGTTTAAATGCAAAAACCTCTCAAGCTCTATAGCCTTAAATAAATATATTTTTTATATAATATATTTATATATATATATATATATATATATATAAACCTAGCCCTTGAATACTCTAATAGTGTCATGGTTAGAAGAGACCTGATAATTAAGATGACGGAGAAGGATATAACTACAAGAAAAAATGTGTAGATACAGCTAGGTCCCCTGGGATTGCCACTCACTATTGTGAAGCTCTGAAGGAGAAAAATAGGAATTATAATTTTGTAAGAAATACACAATTACAAATTTTATAATTATGTACAATTACATTTTACTATACATTTTCATCAAACACATACAGCCATTTTGTCACAATCCATATTTTAATAACATAGAAATATCTATGATAAATTTAAAAACAAATGTGAACTTTATGGTAGCTATGTTAAAAGTTAAAAATATTCATACTTTGTAGCATTACGGCAAGGCACTTTCAAACCCTTGTATTGAGTAAAAACGTCCGTTTATTAAACAGATCTTTAATCTTGATTAGACATTTGGAACATTATCGCAGAGTTTGAAATTTGAACATTCAAATTAATTTTCAATTATTAGCTAAGACAAGTTTACATCACGAATGAAGCAAGTGCAAGATCTATTTAAATATGTACGCTCAGAAACTTACTAAAGCCGAGTTGTTGACACAAGCAAAAGTGGAGGTTTTTATATTAGAATAAAGCATACAGTCTACTTCAACATGTACTCGCCTTACCTTATCAATTATTACTTTTTCAGATATACATAGAATAGAGAAAGTTATATGACGTACCGTAACTCTTGGTTTATGAGTTATCTGTAAAAATAAAACAAACCCGCCCCGGAGCCGCTATAAAAGATGACATTTCTCAAAATCGGCTCTACATATATCATTCCAATTTTGGTTATTGATCGAAACCCGTGTGTAAAATTGCAAATAATACAAAATTTCATTTAAGGTGAGTCACAAAGCCATACATATATTTTTTACGTATTAACATTCTATGAAATTTCTTGTTTACAACGGTATGTAACACTTAATAATAAAAATGTATACTCTATCAGAATTCAAACAGTAAGAATGCAGCCTATATTTTAGACAACTTGCACAATAAATATGTTGTACAACCTCTCACTGATATTAGCTATACTTTTTACAACTACTGCTTATACAGTATAACAAACACACAGAACACAATTCTCATAAAAAATACGCCCAAGTATCAGACGCGTTTCATCGACAAGGTCGTCCTCTTCAGTGTAACACGAGCTATACACCAATCAAACTATATCTCTTGATATATCTCAATAGGTATAGTTTGATTGGTGTAGCTCGTGTATCACTGAAGAGGACGGAATTGTGTTCTGTGTGTTTGTTATACTGTATAATTTTTCTCATAAGTCAAGCTCAACATTTAATAACTACTGCTTAATTTACTGATTGTATTACAACAAGAATCTTACTAGTCAAATATTGTTAAACAGTAACTAAATGTTCTGGTAGCTCAGTGGTTAAGGATGTTACTCTCTGATTAAGAGTGGCACTTGAGATCGTGGGTTCAAATCCCACCCAAGACACAAAGTTTATTCTGTGCAGTTTGGTTCTTTCCAACCTGTGGTATGGCGGAGGGAGGGCCCACTATAAATAAACGGTGGTTGTTTTGAGTGGAAGTTGACGGCGTTAATTTAATACCCAGCTGTACAAAACACACCAATTATGTAAGTTTTATTTTTATAGATGAATTAACTATAAAATCGATTCATTGGGCACTTTTCAATGTTATTATTAAAATAAACCATTTAAAAGCATGTAAATTCATTCCATTTTCTGGAAATATACTTTTTAAACTTTATGCTATAAAAAAATTAACAAAGAGATTTTTGTTTTATATTAATTAGCTATCTTTTTGTGTACCAAACTTACTCTCTATTTACTATGAAACAATCAGAGACAGGTTTATATTTACAATAATTTATTCATTTAATCATACACAATTTTTACATTGTGTATGTTCAAAGATTTTCAAAATAAAGCGTAAAATAGCCGCAGGAATGCTGAATATTTTTTCATAGACATGAACTGGAAAATTAAAACTTCGCAAAGAAGCATTGAACTTAAAGTTGTTTTAAGGGTGCTCAGTCACCATTCATCTCTAATGATATATAATACATCAGTGTGAAATAGAGTAAAATAGTAGTAGGTGAACCAATTATGCCTCCAACATTATTAGATCACACTACTACTAACAGTGGAGGATATGCAGGTTTGTTTTTCAGATAAAGTAATCAACATTTTACAGTTTATATACATCGATTGACAAAGCATAATATTACCACTGTGATATAAAAGATATAAATTAAAATTAAATGTAAATGACAATCAAAATCCAAGAAGCAAGACATTTATAAAATATTTAACTTTTATTACTTCACATTAATAATATGATTTTTTTTCAAATGTACAATAGCTGCACGGTATTATTGACTGTTGGGTCTGTGAATATTATTGTGTTCAATAATTTAATTGTTGAATGTTAATAGTTATTAACATATTAACAATGAACAATTAAAAATTATCACCAACTGTTCATGTTAAAGAATAATTTAAACATCAAAGGAATGAGGTTTACTGTTCACACAGACAATAGTACACTTATATTTTTTAAACATTTGTTTTCTATTCTTGGTTTTAATTTCCACTGTTTTTTAAGAAACTTTTGGAGGTAAAACATTTTAATACTTCCGGCATGAAGAAATTTTATGTAAAGCAGGTTGCCAGGGGCTCCCAATCCATTTTAAAGGGGGATTTCCGTCATCATTATGTACCTAGTTTGAAGAAACTACTTATGATATCAAGTTAAAATTTTTACGGAAGTTTCCTTAGACTCTGGAATAGGTCCTGTAACACTTTTATAAAAAACAATAACCTATAAATCTATTGTTTGCATTAAAATTTAAATTTTAGGTACAGCAATAATTCTGTTACAGTATCTTCGTAATATTATCTTTCATGTACGAGAAAAAATTTCAGCCTTCTACGATAAGTAGAAGTTGAGATCTAAGTATATTTTTATAAAATACTAAATTTACTGGAAAACACATTTTAGTAAAACAACAAATTTAAGCATGTTTTTACATTTTTAAGTCTCTTGATCCATATTCTTGTTTTTGGATGTCTTCAAACTTTCTCTTCGTTTTATTGATATTATCTTGAAACAAATAACTAAATTTCTTCCATGAAGAACTAGGAAGTTTTACTGAATAAGGAACAGACCTACCATCATTTTGTGGCGTCATCAAAATATTGTCACTTTCTACTAACTTAGATTAAGTGAGCTGGTTCCTCTAAAGTTTCTTGAACGATAACTAAGCGATCATGGTTTTTCTTATAAACAGGTATTTGCAGTAAAAGAGATAGTTGAGCAGAACAAGGGTTTGGAAAAAAATAAAAGTTAGAATAAATCGATTAAGGGTTTGAAAGCTATATAAATGCAAAAATCAAATATAATTTCACAATGTGAACTTGGCTTGTTCAATAAAAACTGTAAAGAAAGCTAAACTGTAAATACTACCTAAAAGTTTTTTTACATAGATTAAGTAACATACCATTTTATTCAGGAGAAAAAGGAGAACGTTTTAGTCAATGACAAAGAAATTAATTTGTTTACTCTTCCTGATGACCTCTTTCTTTTAAAATTGTATACAAAACAGACATCATTAAAAAAACTGCTTTTTTGAATTCAGGAGACCATAGAACTTAAATGGCCAACCTCGATTTTTTAACACGTTGCTACAGAGGTGAAAAAAAAAACAAAAAAAAACACTACGTACAAAAATAGACCAACGTCTGGTTTTCTCTATAAACCTATCTCACACATATGTGACGCTTGGGTTGAATCCAGCGGACCTCTGTCACATATGTGTGACATACACACTACTTTTACAGGTCGGTCGTATTATCTTGCTCTATTTTACCTCGGTAGGTAGGGATATGTGACACATCCGTGTCGCTTAGTCTGAGTGAGGGAATTTTTGTTTTCAGTGAGGGAATTTTTTCCCTACAGTTAATACTTTGTAATTAGAATAGTTTTTTTTTCCTCTCCATACTTTGTCATACTAGAATAAAATGATACTGAGTTTATAAGAATGTGAGTTTTATTCAGTGAAACCAAAACTACAAATTCTAGTTTACAGGCTAGTGTCACATATCTGTGTAGTTGCTCCAAGACATAAAACTTATACTTAACACACTGTAGACAAGTTGCTATAGATCAACGTCACATATTTGTGACATAAATTTCTGTATAATTTCAGCCTCCTTTGAGTGCTTGATTTATGTGGTATTGTGTATTAAAGTGTTTGAAATTAATAATAGCACAGAAAACATCTGCAAAAGTTTTGATCCATGGGCAAGTTTAGAAAAACCTCGTCAGTCTATAGTTGTGTTACAAATCTTATAACCTGTATGCTAAAAGAACCTCAAGCATCACATATATTTGACGCTCGTAGCCAACATATTAAGCCATCCCATAACCTTTTCTATACTACATATTTGCAAGAAAGTAAAATATGTACCAATTCAAATTAAATTGAAATTATAAGAAAGAAAAGTAATTCAATAAAACTAATTTTTGCGGGATAAAACAAAAAAATATGAAGTTTGTTTTGGTAGCTGACGACAGAGTTAATTCTGCAACTTGATATATAAAGTATATTGGATTAAGGACTATGAATTATTATCTACTCTGCAAATCATCAAGTAAAGTAATCTCGCCTTAGTTCCAATAAGCTACAGCTCACTGTATTGTGTAAAATGTATTCTTTTATGGTTCATTTACCTTAATATGGAAAAAAAAGAAAGAAGAAAAAAAAGAGTATTAAGGAAATCTTTAAACATAAGATGATAAATTATATGTTGTATAATCCAGATTTTTCCCCTCTATTTTCCCCAATGGGTGTCTGTTTGTGTATTAGCTTTGCCCATGGCTCCACCTTCATACAAATCAGACTTTGTGTGAGCATATACAATTTTCCTACTATCTTATAGTTATATTTTCCTGACTAAGATCACATTAGACCATCTGAAAAGAGACTGATATTAAAAATTGATTAAAAAGTTTAATTGTTGTCAGATTTTGTTAAAACTCCTGTTTATATATTTTGATGCGCTGATTTTGAATTGTACATAAACAAAAAACAAAACAAAACAAAAAACAAGTTGATGAGGCCCATCATGGTACTTACCCAGCCCCATTATACAATGTAATACAAACAGATTCTCTAAATGTAATGCCAAAAACTTGATTTCTTGGGTCTTGTAGCAAAATTCTATTGCTAGATCAGATCAAGGTGACCTACGTAGTGGTGTAGAATATCCAAAAAATAATTGAATAAATCCAAAATAAATATAAGTGAAATATATTTTCCATTTAAAATCATTTCTTTAAATTATTTTTTTTATACCAAAGTCGGATGCTCTAAATTTCTAAAATGAAATAACTAAACCAGGAATGTGACGTTAAGTACGGAAGTTGACACATCTGGTTTTATGTTTATTTTACGTGTATGTGTTCTCTAAACAGTTCAATTAGATAATAAGATAAATGACTCATTGCACTATAGTTAATACAGTATGACGAACAAGTCATTGTGAAATAGCTGGTAATACAAAGATTCATACTTCACACTGTTCCCTTTCCTTTACACAAACCTGTATTACTTAGATTATACATCAATTTACTGAGGTTTTTTTTTGCTTTCTTTTAAAGAAAACACTGTGTAACATAATTATATAATAAATGTAAATATATTACATCAGAATATAGCAATATAGAGGTGAAATAACTTTGCAGATGCATGTATATAGACGATATTTAAAATTAATACAAAAAATAACTTTTCATTTCAGATCTATACAAGACTAAATCCATAAAAATGAGCAAATATTATCTCTGCAACCTAAATGGTTTCACTGATTTTCATGCAGTTATCACCAATCTTTTCTTTATGTAGTATTCATTGTGCTCAATGAAGGAGATTTTAAAATTTGTATTTTTATATCCCAAGAAAAGTAAACAAAATTAAAAAGTCTAGTAAAATTGACCATCTGCCAAAAGACATACAGAGGGGGGGGGGGTGTTGCTCCGAATTTGCTGTAACTAACTTTTCTTCTGAGTTAATCTTTTTCTAAAAAAAATATAACATTTTTATTACCTTACAATAGTTGGTCAATTACTAGTTAGAAATTGGTTAGTCGGTCATCAATTATTGGAATTATAATTAAATTCTGTTTCCAAATATTGGCATTACAGAACTGTGTTGTGCATATGTGCCGAGTTAGTTCATTTCTTTTGTCCATATTCATCAGCAATGCATACACATCGTGATGTATGTTTATCATGAGATTTGAAATACCTACTACATGTGAAATGGAATCTGTGATTCGTTTCCTGAATGCAAAAAATATTAATCCGGCTGAAAGTTACTTTCAAATTTGTGACGATTGTGGAAAACATGGAATGAGATATTTAATGGCACGGAGATACTTTAAATGGAACATGCGGAATTTTGCAAGATAAAGAACAGAGTGGATCTTTGTAAAATAAAAATCTGACTTAGCGGGTTTTTTCCTTGTTGTTTAAGGGGAAAAAAACTTCTTGGTTATCATAGCCTATAAAAACATGAAAAGACCATAAAATAGCGACCACTAGCCTTTGAAAACATTAGGGTCAGAAGAGAACACAAGTTGGTCAAGAGAGAACAAGATTGCCTGAAGGAGATTCATGGCAGTAAAGAAAAGTTTGGAGAGAACAGACGAGTCACTATTACAATACTTTCACTGCATTTCCTACAAAGCTCACGTTCACTTCTTAATAAACTTGTGGGTGAAAAAATGTACTATTGAAAATTGTGTGCAAGCTTGGTGCTGAAGATGCTTAACAGAACAACAAAAAATGAAACAGTATAAAGCATTGACCTTTCTTGCAGGATACAATGAATAATAACTTCTTGAACCATATAGTCACTCCCCAGTAACACGCAACCTCTGAATCGATGCGATAGTTTATGGGAATGGAAGGCATACTTCATCGCCATATAAAGTTTTCAACTCAGAAGGTCATATGGAAAATGCTTTGAAATGGACAAGAAGTTTTGTTCGTACCTAAAGTTTCCATAATTAATGAAATTCCATTATGCAAATTAGAATAAGAAGAAAAATAACAATTAAAATATGTCACATCATCAAGGAATGAAGTCTTAAATTAAAAACAACTGAACCATTCTCTCAATTAAGCATGAATAATGTGCAGGCATAGATAATTATTTGCATAAATGCATGTTTTCAATGAAAGGTTGTTGTCCTAGGCTACTGTAAAAACACAGAATTTTAATTGAGTAAAGGATGTTATAGTTCACCTTGTAATAATTCATACAATCAAACTCTTTAAATTACCATCTATATTGACTCATTAAATCTACATAACAATTTAAATAATTCATAATATGTACCCTAGACTTATGAGATGTTGTAAAAAGATTCTAGATTTCTCAATGATCCTACAAAAATGAAAACCTCCTTGATAGAACGACTAAAATAAGTCCATGTGACAAATTTGATAAATATGTCTTTTTTTTCTAAGTTTGTTGTTTTGTAGAAAACCCAACAGGGCTGATTCGCTATACACAGTGGGCTTCATTGGATGTAAACTTGTCACTTTAAATTTAAACACCAACACTGAGCAAAATACACAATACCATAAAATCAAATTTGAGTCAATGCAAATAAAAATAGGTTTCAATTTTATTTATGTTGCCCAGTGCGTGATGCATAATGTAAGTTTGGTAATAATCAAAAATTACGATTACGGTTGTTCGCCTGACATGAGCAAAGCGAGTGGACTCATTAATATATACATATCTACAAACACCTTAGAGTATAGATGACGTCAAGAAAGTAGTGATATACACAATTAATTACGAAGGATGAGAAAACCTGTGTTTTAAACGATACAATTAAATATTTCCTAGAAGGCTCAAGAAATCAACTTTTTCTCATTATATTTAGAGGATGTGCTGGTATTACATTGTATGATGGGACTAGATAAGTATCGTCGAAGAGAAAATGCCAATGACAGAAATCGGAGGGCACTGAATCGTGAAGTAAACGAACAGGTTCAATTTTTGACTGTTTGACTGTTTTCACACGGTCTTCCTGCATCTAGCATTTAATTTTATACTCTATACAACTTTAGAATATTTAAGCTCCCACGCAACTGTCACAAATTAACAATAAGTCGTGTAAACTGTTAAATTTTGCGAGATATAGGCAATAAATTACAAATAAAGTAAGCACTATACAGTATGTACAGTTAAGACATTAACTTTTGTGAAATAAAAAAGTAAGACTCAATTTTCACATATTAACACTAAGCAATATAAACTGTTTGGTTTTGAAAATCTAAGCAATTAATCACAACACAACGTGAATCCCCACAAATAAAGTAAGCACTATATACTTTATACTAAAAATAATTTAAAACAGCTGTTATAAATTTTCCAACAAAATAAAACGTATTTAAGAATTTATAACAACTGTTTCAAATTTTGTTGTGAAACATGTTATTTAACCATTAACAGGCGGATATTATTTAAATGATAGATTTAAGTAACCCAAAAATAATTCAAAACAGCTGTTATAAATTCTCAAATTAAACCACAAATAAAACATATTTATAATTTATGTTATTATTTTTATAAACATAAAATAATTTATAACAGCCGTTTCAAATTATTTTTGTTGTGAAACATGGTTTTATTCACAACATTCAGGTTATTTAAGTAATAAAATCTATTACAAAATTCCATGTAAAATGAATAGTTTTCGGCAAATCTGCAGGTAACACTCTACAGTAATATGACACATCAATCATTAAAATCGGACCTAAAGGAAAGAAATTGATTGTCACAGAAATTCCTTAACAATTTATATATATATATATAAACATTTTTTAAAAATAAATTCAATTGAAAAATAAAATCAATGATATAAAACCCATTTGAAGCAGATAAATATCAACATATATTTTGAGTTAAAATATAGAAATAAGAGTGATTGGCATATGAATTGAATCATTCAACACATTCCTAATAAAAACTGTAATACTATATAATATTTGCTGCCAACAGGAGGAATATTAAAAGTGTTGGTCTGAAAATAAATAAAAAAAAGGATGTTTACTTGGCATCAGATGCAGTGCGAGTCTGAGATCTTGAAATAGATAGGAACTGGAATTAAAATACTGAAAAGAACTCTAATACATCAGATCAGTGATGCACTTTGGGTGGATCATTATTGAGTGTTTAACACTGTGTAGACCAGGACAATATATATAGTAATTGGTTTTAAATGGTTTATTTTAGGCATTATAATCACAATTCATCAATAAATCGATTCTCTTTCTACTTGTTAACACTTATACAAAAATAAAATTTGCCAATTTAAGTTATCTTGTGCGAATGAATACTAACCAACCTCACCCACTTCCACTCGTGTCAACCACCATTTATTTAAAGTGACCAGTCTTACCACAAGTTAGGAAAACAGGTAGAATTTGAATTCACGAACTCAGGTTAAATTTTTAATCAGAAAAATGATTCTTTAAACTTTAGCTACCACAGCACTGGGGAATATTTTTTTTCCTTGTTTAAAGGTAAAAACCCTCTCGCTCATTATCACCTTCTAAAATAGGAAGAAAAGAACGTCAAATAAAGACCTTACCATTTGAATAGTCTAATTAGCAACGAAGTCAGAAGGAAACACGAATTGGTCTAGAGTGATCTGATAGGAATGGAGAGAGGGAGAGGAGGGGGGGAGAGAGAGAGAGAGAGAGAGAGAGAGATTGAGAGAGAGAGAGATTGAGAGAGAGAGAGAGAGAGAGAGAGAGAGAGAGAGAGAGAGAGAGAGAGAGAGAGAGAGAGAGAGAGAGAGAGAGAGAGAGAGAGAGAGAGAGAGAGAGAGAGAGAGAGAGAGAGAGATTGAGAGAGAGAGAGAGAGAGAGAGAGAGAGATTGAGAGAGAGAGAGAGAGAGAGAGAGAGAGAGAGAGAGAGAGAGAGAGAGAGAGAGAGAGAGAGAGAGAGAGAGAGAGAGAGAAGAGAGAGAGAGAGAGAGAGAGAGAAGAGAGAGAGAGAGAGAGAGAGAGAGAGAGAGAGAGAGAGAGAGAGAGAGAGAGATACTTTCTCACTTATACATAGTATAGAGAAAGTTATTTAAAAAATTGGACACTTTTTTGTATATATCCATTTTGAAGTCATCAGAGTACGAAAAGTGGTTTTTGGAATGAAGATGGTCTGTCATATGTGCAGTGCTCTACAGTCCAAACGTGTGAATGGATTTTAATAAAATTTTGTATGTGGGTATTTTAGGGACATTTTTTTCAATAACTCAAATTAGGGATAGCCACCATAAGATAAAATCACAAAAATATGATTTTCAAGATCAGATCCAATGATATTAATCAAATCTATCCATAAACACCAGTTTTGTTCAAATATTGGTGGAACATGGAGATTAATGATCGTAACCCATATATAAAATCGCAAGTAAACAAATATTATGGTTCAGTAATAATTGGCAAAAAAAAATGGACATTGACTACTGTCATTAAAAGCATGGCTCAAGTGAAGAAATTTTTACGCTCTTATTTAAATATAAATATCCTTTTAAGGCAGTGTCCAAAATTCATTTTTACTTCTTGATTGAATAATATTGTTGTTTAGCCTAATGTCACACTTTAACCAGTAGCCATTCATGCTGAGTATCAAAACTGTTTTTGAAACCACAAAAGAAACAGCGGTGTTACTTTTTTTGGATCATATTGTACAACTTGTTATTGTTACAGTACAATTTGAGTCTTGTATGTAACATAGAGATAAAAAAAACAATCAAAAAAAGAGGCCATACTAATTTGACAACCAAAATCTATGAAGTATCTTTGTCTGCCAGAAAAATCATGTTAACTGTCGTTTGGGAGTTTTGTTAATGGATTTTATACGTGGCACAATTCAGAGATATTTTGTAATGCATTGAAGAAGTTAAGAGTAGAGTAGAACAAATATCGCTGCATGTTTTCTTTTTCTTAAATTTGGAGGTCTATCTGTTTTATTAGCCAGCCACAAGGGCTTTTTATTGCGCTACCAAATAGAATATTTGCTGTTCTCGGACATCTCCCTTATGTTCCTGAAATCTTCATGACAAAGTTCTCTTATGGGAATATCTGCCATCTGTTCAAGATATATCTTCAAGGTATTCATATTCGAAGATCAGGTGATCTCCATTCATGAAAAATGGAAAATTGAATTTTGATACAAAACATAACTTTCTCTAAGCGACATGAATGTGAGAAATCAAAAGGGTAAAATGAATAGAACAAAAAATCACATTTTAATATTTTTTGTACACATTTACTAATTAGAGAATTTTGGAAACTTACATAACCATACAACATATATTTGCAATCACACCTTAGACAAAAACCACCGCCCATTTAATCATACGAACAAATTTCTTAAAATACGGAAGAATTTGTTCCCTTTTATATATAGTTATTTTGTAATTTGACTGTACATTAAACCTAAATACTAAATTCATACAAATTCTACTAGTTATTTTGTAATTTGACTGTACATTAAACCTAAATACTAAATTCATACAAATTCTACTGGTTATCTTGTCAGCTGATAAAAAGCAAAGAGCATCTGTTCATAACTGTGTGTTGTGCAAACAAATCGAATGCCGGAAATAAAGATTAATAAACAACGACTCTATTATCAGTATTCAGAACAAAGTTGAAACAATATTTGAGAAATATAAATAAACTAGCATCGTGCTTCTGTTTTACTCCAGTATGTTATTTTTCAAATTTGATTTGGTTCAATGCTGTTCCATTTGAATTGATTTTTAATAGAAACAAGATTTAACTTATTTTGATAAGTAGTTTCAGAGAAGAAAGTTTAATATTAACAAGCTATAATGAAAATAATAGACTTTATATAAATTATTTACTAAAATACAATGTTAATGATGTATAAATAGTTAATGGTCTTTTGTTTCACTGTTCAAAATGTTTTCTTGGCAATTATGTTTCCTGTTCGTTCTTGAAGGATGAACAGATGCCAAATGGTTGCTTCTGATAAGACTACTTAAATTGCATACTTATAAAATCAGTCCTTGTTAATGGTCATGGAATAGTAGATCTTGACCATAAATTAGAGACGATTAAACTGAAAGTGGTTGTCTATTGGGATTAAAGGTATGAAGACAGTTCCTCTTTGACCAATGCCTGTGAAGACTGTCACGTTTCTATTAGATTTTTGTGAAAGGACTTGCAAAAGATGGCATTATCATATAAGGACGCTAACAGATATATACTATAAGATGGAATAAGTACCATGTCTTATGTGCCATGGGAACATAATAGCATAGCTAGAGTACAGGCATAGACATAAATATAGGCATGACGTAAGTATAGTAACGACATATTTATAGGGATACACATAAGTATAAGTATAAGATAGAGCATAGCTACAGTTCAATTTTAAAATTAGAGAAATAACACCTAGTAAATGACAATACGTAAGATACATAAATTTATTATACTTGGTTATAATCAGCCTACTGTCGAATCAGAAAAAGTGAGTCTTCTTAAAAAGACACCAAAAGGATACAGTAAGGAAATAGAAACTTCAAAGCACATTCAGTGTTAGACAGGAGATGCAAGCTTTGATTTTTCTAATTGGCTTCAGTCTATTAGAACAGAGTTAAGATGTGAATTTGCGAAGCGTAAAGCTCTGTGGCTCGGATTTTTCAGATCAAATTTTCAAGAATAGAATTGCGGTCAGAAATTGTTGGAAAATTTTTTTTACAGTTTGATTTTCGGCCGAAACAGAGATGGAAGGATTAATGGTTGGTTATAGGGGATAAGATCTGAAATTGGAATTTACATATTATTATCACCCTACGTCTCTTTTGATTAGTATCAATAATTATTTATAATCTAGATATCTTGTAAAATAATCTTTCTCACACACCTATATAAAAATAATACTCTAAGCAAACAAAGTGTTTTAACCGCAATGTTCAGGAGGTTAACTGTTAAAAAGTGAAATGAAACATGAACACCTTTGTCTTAGAAAGTTACATTTTTTCTTGTTGTTTAAAGACAAAAAACCTCTCAATTATCCATCGCCTTATAATAAAGATGAAGAAAAAATATGAAATAAAGATCCTTATCCCTCAAATAAATACTCTAATAGTGTGAGAGTCAGAAGAGAACAAGAATTCACCATATGATTGAAAAACACAATTTCATACCACTTTACATCTGCAATACAAATACAAGACAACGTTTCAGTTACTGAGACATCATCAGAAGTAGATTGTCCGTAGGGATTGCACGCATGTAGCAATTGAGGATGTTACAAAAAGTCATTGAAACATTGTCTTGTATTTGTTATTGCACAAAGTGGGTTTTGTGAAAAATTGTGTTTTCATTCATTTAGTGATGTTTCAACAAGTGTAGCTCTTTGCAGTTGATTAAGAACAAGAGCTGGTCAAGAGAGACCTAACCCAAAACTACATGAAAAAAGGTGTAGATCCAGCTAGAACCCCTCAGGATTGCCATACCTGTACACTCATTAGAGTGAGGTCCCTGAGGGATTAAAAGGTTAAATATCTCAAACTGGGTACAAGTGATTTCCATAAAATTATGGTGAAATGAGAAGGTTTACAACTCAAACCAATGTGGCAAGACACATATAGGCTAATATATATAATTTGTTATGTTTTAAAAAGTGTAGTAATGAAGGTTCATCAACAGCTGGCAGATACTCATACACAAATATCCACATGTAGACTAAATACTGTGTACATAATAATAATAATATTATTATTGTATATTCAATACTTGCTAGTTAAAACGTATAAGCTGAAAAATCAAATAATTTAAAAATCAATAAATACATGCGTAAGGGCTGAAAAATGAGTAAAAATTAATTTCAATATTGCATTTGCGAGGTAATTAATTTGGAAACTCAAAATTGCAGCAATTAAACGTAAAGTCAAGTGAGAAGTCTACACCCTGTGCTGGGAAGCGACTAGGATAGCTCAGTTGGTAGAGCATTGGTGCGTAAAGCCAAAGGTCCTGGGTTCGATTCCTAGTCTAGGTCGTATATTTTTCACTTGAAATATTATTGTATAAAAAATCAAAGTTTATTTACTATATTTGAGTTAAAGTAGAAAAATAAAATTCTATTTGAATATAATAAAAAACAGGTAACAACAGGATCATTGGTCAAAACTTAAAAACCTTGAAAATGGGATCCACTTTTAAAGCCAACAGGAAACATTATGCTTTCACCTTGCGTAACTATCCTCTTTATGTAATTGGCAAAGAATTAAGAAGACCTTAATAGTATAATAAATTGTTTATTCTATCAGCACCTCATGACACTAATGGCCCTTGCTGCTCATTTTACTTTCTCACCTATTACAATATGAGAATGTAGCCTACATAGTATGAAAGATTTAAAAAATACGTAGATTTTTCGCAGATATGTAGTTAAGCCCTCATTCCCTTGAGCCACAAAATCTTTTTTTGGAATGATTCCGTCTATCTGTACAATGCTCTATAAAAAACAAATACAGTGATTTTTATCAAATGTATGTGGGCACATTTTGCTACATATCAAGGCAAATTTTTATTTTTCTGAAAACTCAAATTTATAAGTAGCTGCAATATGACCAAAACTCAAAATTTTCAACAATCTTAATAACATTTTGCTAAAATATAGGCTTGAAATACTTTTAAACAAAAGATATTGGTCGCCATTTTCTAAAAAATGCTGTTTCAGGAGTTATCGGTAAAACAACTGTCCATGGAGATGTTATAAATTATTTACAACTCTACCGCTTTTTTTTTAATTTCGGTAAAAACTGAAGATTAATGCTTCAACCCAATGTTCAAAATAGTAAAAGAAAATTACGGTTCAGAAATAACTAACAACAAACCAAACTAAAACCACACCTTTTTTATATTAGAATACAGACCAATAATTTAAGACTAAAAATGGCCCCTCGAGAGTATAAGTTAAAATTTTCAAAAGTATACCTATAATTTTTATTACAGCATTCCATATAGAATCACATTTTAAAATGATTTTATTCTTGCTCCTTTTTAAAACTATACAACACTTTTAAGAGATAATGGTTAACAAATTTTAAACCTTTGAAGCAAAAATAAACTTGTAATGGAAAAACTTGAAGAAATATAATGGCACTAAAACAATTACACAATACGCCAATCCAGTTAGAAATTTGAACTATGATAATTTTGTTTAAAAATCAGACCCCAAAAGACAAACATTTGCTTTAAAAAATTAAAGCTGTATTAATTAAATTCATCTAATGCCTTTAAGAGTGATTTTTTTTTCTCTCAAAATTTTCGAATGGAATCTTAGTTTTGGTTCTAGAGATGAACATTCAAAAAAATTTAACGTTTTGAGAGCTACCATGGCCTAAACAGTTGTATATTTTAAAGTACTAATAAAAAAAAAACCATGTTGAATTGTGATTTTATAGGAGTAGCCTATAATTTAAAAAAAGAACCAGAAACTCATGAGTATGGGCATGGCGATCCTGAAGGACCTAGCTGAATCTACATCTTTTTCCATGTAGTCTTGAATTAGATACATCTCTTTCCTATCAGGTCACTCTTGAGCTCTTCTAACTCTGTCGTTAATAGAGTATTCGAGGGCTAGGAGTTTTTATTTTGTTCTCATTTTTTTCTTTTTTTTTATATATATATATAAGGTGATGAGAAAGAGATTTTCCCCCCTTTAAAATGTGGAAAAAAACACAATATAAGTTTTCACACACAATACTATCGTGCTAAGTATCTAGTCTAACTGTTTTAATGTTAATATCCGTCTGTGTGTGTTTACTTGTGAAGTGCAGTGTGTTTTTCGATATTACGTATTAAGTGTTCTAAACCTGACGAGGTCAACAGTGTTGACGAAACAGCTATCGCTCCCATAATAAGATATACTTACATTTGACGCCCACAAGGTAAAATAGTATAATTAATTAATTTCAATAACTTGTAGGGCAACCAAGTAATAAGTTTATATTTGAAAATTTTGATTTACATCATTTACGTGATCCCCTTTTGTTCTTGAAAAATTGATTGTTATACAAAAAAAAAAAAATGTAATTCAGTATGACAAATAGGTGTAGCCCAATTCTTGTTTCTCCACTGTTATTTATAAGTTATCAAACTCTATTACATACTTTTCTAACACCCCCGTATACCTGAATATAAAGAGTTCTAAAAAAAATTATCAACATTTCTGGCAATTTGATAGCAATGCATTACATAACTGGGTAAGCCCATGTATTACTGTATATTCTGAAATATATGACGAATATACTAGATAAGAGTAAATAGGCTTAGGCTTGAAAAAACTAAAAATGACTGACATTGGATTACAAAGCACTGATGGTAAGGGTCAGTGTTACTTGCCTGGCATTGAGACTAAGATGTCAATGATTTTTATTTAGTTCAAGTTTAGATAAAATTAGAATAAGTATTAGAGGCCTAATGATTTATTTATATTATAGTAAAAATTTAGTTCAATATTAATAGAAGCTATATTGTTATGTCAAAAACTGAAAGCTAATCTATTTTTCAGACTTATATTCACATAAATAACAATAACAAGATAAATAACAAGTGTAATTCAAGTATTACTAATGGGTATATTTTCAAGTAAAGATGAAATGGTAGTGGTAAAATATTTGTTCAGATACAAACAAATATTTGTTTGTATCTGAACAAATATTTTACCACTACCATTTCATCTAGTTTGTTTGGTAGTTTACCACTACCATTACAAAGTTTGTTGTAAACTTTGACCAAATAAACAATCCAAAACCATTGCACAAACTTTCTCACACACCCCTCTCTGTAGCTACGTTTATGCCATAAATACATTCTCAGCATATATATATATATATATATATATATATATATATATATATATATATATATATTATCTGATTACAATCTAACTTTTAATGATGGCAGTTGAGGTTCATTTTTTTAAACACCTATGACATAATTATTCTATCGCACAAAAAAGCCCCATGTTTTATGTAAAAATCCTCATTCACTAAAATATTCAACTTGTTATAATAAACAGATGGTTTATTTTGTCCCCTTTATCTCCTAACCTAACCTAACCATTATATTATATAAAAGAATGTTTGTTAGTCTTGGTAGTCTAGAAATACATTTCTTGAACAAGATAAAACTAGGTAGTTTAAAGATAACATTTATGAGGTTGTGAAATATTATCTCTAAAACATATAGCTAAGCCAACATCACTAAAAGCAGCAACGATAACAAGATCTGAATTAACAATGTCAACACTGTGAAAACATCAAATGGAGCAGATGACTTGTGTACATTGGCCATTTACGTTCACGTTTACACACTACTATGGGTTTCAAGTTATTTTTAAAATCAACAATTTTCACCTGTCACACTCTACGTTTAGTTGTAAATTGACTTCTGGAAACTTAAAAACCATGAAAAATATAGCCTAATAAAATTTAAAATCAATTAAATAGTGTACAATATTATTTAATAATAAATTAATTATTATTATTTAATTATTTGTACAAAGGTACAAACAAACTATTTTTATAAATAAATATACTGAAGCCTATATTAAGCCTTACAACTCTCATTTCACATGTCAACAATTCAATATTTTAACGTAAATTTTTGATAATTTACGATATTTGGTTATATCGTAGTTGTCCTATACACATTGTTCTTTTATTGTGTAACTATTTTACTACATAAAATTAAGAAACAATACATTTTATTTTATAAAATTTTAAGTATTAGCTCTATTTTAGCTATAATTGTACAAAAAAGAAGAAAATTGAGCATATGCATTTTCATTGTATTGAAGTAATGTTTGTTTATAACTCTAAATTTGTATTCTAGAAAACTAGTTTAGACATCATTGGATGTAGATTTTAAATAGCATAAAATGAGTTATTATGTAACATTTTAGAGCCTGTGGATAAAAACTTATCAAAAACCATTTCATAAATTTAAAAATTGGCCGACATTTTAAAATAATTAAAAATCATTTTTTTCCGATTAATGGATTTATCCACTTATTTGTTAAACTACAAAACAAATTTGAGTAAAATCAAACCAAAATTACAACCCCTTGAGCATTTCACAAACCATAAGTTTATATATGTTATTTAAGTTAACATATATATTATATATGTTATTTATAATATATATTTATAGAGTGAATTAGGAAAGCAGTGTGACAGTTGGTAGAGGTGCATGATTTATCTAACTACAATTTGGAGTATTGAACCATCTAAGGTTATGCAGGTTCGAGCTCAGTTGATGGCATAGTTTTTTTTCTCTATAAATTACACTAACACTACACACCCATTCCTCATTAGTCTAACAGGCATAAAATAGACGTTAGAGTAAAAAAAAAAAAAAAAAAAAAAAACACTTTTTTTAAATAATAAAGCCCATTTAGGCTTATCATTTTTGCTCACTTATTCTTCTAAACTATTTCGAGCGAATGCCCATGATCACATTTTACAAAAATCATAGTTATCGAAACACACAATACATATTTCACTCCATTTAAATATTTCACCATTCACCATATATATATATTTTAATATATATGTAGTCTATATATTATATTTTAAAATATAATATATATTTTTAATTAGAAGGGTTAAACTTCTATATATATATATATATATATATATATATATATATATATATATATATATATATATATATATATATATATATATATATGTATGTAAGTTTAACCCTTCTAATTTTAAAATTTTCCTTAGGCTACAATGACTCATTTTTACCTTACAAAACTTAAGATGTTATTAGGAAGATCCTTTCCTTCTTTTCGGATTCCAATTTTGGTTTACTTTACCCCATTTTTGACTACCAAAATTTTGAATTGAATTACGTTTACATAAATTAAGCAGTTTCAGATCAGAGTTATAAACATTCCCTTTAGGTAATTTCTACCTTTAATTTATAAATAAGTTCAAGAGAAATAAAACAATGATAAATCAACGATTTTTTTCTCTCTAATCCAGTCAAAAGAAAGGGATTAACAAAGTGTTTGTTTGCAAAAATTGATACACTCAAAACATTTTTTCCTTAACAATGTGTGTAAGGGGGCTATAGATTGAGTTTATAAAAAGAGTGGTTTACAAAACTTAATTTGTTTATTAAAAAATTTATGTGTTTTAAAAGTTTTTCAAAAACTGAACAATCTTAGCAGTTGTATATTTGTCATGCCAAAACAAGCTATTTAAAGGCTTCATTTAAAAAAAAAATTTAAATTGCTTAAAAATAATTGCAAAATGTAATTTTGCAAAGTTTAAAAATAAAAGATCAAAAAATATTATTTGAATTTTTCAAATATTTACTATCACGAAAGAAAATTATCCCTAAAAAACTAAAACTACAAACACTCAGGAATTTAGATAATGAACTAAAGCCTTATTAACAAATTAACATATTTATACTTTTAATATTTTTAGAAAGGAAATTAAAAAAAGTACGGTACTTCTGATTTCTAACAAACTTTTTTCAGTCAATTTATTAATATTAAAACAAACAAAAATCAAATAATCCACATTTTGTATCTTTAAAAGATTATTAATTTAACTAACATAATTCATCTGATTTTATATTGCTGGTATTCTTTCTAAATGAATAAGCGACATGTATTTTTCCAAATACATTTTATTACGTCTCTCATGGCCAGAATTTGTAAAAATAGTTGCTGTTATGAGTAAGACATCTTTAAAAAATATGGTTATTTATTTTAAAAAAAGAAGAGTACCTTTTTCATTGTCTTTTAAGAAATTTCAAAAATTAATCCATGGCTCTAATTTATTTTTAAAAAAATCATAATTGACTACGGCCTAATTACTTTGACATCTTTTTATTTTGAAAACTTTTATTGTAGTATGTATTCTACTGAATATTTTAGGGAAAATGTGGGGAATGTTAAGAATTTTTCACAGGTTTTCTTCAGTTTTTCGTTACAAAATTACTAGGGATCTTGCTATTAATTACACGTTAAAAAAAAGTGCAACCTCTAATTTATTATTTTTTCATCTTACCCTAGGATTAAAACTGTGAACTGTCTAGCTAGGCCTATGTAATCTACAAGGAATTAATGAGAGAAAAACCAATAAAAGCAAAGTGATTAGGCTTACCTAACGGTTATAAACTGTAGGATTAGATGATGTGTAAAACCATAATGTAAAATAATAACGGATCAAATTACAGTGAATTGTTAGTAGCCTACTCTGATTCAAGCTTTTACTTATTAAAAATATATATTTCCCTAATAACAATTTTATCTGGTTCGAGATCCAGGAAATGTACCCTCAAGGATCATGTTTGACAATTTAAAGTGTTCCCAGCCAGACGAAAAACAAACTTGATAACCTCTCTTTTGAAATAAATATTGAGCTTGACTTGAGATAAATTAGATAGAGTAAAATTTGAACACAAGATCTCACAAAAATTATGTTTAGGCTACTTAATCAAACATGTTTCAACAATAAAGTTTGATTAAGTAAATTGATTTTTGTGAGATCTTGTGTTCGAGTTTTAAAATATTCTATTTAACCTCTCTTTCTAGCAAATGATTCTTGCTACATATTGTTCAAGAATGCCTTCGATCATTTAGTGACCCAGTTACTCTCAAGGGAAGGATTTCTAACTAAGGTGTAAAGGAATGTTTTCTTCCATCTCATTCTTCCTAACACCAAACACAAATACTAGAGTCACATGTTAAAATCAACATATTCAATATTTGTCTTCAATAATCATATTATTATTTCTATAAGGCTTCTTACAAAAATATGGAATTCTATTGGCATTCACAACTACGAAAAGGGAATTCGTACTTTTGTATAAATCATTTTCTATTAAAGTAGGCTAATGTATTTTGGGACTTGAAATGTTTATTACGCCACACATTATGATCTGAACCTTTCATTAGAAGGTAAATACTTTGTTTTCATGATTTTTTATAGAAAAATCAAAGGACAATCTAGAACCGATATTTACCAAGTTAGGTAAGGTATACAACTATCAAAACCTTCAATACTAAGTAAATAATTATTAAACAAAAACTGTGTTGATAGCTGAAATCGGAAAAGCATATCATATTTTTTAAATGCTAGTTGACTTTTTAGCTTGAATAATATTACAGTAAATCATCAACAATTCACGTTTTTAACCTTATCAATAAATATTGTCCATGTAGAGTAGTTAAAATAGGTTAATTTTCTAACCTAACCTTTCCTAGATGTCAATTATTTATTGTTTTGAATAACCTGAGCCAGTAAAATGATCGGTAAATGTTAACTTAAAGGTGGCACCTTATTTTCCGGATTTTTTTTTATCGTCAACTATGTACCTTACTTCTTAGGAATAAATAATGTTTTCCTTGCACAGATCACTATTTTTCACTGTAAAATCACAATCTAAAAACTTTCAAATCCAACGTATTTATATGTTAGATATAATCAAATGTTCACATTTACATCTCATATGTTATTAAAGATATTTGACATCCGTGATCACAAATCACATAATATGCTGTGAATTCTCTATATTAATTATATAATTTCAAATTCCTTTAAGTAAACAATTACCAAATGGCACTAATTTGAAACAGACTGATTTTTTTTTTTTTTTATAGTTAACAAAGATGGTACTTAAGAAAAGTGATCACATAATCAGGTAAGAAATAGGAACTGAATGTTTACATCATGGGGTCTATTTAAATATATATATATATATATATATATATATATATATATATATATATATATATAGAGCCCTAGGCCTACTAAAACAACAAAGTCCATTGAGGTTTTAGGCCTACTAAACAATAGGTAGACTACTGAATGTTTACTTATTGGCAACCTTTTTTAAAAAATAAGTTAGGCCTCCTAGTAATAATCACTTTCAATATAATTATAGACTGATATATTACTGAAAATAAGTTTTATATAATGGTTGTGACCTTGAAGTAAAAAGTTGTTGTTGCTCTAAGAATGTTTTGTTCAACATTAACGGTGTAGTGAACGTTCACAAAATCAAGGTCATAGTCAGAAAATGGAAACATGAATACCTATAATCTACTAAGTAAATTGTTTTGAAATGTCACTTACCATTCCAAGACCAAATATGAGATGGTAAGGAGTGAGCAGTGTAAACACGACCAAGACCTAAGTTGGCAGCTAAGGGACTATCCAAGCCATGATCCTCGGTGGAACTACTGTCAGTTTCTGGAGACTCTGAAATATCATAAGCTCCCTCTACAGTGCTTTGAATTCCTATAGAGTCATGACCATCGGGAACACTTGAAAGCGATCTTGCTCTCTGTCTATCACTAGACATTACACTCGGAATAGATCTGAGTAGGCTAAATCCTGTACTCCCTGATACAACATCCGAACCACTGCTAGTTGAAAAAGTTCGATCTCGGGTATTAGAATCATCATTATTTGCTGTACTCGCCTTAGCACCCATCACATAAACATAAATTTACTAAATGTTAAATGAGTTTCTTAAGGAAATGACAAGATTTAAAAAGCTAAATATATTACAAAAAACAACACCAACCAGCAACACAACACCACCCGCTGCAACTAGCAGCCATATTGTATACCTTACTTTCAAGTTAACACAATACCAACATAACTTAACTAGACTCTACATTACAACTATTGAATTTCCAACGCAATTAGTTTAAACCTCTAATGAATAATATTAAATTACCAACTAACTTAATACTCGTACAACTTTTTTCACAATTATCTTTGATGTCTCTACTGCTTCTTACAAAATAGTATGCATATATTTCTTCTATCGTGTTGGTCAACTTGTTAAACATATGACATTCATAATCATATGGCAACTATAGTGGTGGTACCTATTGAAATTAAATCGAACTATTTTTATGAAAATAATAATAATTATTATTTGCCTGAAACTTTATTTGTATAGGTAATTTAACTGTTAAATCTGTTAATCTTTAACTCAAAAACATAAGACATTGAAACTAAGAAATATAATTTTTTGTGGTTTTAAAGTGCTAAATGTTTTGGTCATCATAGCTTGAATTATTTAATAAATTATTATTATTATTTAAATAAATATCTTAATTTTTTTATTGGAATTAAGTGTAAAAAACACAAATTGGAAACTATTTAAAAATAATTTTATTAATTCCATTATCAAATTCAATTGTTATTACAACAAAAACTGTTATTTTAGATTAAAATTAATTTTATAACAAATATAAGGTTTTCGTTTCTTTTTCTTAATTTTTTTTTCAACTGAAAATTATTCAAAAAGTCTTTTAATTCGTTTTATTTTTAATTGGTCTTTTTCTAATTTTTAAAACTAAAATTGACGTTTAATTTAAAATCAATATATAACAAACCAGGGTATAGAAAAATTACATTTTCAAGAGAGGGATAAATTATATTTGTAATAATAAACAATTAATTAACATAGTTTATTAATAGACTAAATATTAGTTAGTCTGAAGTATTAGTTATGTTTGTGTCTCCAATTATTCCAAATAAATAATGCTATATGATCTTTCTCTATTGTTAAGAACAATTTTATTTTAATTACTATTAATATCTTTTTATTGTCAATACTGTATTCCATTAACATTTTAAATTAGAGATTTCTTGGTTGTATGAAAATACTTACTAAATAAATAAAGGGAAAAGGTTGAGACGCCTACATTTAGGCAGTAGGCAATACATAAGTTAACATCTGTGTCCAAGGCATGCAAGGTGTGTTGCCATGGCAACCAACTAGAGGATACAAACATTAGCTGCAATCCCATCTATTGTGTACTTTGAAGTGGCAAACTTGTTTCCCTTTTGGTGTAGTTATTATATTTTATAATTACTGAGCAAATTAATTATTTTAGAGCAAATTCTTTAGATTATTAAAAAAGTTGTGAGTAAAAATATTTATGCTTAAAAATGCAACTCAAACACATGAAGACAATTTTACAAGCTCAGGTATGTTACTTCAATTTATTAAATGCATATATTACATATTAAAAATTTAATGGATGTATTAGAGTCATGGGCATAATTTCAGAATTTTATTTTCCAATTGTTTTGTAAATTTTTGCAATTCTTACCTGGACATTTTTGAGTGGCAAATTTCTGGGGTGGCAACTGCCACCCCCAAATGATGCCTATGATTAGTACATGTTTTTTTAATTGTATGTATTAAATAATTATTTAATTAACACTTGAATAAGAAAGGATACAGATATTCTATTAGTAGTATTAAATATTATGAAATAGTAGGCCCTAATATTTAAATAATCTATAGCTCCTATCTCTTTCTATATACAGACCTGTCTATGAAATAGATTGCAACAAAGGACACAAGGTTTTGGGGTGTAAGATTGGCAATTTGTTTGTATACCAAATTGTGAGAATATAAACTGTTACCAGTAGTTAATATATTAGTGTTTTTTGAAGTAAACTTAAGGAAAATATAATTAGGCCTACCATGTGATAATAAATACATCATTAACAAGAGTTAATAATAAGTAGAATTAACAAGAGTAGATAATGAGCAAGTTTGAGAAGGAAGCTACAGTGGAAAAAAATATATATTTTTTTTTTTTTTTTTTTTTAGAATGTTGAGACAGAATGGGTCCCTGATTATGAGGTTAGAAAATGATGAATTCACTGAAGATGACTTTCATATAACTTTCTAAATTTCATATATTGTTATTATTATTTTTTTAAATCCTTTCTAGGATGGACCATCCAAAATCATGGCAATGACTTGGTCACCTAACAATTTGAAGTTGGCTGTCTGCAATGCAGAACGAATAATATTACTTTTTGATGAGAAGGGTGAAAAAAGAGATAAGTTTCCTACTAAACCTGCTGATTCAAAGGTACCCATTTCTTAATAGTTTCTAGTTTAACTAAATATTCTTTTAAGTAGATTTACATTTTAGAGTTTCTTTCTAAGTTCTTGCAGTGAACACACTGAATTTTTTAAGCAAAAATCCAGAATACTTTAGTTAGTGATAGTTTTATAATAATAGGGAGCAATAGTTTGAAATATATATGTGTGAAATTATATACCATGTGTCCAAAAAGTCCCCCCTCTTATTTTTTTAATTATGGGAAATAGACAGATTTGCTTTAGGGAAAGTTTATATAACCAAAGGAGGAGATTTTGAAATATCAAAATTTTCAACCCTTACCCCAAAATGGGGTAGTTTGGAGGTAAGGCAAGAATTTTAAATAGTAACCCCTATTGAGTGATACCTCATTTTAAAGGCCTTTTAAAAATAAGAATAATGCCGCAAACTAGAGGTCTCTAAGTTTATCCTACCCAACATAGCGACCAATTGAATTTTGAATATTACGTTAATAATTACACCGGAAATGTTACGAAATGTACAAGCTTTTGAATCTAGCATCTATTTCTGCCAAAAAGTAAATAGTAGCCATTTCAAGAACTAATCCGAGCTAGAAAACAAGGTAAGGCTCTTACCATCATTTTACCAACATAGAGCAGTTTGTAATGTAATAAAAACAACCGGAGTTTGTAGGTTAACATAAACATAATTAACATAATTCGCCCGTAGCAGCACCAGTTCGGTTATTTAATTGTCACACCTCATATTATCTTAATTTACTTATACATTTATATCATTACTACATATAATGATACATTATTAATTTAATTTGATTATTGGACTATTTAATGTATGTATATGTTGATTATTCTAGAGCGGAAGGAAGAGCTATATTGTCAATGGCTTAGCTTTCTCTCCTGACTCCACTAAAATAGCTGTTGGCCAGTCTGATAACATTATATTTGTCTATAAGTTGGGAGAAAATTGGTAAGTCACAACTTTATCAAATATATAATATTATAGAGTACAGTACTGAAATGTTAATACAATATTTGATACAAAATTAACAGATTTATTATTCTTTTAGTGAATAATGGTGAGTTAATGAGTATTTAAAAAAAATAATAAATGCAACGATCAGTACATAAGAGATAGAAGTCAGAAATTGCAATTCTAATGATATATCAAAGGAATAACAGAATCGTTGTTCCTGAAATAGGTCTTATAGAAACTGAATTTTGCTAAAATATACAGTCTCTCTCTTATTCTTTGCCACCTCTCTGTATAGCATCAGTCAAATTTATATGAGTCACATATTAGCGTAATGTCTTATAAACTAAATTTAATGGAAATAGAACTGTTTAAATTATTAATTTCTTTCATAACATCAACACATCAATGGAATTATCATAAATAATTTTCTTTTGTTAGATATAAAATAGTGTTCATTCTAAAGTGTTGGTCTCTTGTTGTTAGGGGTGACAAGAAAGTAATCTGTAACAAATTCGTTCAGCAATCGCCAGTAACCTGTTTGATATGGTTGACTGAAGGACCAATCATTTATGGACAAGCTGATGGGAAAGTAAGAGCTGCTCATTTGAAGGCAAATAAATCTCAGACTTTGTATGCAACCAACTCCTACGTCATTGCTTTATCACCTAAGTAAGTTTCCGAAAATAACTTTTAATGTGTACCTAATTAGTTTTTATGTTTCAGAAAATACATTTGTATTTGATTAAGGATTGAAGATGAGGTAAATCATTAAAAACAAAATAGAAGCTGAGAAATGACTGATAAAATTGGTTACGTTGAGCCACTTTGAATAGAAGCAATTGAGTCTGATTATAGTAGTAACACTGAGAAAGCAGAAGGCTTTACTTCTTGTTGTCAAATGAAAACAATTGTCTTTTATCTTCAAATATACGAGGGATGTTTGGAAATTAAGTTCTGTTTTATTTTTTATGTGGCGAGTGGAGGTGTGGTTGTAGTGACATGATCTTCATACAACTGTGTACACTGGCTCAGCACCTCAGCACTAGTCAGTCATTAGTTTAGCCTGTTCTTGCACCAATAATATTGATCAAAATGACCGTTATACCAATGAAAATCCCAATGATTGCAAAGTATGTGTTGGTATTAGTTTTTTTTGGACAGGAGTAGACATTCAACATGAGCATTGTGGAGTGTAAACAAGAACATTATGATAGATCAGTATCTAATGAAAATAATAAAAGACCATCTTTTAGAAAATGGTGCTTTTTGTTTTGAAATGATTAAGTCACCGATTCCAAGAAAAATAACCAATTAAATAACCGATTCTACTGAAAAAACAACAGTAAAAAACTTGTTGTAGGAAATTACGTGTAAAAATAAAAAGTAAAAGTTGAAACTTTAAGTTGTGTATTTTAAAACCATTAATTGCTTTGGTGTCTGTTTTGCAACAATATGGAACTTAACTTCTGAACGGCCCTCGTAGATGCATTTATTTGTACACAATCTTCCTTTTCTCTACCACTTTACATACACTTTCTTGTGATGTACGAGTATATACATGTTTATAATCAACCTAAATTATTGAACAAAACTAATGGAACATTTGTAATCTATTAAAGAAAATCCCCAATTTTCACAATAACAAAATACATCTATGATATTTTAAAGTGTTGTCTTTGTGATGTATTTTCTTGCTGTGTAAATTAGAAGTTGTGTGTTATTAATTTAATAAGTGTTTGTGTACATCATTATTTTAGAGTTCTTTTAGACCCATTTAAAAAAATGTTTACTATTTTACAAAATATGTATGGTGTATCAAAGTCCATGAATTTTAACTCTCAAATATAATTATTCAACAATTTTTTAACAGAACTTGTTGGGCCAATAATAAAATTTTTGCACATAAATCAAATATTCTGATCTAATGAACCCAATTTGGTCCTTAGATCTAACTTTAGACATATACATGTGCTTTATTGTTGCCACATGTGTTACATGTAAAAAACAAATTTATTAACATTTTTATTTCGAAAGCTATTTTTGATACTTATAGGGCCATTTTTGAAAATTGTTAAAAACCTTTGGTGATTTGAAAATAATATTTTAAATTATTTTCTTTTTATTTAACTAGTAAAAAAAATATTTTTTTTGATCATTTTAATATTTTATCACTCTTTTTTGAGCATTGTGGACCCAATTTTGAAACATGAAATATATTACAACATATATTTAAAATATACCAATGTATCTATGTATCTGAAGAAGTTTCACTTTTAACAAATTATATTTCAGTGTTCGAGGAACAGGATATTTATCAGGTCATGTTGATGGAACGATCGTACGTTATTATGTGACAGATGATACTGCTATGGAACAACAGGTAATGTATTTCAACATACGAGTTATTTACAAATCAAATCCATCTTTATCATCAGGAACAATGATATTTCAATTATATGTCAAACAAACAACTTAATAAATATCAATCAATAAGATTAAGTCAAACAACAAATATGAATATATAATAACAAGGTTCAGATGGTTTCAACAGGTTTATTACTGAAAGAAAAATATGATATATAAACTAAATAACAAATAAACAAAACAACAAATTCAAAGTATTAATATCCCTTTAAATTTAGACTTCGTTATTTAAAAAAAATTATCCCTCTACTCTTCGATTATATGGGTATATTTTTTTAACGCATTGTGTTGGTATACAGTGTTTTTTTACTGTTCTCATTATTACAATTTGTAAAGATTTTATATGTAAGTGTTTTATTTCATCAGGTAGGCTGTTATACAAACTAAATGAGTTAATTCCAAAACTCTTCAACGTCACATAATAACAGTGGTGGCTCATAATACAGTAATAACAACAAATATTTATAAAAAACATACATTTGGAATTTTCATTAATTGTTTTCTATCCAATTACAAAATAATAATAATAATAATAATAATAATAATAATAATATCAAGGAGCAATGTGGCGATTTTCACAATAAGGAAAACAAAGAAACCAAACTAAGTGTGCAATAAATCTAGTTATGTTTATTATATTACCCTGTTGTACATTTCAATGACATAGTTACCATCCTCAGAAGATTATAGTTAAACTGATATACACTAAAAATAAACATAAAGCTAATTGTCAAGTAGCTTCCTTGTCCCAATCAAGTCTTGTCTCAATAAACTGACTGGAAGGGTCAAAATGTATATATATATATATATATATATATATATATATATATATATATATATATTATATATATATATATATAAAATAAATCAACACATAAACTTTATCAAATTATACAATACTGAAATGTAACTTAGAAATCATTATTATAAATTAAATAAAACAAACAATTGAAATTTACAAATATATACCTTATAATATAAACATCAAATTATTAAAATTTAATAAAGTTCTAATTAACGGAAAAAAGTAATGTGACATAAAAAGAAAAGACAATTAAAATCAAAAATCAACTGTTGTTTTTTTCAAAATTAAGCCTTGAATTTAAATGTGTTATATTTACGGTAACTTGTAATTTTAATTAGCACAGACAACAAAAAATAATTATAAAACACTGGCGTAAAAATAAGAAAGATACACAAATGATTACACAGGGATCTATTCTCTATGATTAGGTTCTTGCTTTTAAAAACTCATTCTGTAACAATAACACTGTTAAAATAAAACTAAAGGTTACTGGATTAGACACACTTAAAAACATGCAGGGGGATTGGGTGGCGGAGGTTCATACAATTAAAAAAAAAAAAAAAAAACTCCATTACTGTACAATTAAAATGCGCTCTGAGAAAACTTCTGTTAACTCAACATAAATATTATCTTGAACATTTTTTTAGAAACATTTTTATGTTCTTCTCCTGTTTCATATTGGGCTCATTATATATACAAAAAATTGTACAAATTTACCCAACTGAGATCAATTGCTTTTATTAATGTGCTTCACAGACTGCATGCTGGTGAGAAGGTCGCTGGGTTGTTTTTAGACTTATCAAAAGCTTTTGACCTTGTTTCTCATGATATCTTGCATGATAAGTTTTATGATTATGGTGCACATAAGCTTCTGTCATCTTTTTTATAAAGTAGACACCCATGTACAGAAATTATGTATCTTAAATTATGTACTCCTCTGAATTGAAAAAAATTAAATCAAATTCAGGATTAGTTAAAAATGACGTTCCACAGGGCTCAATTTTGAGAACTTTTCTGTTCATTCTTTATATAAATAATTTCCCTCAATTCTCCCAATATAAATTGGTGTCATCCATAATACCTGCTCCTCCGTTGCTAATTCGTTGAACATTATTTTTTAATTAATAAGCCAAGATTGAATATTGGCAAAATGATTGTAATTGATATTAGCTTTAATGATAACAATAGTGTTTGTCCCTCAATGTTCAATTTTACACTTTATAATAAATTAATTTCTGCTATAAAGTGTGTAGTACATTTTTGGGATTTGTTGATGGACAGACGTCTACCCTGGACAGACCATGTAGAAATTATTAGATATTTGTCTTGTTATGTTGATGGTAATATATTGAAAATAATATATGATGTTGTCTTCCCATTTTCATCTTATGGTGTCGAAATTTGGAGAAGTGCATCTTATATGGTTATTGTACATATGAATAGAATTCCGATGTTACAGAAGAAGCCTTTTAGGATTATATTTAATTGTGGTTAATTTATGTTTGTAGGCCATTATTTATAAAACCCAGAATACTTACCATTTTTGTATGATTATATAAACTGTATTGTTCTTTGCTAATTATGCCACCATTATTTACTTGTAGGGTAGAGTTGTAGTTCACCCAGTGCCTCCGTATGCCTTAGCTTGGACTACAGGATATATCCTTGCTGCAGGTTGTGACCGAAGGGTTACCCTTTATGAAAGGGATGGTCGAGTTAATAAACATTTTGATTACAACCAAGAGAAAGAATTTACGGTGGCATGTTGTAGTCCTAGTGGCCAAGCTGTTGCCATCGGAAGTTTTGATAGGTATGTCTGATATTACGAGTATTTTTACTATGTTACACAATATAAGGTAGGGGATTTGTAATGTGCATCTTGAGGCGTCTTTAATTTTTCTAGAGTACGAGTTTATGCTTGGAGTCCACGTAAAAGTATCTGGGAGGAAGAACCAGCAAAAGAAATACCTGATTTGTATACAGTAACAGCCTTGGCATGGAAGAGAGACGGGTCTCGAGTTGCTTGCGGTGCTTTGTGTGGCTCAGTTGAAATTTTTGAATCTGTTCTCAAGTGAGTATAACGTTAAATTATTGTAAAACTTCTATATTGAAGTTCATAATTAACAAAATCGTATCACGATTTTATCTCATCTCAATAATGATTCTTTTAAATACGATATGAGGCTCATCCTACATTTCTTTCAAAAGAAATAACATAAATATTTCTGTAAACTTGAGAAGCAATATAGCCAGTTGGTTTGCCATTCACACATTTCAAACTTCTATGAATATTCAATTTTTGGTTGTAATTTAAAATGATATTATGACAATCTGTTAGATATAGTTATTTGTAAAGTTTTTATTTATATAGGAGAACTGTTTGGAAGAATAAGTTTGAGATGACTTACGTTGGACCTAGTCAAGTGTTGGTAAAACCTCTGAACAGTGAAGCACGAGGTGTAATACTGAAGTCACAGTTTGGACATGAGATTGATGATGTTAGAATCATGGGTGCTGACAGATATCTGGTTGCAAGGACACCTGATACCATTCTATTAGGTATTATGCTAACGAATAACCATTTAGATTATAATTTACATAATTATAATATAGACTGTTTCATTGGATCTTTATATGAACTATAATGTGGTACACTAGAGTTTATTTTCTGACATGAACAAACTGAATTGAGGTTTTATTAAGAAACATAATGATTTTATATCCTTCTATTTTAAACAATATTTGATTTAAACATAACAGCTACAAGGCTAGTAGGAGCTAAGCGATGGTTTGATTTAAAAATGTGTTCCTCTTTAGCAAGTTAGCAAGTACCAAATATTTTCGTAGTATGAGTGAACAAGTTTGTGCATATTTTTTATAATAATTTTCACTTGAAATCTTGTTGCGCAATAGGTGACCTCCATCGTAACTTACTGAGTGAAGTACCTTGGCCAGATTCTGGCAGAAATGAAAGATTCTACTTTGACAATCCCAATGTGTGCCTCATCTTCAATGCAGGTGAACTCAGTCTGGTTGAATATGGAAATAATGAAATACTGGGATCTGTAAGGTATGTTTAGAAAGTTCTTTAATTTCAGGCAGTTTTTTCTTAATTAAATAATACAAAGTTCAGCGTCTAGGTTGAGTTATAAATGATACTTAAGTATACAGTAAGTTTCATTGAGATAAATATTTGACTTCCACATTTTTTAAAGCTACATAATACATATTTTATAGAGTGTGTAACTTACGTGCTTCTAATTCTAGCAAGTGTAGTGTAACAAACCAGACAGACAAATATTGGGTCTCCTCCAGATCAGTTACTCCATCCATGTTAATATGTTTACTCCAACTAATATTTTCTGGAGTTGATTAAAAACCGATCTGACACAGTATATATGAATGTATATTCATTCCTTGTTGAATGTCCATGTTTAGGTCACCCCTTATTGAATTTATATGGATGAGGTAAACACTTTCCAGTGCAACATGTTCTATTTGACACGTACTCCATCTTGTTGAAAGAAGTGGTACTTGCGCTCACCATCAGTCATTAACTGTAGGACTTTTTAAGAATTGGTATAATTTTGAATTAATAGCCTTGTTAAAAAATATTGGCTGCGTAATAAGATTACCAAAAACAGCACACTGCATACAGATTTTTCATCATGAAAAAGTTTCTCATGCAGCTGGATTGGATTTTCTGTGTATCAATTCTTGGTGTTTTGTGAATTGAAAAAAGATAGCACCATGTTTTGACAGTCATAAAATACAGTATCAGGTCTATTTCACTTTTATAGCAGTAGTGGCGGTTTTATTTTCTTCTCTCTATATGAACTTAATGCATTAAGTTCAACTATTATAAAATTAAAAGTTAAAACTTATACAAATTTTGCAAATTTCTACAGATAAAAATAACAAAATCTTTAACTATAGTATGTAAAAGTGAGCAATTATCTTGTTTTTCTTTGTACAGAACTGAATTTATGAACCCTCATCTAATTAGTGTACGTTTGAATGAAAGAAAACAATTGAATGCACCAGAAGACAACAAAAAGCTAGCATATCTCCTAGATCTTAAAACTATATGTATTGGTAAGTTATGTTTGTATTTCTTAAATCTACATCTTTTAAAATACTGTAATTAGTAAAACACTATTGTGGAGACATTTTATTTCCTACTGTTTGTTAAAAGGCAAAAAACCTCACGGTATCACCTTATAAAAAAAAGGAAGAAATGAACATAAAATAAAGACACTTGAATACCTTAATAGTGTCAGAGTTGGAAGAGAGTTATTCAAGAGAAACAAAATAGAAAAGATGGATCTAACCCAAAACTACATAAAAAAGTGCAGATCCAGCTAGAGTCCCTCGGTGTTGGATCCTATAGTGAGTGCTGAAGGATGCGGAGTCATTAACAAACATAATAATTTCAGCTTTTCCCAGTGACCCAAGTGTCCTCCGTTAATTTAGGTTAGGTTAGGTTATAACTACTAATATTTTGGATATACCCCACACCTTGTCCATAGAGAATTACGTATTTAATAATTTCTCTGGCAAAATGATGTTGCTGAAGTTGTAACAAATGTTACATAGCCTAAAAAAAAGTTTGCTATAATTATGTAGCATTGTTTTAAGAACAGTATATTTTTAAGAGATTTTTCATATTAGTTTCATTATGGTGGATTAATATTACAATGTTAAATATTATATGACCAAGAGTTATACGTTGTGCAAAATGTATTTACAATATAGTATAACCAAAACTTTGGTTATGAACATATTTTAGATTTAATCTCTAATGGTGGAGCATAAATGACAAAATTGGCAATATGTACAGAATTTTTTCGCCTCAAAAAGTCCTAATAATAAATTCCATAATGATATACCACCTATAAACAAACTATATTATCTGTTTTATTTTATGTGTTATAGTAATTTGTGTTATACTCTATTCTTTATTTCGCTTATTCTTTCTTTTATTTTTTCTTCTTTTAATATTTTCACTTGTTCTCCTATTGGTTTCAGTAGCTAAGGTTTTTGAAAAAAGTTATTTGTAACATAATTCTATATTTTCTAGAGAGTAAAAATATTCTTTTTGCCAATCAGTCTAAAAGAAATAAATTAACATTGCCAACTGCTGTTTTCAGTTGATCTTGTATTTGGAATGACTCTCCTTACGATATCACATGACTCAAAGATTGACTGGTTGGAATTGAATGAAACAGGACACAAGTTATTATTCAGAGATAAGAAAATGCGACTCACACTTCTAGACACTCGTACATCGCAGCGCCATGCTATTCTTAGTTACTGTACATTTGTGCAGGTCAGTTTATTTGTATTTAAAGTTGTATATTCAGAGAGTGTAATGTAATTTGAATATTTTTACCTTAGTGTAGAATTGAAAGTACATTACATTAATTGTCAAATGTAATTACTCCATATTAATTGTTACAATTAATAAATTGACCAAAGCTAGTTAGTGTATTTTAGAAAATTTAATTATGAATTAAATAGTATTTAACTACCGAATTACAACTTCTACGAATAGTTTTCTGAATAGTAGGGCTCAATTTGTATGTTTTAACGCTTTCAAAACATTGTTTTTTTTTTAAATTCAATATAGCTAGTGTCTAATGTGTGATGTGACACATAACAATATGGATAGACCAAGAACCAACATTAATAATATGACATCTACCACTTAAGAAAACTACTCACCGAGAGAAATAATAAAAAGTTAATGCTTTATGTGTGGCTTGCTTTTTGCATTGTGATCGTGATTTACTGTTTCTTAGAATCATAGTGGTAGTATATATTATGCTGTATCCATCGATGTATATAAACTCTGGAATACTTAAATCCTTGCCTTATCTGAAATACCAATCTAAACTTCACATCTGATTGGACAGTCCAAGTCATTGAAAGCTTATACAATTTGAATACTTTTTTACTTTACTCTATTTAATTGATGTATATATTATTATGCGTTATACGAAAGTTATATCATGTTCTAGAGGAAATTACAGTAAACAAAACTGTTTAAGTGAAGTGTATATAATAATGTATGTGATATTTTTTGGTAACGCTATGTAACTCAAAAATGTTTTAATACATGAAAATAAAAATATAAAACCAGCAAGTTTAAAAACTTCATGTAAAAAAAAAAAATTCAAATTTTCTTTTTCTTTTAATCTATTTTGTTTTTTGAAACAATTTTTTACTATGCCTCGTTGACAGCATTATATTAATACTTTGGAGCATTCGCTTTATTTCTTCCATTTGAATCAGACAGAAACTGTTTTGATATGCCACTATTTGAAATCATAAAATAAAATTAAAAACTGTGTACATAGATCATATTGTGTCGTCGCAAAGGACCTGATTCTTAAATTTCATAGGGAGCAGCACAACTCAGTTAGTTCAGGAATGTGCTTATTAAATCATAGTTGGAATTAGTTGATCATCAAAGGTTGTGGTAGTTTGGGCCTTCTCATAACATCCCTTCTCATTGCTTGCTCAAAAAGGTACTGCTAAAATTTAAACCCCAAAATAGTAAATTTGGATTATTAAAATAGATTGATGTAAAAACCTCTGTTTAACATTGTTATGTTGACTCTATAGATTTTTAAATTAAATAATTTTTTTCAACTTTAGCCTGTGTACTATATCAATGATTGTAGATTTAAAAACTAATGTTTAACTCATTTCTTTCTATAAACAAGCCACAAGATTGTATTATTTGATTTGTTTTAGTGGGTGATAGGCAGTGATGTGGTGGTTGCACAGTCTAGGAATAATGCTTGTATCTGGTACAATATCGATACACCAGACAGAATAACCAACTTCCCAGTGAGAGGAGAGATTGTAGATGTTGTTAGAGCAGATGGTAAAACTGAGGTAAAGTATAACACATTTAATACACAACAGAGGAACAAACAAGACCACACAGACCTTCAGTAGCCTGGCAATCCCGAGAGAACCTAACCTAACCTAACCTAACCTAACCTAACCTAACATAACATAACATAACCTAACCTAACCTAACCTAACCTAACCTAACCTAACCTAACTGGATCTATACTTTTTTCATGCAATCTTTAGTTAGATCCTTCTCTTTCATCTTTTCTATCATATCTCTCTTGACCAACTCTTGTTCGTTGCTGACCTTGATGCTAATAAGAGTATTCGAGGACCAGGGGGGGTCTTTATTTTAAATTCTTTTCTTCTTTCTTTTATAAGGTGATGAACCGAGAGGTTATCTTGTCGTGACACCTTTTACACAACAAGAACAAAAAATAAGACCACAGTAATAATAATTTACACCAATTTGAATTACTATCGCATTATCATAATTGATGGAATTGTTATAATTCTATTAATTATATATACCATAAAATAAACAGAAACAAATTGTTACTTTGTAATTATTATAAATAATGTTCTTTGTTTACATATCACTTTAAATAATTAGTCATGCCGCATACATTGTAATTGTAGCCAGTCATTGTTGTATATGAATTTTTCTTTTACTAGGAAGTCATTTGGCTCTATTTACAATCTTGTGACTGTAGTTGGTATAGTGTTTTTATAAAAGCATACTATACTCTGTTCATTTGGTGGTAATATAAATTATTGACTTCAGCAACTATGGTTGGGTGTAAACTTATGGCTTTGTATTAATATATATATGCAGAAACAAGCTGCTTAAAATTAACCCTTCCCACGCGGCAAACGAGTATAGCCGCAATGGAGCGGATAACGGCTATACTCGCAGTCTCATTAGTCTGATAGGCGACGACCTCCGTGTTTGCATTCGAGCAACAGAAGTATTGTTTTTATAGATCTTTCATAGTTTTTAGTTTGGATTTAACATTACCTTGAATTTTTATATAGGCTATTATTTCACAATATAATTGTTCCAGTTTACAAAAATTAATAAAAACCATTTATTTTTGCAATTTTTTACTATTTTGTTGTATGTAATAAGAAAATGTTAAATGTAGCTGAAAACCAATGATGACATTTTTTAAAAAATTAACCTTTCACATACAAAACGAAAACAAAAATTAACTTTGAAAAAAAAAAATTTAAAGTTATTTCAGCGTTGAGGTGAAATAAGGCAAATTTTATTCAGCGTGCGAAGGGTTAATTCTTATTAATTGATATAGACATTAGAGGAATGAAGTTAGTGTTTAAAAACCACTTCAACTGCCATTTTAAAATTTACCAACTCATACATTTTTTCACTTAAGTATTTAACATCACAGTAGAAATTAACTTTTTCATTATAAAAACTCCACTATTCACCTCTATTCAAAAATTTCTATTATTGGTTTCCTTTAATGATGCAAGTTTCCCATACCATTTCTAGCTTACTCTCACTTGTCCTTTGCTGCTATCATTTTCCTCTTGCATAAGAGTTCATTTCAATTCAACATAGTATTGTTAAAGAGCTTGTTTGTCACATAAAAAAAAAAAATTTAACATTATGTGTTTGGCTATTATTTAAAATGAAATAAACCCAACTCCAAATTAGTGTTTTATGATGATGAGAATAAAGGACAAAGATGTGAAGAGAGCGTGGAGCGAGAAGAAAAGAAATATTGTAAAAGGAGATTGATTACAGAAATAGTTGAAATAGAAGGAAAGGAGAAATGCAGATGAAAATTTGCATAAAGTTATCTAGCAAAGCTCTAAAAAGTGATCTAGCATTTTGATTAGGGTATCAAATTAGCTGGTTGACATTGTTTTATAACATTTTTACTGACATTTTTGTGAATAGATTTGTTTTCTAGATAAAATTTTATATCGCAAGAAGATGATTTTGTAATGAATATTTTTCTGGAGGTGTATTTTTTTTTTGTAGAAGTAAAAATCTGTGGCAGAATTTTATTTTACTGTAAAACGGTTAACTAGGAAGATTCTAATTTATGATATAAAGTCAATGAAAAAAAATCTTCATTAATAATAATGAAGTCAAGAGCCTCAACAATTCATTTTCTGGTTTGTTAACTTTACATAAACAAGTTGAAAAACTCTAGAGAAGGTAACCTCCACGATAGCAAAGCAATATAAAGCAGTCCAATTTAGGGTAAAAAAAAAAAAAAAGTTTCAGAACAAAATTACCTGCTTTCGTGAATTTTTATTTGAATTTTTAACAGATTTCTTCCCCCCATTTAGAAATAAAATTAGAAAACTTAATCTTTGTTTGTTTGTAGAAAAGAAGTATTTTCTGTAAAGAGTAAAAGTTAATATATCATATTGGTTACAGATATTAACACAAGATGGTACTCATCAACTTGCATATGAATTGGATGAAGGATTGGTTGAATTTGGCACTGCAATACACGACAGTGACTTTGGTCGTGCTATTTTATTCCTAGAGAACTTGCCTAAAGGTCCTGGAAGTCCGGATGCTGATGGGATGGTCCGGATGCTGATGGGATGTGGCAAAATCTGGCAGAGATAGCATTACAACTACATAACCTAAGAGTTGCGGAGAGATGTTATGCTGCTTTAGGAGATATTTCTCGTACACATTACTTACGTGAAACTCTTCGAATAGCTCAGGAGTTTGCTAAAGAAAACGGTATGGTAATAATGAAGTACTCAAATAAATTGATTTATTTTATTTTAAACATTTAAAGCAGTGCTTTATTATTATATATTATTATATATTATTGACTACTACCGACTAAAATGTTTTTCATTAAAATTTAATAATATTTTGTATAGCATGAGACACTGCCAGCCGTATATTTTCACAATTTTTTATAGAAAAAATTGTATTAATGTATGTTATAGTTAATATAATATGTTGTATATCCTTACTTACTTCTTACTTCTTAGTACGGGCGTCCAGCAACAATCGTAGCCGATGGCCCGATGTCCAATGTACGCAGCACAAGCAAGCTGCCAATGTTTTCTTGTACATGGGACTTTCTCTTGGAAAACTAATGCTGGTGTTCAGTTCACTGTAATTACAGCTATCCAGGGGCAGGACGAGGACCAACCAGCTCACCCCCTAAAAATATATATCCATAAAAATATTTATTCAATGTTGTAGAAGTTTGAGGAATAAACAGAAAGTAAGATTCATTTAAATATTAACGCTGCAGTGTTGCAGTCAGGATGTTGTTTATACGTGCCTAGCTGTTGATTCATCTGAAAAGCACTGATACCATTGTCAAACTTTTAAGCAACACGTATGCATCATGCTGTGTTTTTATGTTGTTTAAGGATGAGAAATGCAGTCTGTGATCCGTTTCTTGGATGAAAAGAGAGGCTAAAATTCATCATTAAATTTATAATGTTTTTGAAAACATACAGTTACTAATGATTTAGTGGTATGGATGATGGTATGAAGTTCATAAAAATATAAACAATGATGAATGGAGAAGGTCTCTATTTTTCCTGAATGAAGATTTTCAATATGTTGTTAAACAGAAGAATAAAGAGAACAGGAGACTCACCAATCACTTTCTCCACATTTTACACAAGTAATCACAACATTGTGTCTAACAAAATGCAATACTGGAAATTTGTGCACGCTGGTTGCCAAAGATGGTTTTCAGAACACCATAACATCAAATTGTAGGCCACTGCATTGGTCTATCTAACACAATACAGAGAGCAAGGGGACAACTCCTTAAGCTGTATATTCACAGGGGACAAGACGTTGGTGTGTACGCAGCTCCTATATCAAAGGACTGTTTCTGATGTGGAAGGATACTTTTATTGCCATCAAAGATGAACAGACAGTTTCTCAATAATATGTGTCTCAAAGCTTCGCAATCGATGCAGATGTCTATTGTGAAATGCTTAAATAAAATGCATCTTAAAGTTCAGATTAAATTACTTGATACAGTAGAACGTTGATAATCCGGATTAATTGGGACCGGACCCCATCCGGATTATCAAATTATCCGGATTATCGAAATTACATTAAAAAACGACACGCACTATTTGAGAAAAAAAGTTTTTAAAATTGTATTATTTTCTATCAACGACCACTCCCCTTCTCCTCACTCCTCCTTGCTTTGCGCCATTCTCCCGTCGCCCACTCTAAAGTAAGGAGCTTAGTGCCAAGGGCAGAAGGTACGCAATTTTATTTCTTGCTAGAGACGAATCCGGATTATTGACGGTCCGGATTTTTGACCTCCGAATTATCGACGTTCTACTGTATGTTTATTCCAGTTGTGCTGAGTTATGACGATGCCTGCTCACATTCTGTTGTCACACTACAATCCAATCCCCCCCTATATCCCAGACTTTGCACAAAGCAATTTTCATTTGTTTCTACAGCTAAAATCCTTCTTTCCTGACCGGTAGTTTCACGAAGATAAAAGGTCAAACAAGTTATTAACATGTGATTTTCATCACATTGCAGAATTCTTCTTCTAATGCTGTAACAAAGATATATTTTGAATTTTTGTTTAAGATTTAAATGAGGGATATATGCACTCGTCCAAGGGTTAATAATTTGTTTGTTTTCACATTGTAATATATGGTAATGTGGATGGAGTTAATAGGTGGAGATGGAATGGACTGTCCAGAAGTCTGGGTGAGGATGGCTTTACTTAACAAACAGTTCAGTACTGCCGAAGCTATATATCTAGGACAGAATCAGCTGGAACAAGCTTTGGAGATGTATCAGAAGCTGCATAAATGGGATGAAGGTAAGTCATAAAAAAACCATGAGTATTAATTAAAACATTTTAAATTCAGTTCATAATTAAGGACTCTGGTGGTTATAGAAGCTAAAAAGCAAAGAGACTCGAAAAGTTCTCACAATATCATTTAGTAATGATCTTTTGTGATATTACAATATGGGGTGTGTCACGAAGAGGTTGCTATTTTTTAATTAATGTGCCCGTCACATGGAACACTACAAACTTGACACTTTACAGATGTGTTACATAAATATGTAAAAAAAAAAGACGCGAGAGTTTCATTTTTTTTATGGTCAATCAAAACAAAATGGCGGAATAACAAATTAATGGTATGTTATCACTAAAATTATTTTATTTGATAACCATTACAAATTTTTGATTTGCAGATAACATGACATTGTGTAAAATTTAATAAAGAAAGGTAAAAGAAAATAACAGTAATAAATTATTAATGATCCAAAGTTGATCTTTATTCGAATTGATCTCCATCAATAGCTATGGACTGATAGCAACAAAAGAAAAAAGAGTCATAAGTGCTTCTGAAAAATTGCCGAGGTATCAACAGTAATTCCTCTTCAATCAGCCTCATTAATTCATCATCTGTTGCTGTAAGGTGAGAATAAACTTTTTTTTTTCAGAAGCCCGATAGGAAAAGTTGTAAACAGTCAAGTCTGGGGATCTTGGAGGCCAGTCCATGAAGTAGCTGCCATAATGAGGAGGAGCTTTGTCCTGTGGAAAAAACATCCCTCATCTCTGGCTGAGTAAGATGAGGAACTATGTAATCAGTTATTGTTATGCGTATCTGTCTCCAGTCATTGTCTGGTGAGATATGTCATACAACAAAACACCATTCTTGATGATGGCACCCCAAACAGATATGCCTTTTGATTTCAAGCCCTCCTCATGTAAGATATGTGGATTTGATATATTATAATAATTAGAATTAAGTCTGCTTACAGATCCTGTTCAGTAAAATGTAGCTTCATCTGAGAATACAATTCCTTCATACCACTCGGCATTTTCATCAAACTTTTCGAACCTTCGAACAGAATTCCACCCGTTTGTTTGGATCATCTTCCAGCAGTCTGTGAACTAAATGTGAATTATAAAAATTTATTTTGTTGTTTTTCTTGGCATACCTTTGAAATAACGACTTTGGTATCCCAGTAGGGGATGGAACTTTTCCAAGTGAATTAGGCCCATTTGGAGATTTCAGTAAAGTAGCACATGCAAGCTCTTCATTTTCTGTGTTAGAAAATCTATGGTATTTTGACACTGATCCGGTATCTAGTATCATAATTTTTCATTTGGGCTATTTCCACAAATGGGTAGGTTCTTTGAAAACACCTTATCACTTTATATTAATTTTCAAAAGCAATGGCCCAGAACAACATTTTACTTTTTGTCCAATTGAAAAATTCAATGTTTCAAGGGTAGATATCACACATAATCTGATTGAATGCAACAACTAAACTGTTTCGTTATTGTATCTTAACAAAATGATAGCTGACCAAGATTCACCAGATGCCAATACACATTTTAATTCCACTGTGTTGTGGGAGGAAGTGGTTTTATCCACAAGATTAATGTTATTTTTATTATTCCGCCGTTTTGTTTTTATTGACGGTACAAAAATAAAACTCAGGGGTACTTTTTTTAAATATCTATGTAACAACTTTAAGTGTCAAGTTTGTAGACGAGAGGAGACAAGACAAGAGGAGACGAGACGAGATGAGATGATAGGAGCGGAGACGAGAGGAAACGAGATGAGACGAGACGAGAGGAGATGAGAGGAGACAAGACGAGAGGAGAGGAGAGGAGAGGAGATGAGACGAGACGAGAGGAGACAAGAGGAGACGAGAGGAGATGAGACGAGTTATGTCCAGGATATTAATTAAAATATAGTGACCTCTTCGTGGAACACTCGGTATATATGGCTTAGATATCGTTTTTTATCACACAAGTTAGATCCCAACTTTATGCAGACTTTTTTCCCAGCGTATAATTAATTAATTCAATGAGATATTTCTTTAATAATTTATTATAAAAGATAGTATTTGATAATTTTGTTTGCTGCATGGACAGGATGCATTCTATTTTAGGATTCAAGTGTATATGATGGATATATCCATCAAAACTATTAAAAACATTGTTTTTACGTTATAATAGTTTTAAATTGTTTTACACACATATTACGAACAATTATGATATGTTACGGCTCTTTATTAGTAGAGATAAAGTTTTTGGTTTGTAAGAAGGTTCTTACCTCTGTGTCAACTGTTGTTTTGATTGGCACGCTTAGTGGGATAACAAATATGTTTAGAGGGAAAGTGGTAGAGTTTACGTAAGGTTTTAGTTTTGTTTAGTATTCTGTATTATTATTTGACAATGTCTTTTAATGTAAATGGTCCTGATTTCTTGGACAATATATTATTGAATAAAAGTTTTTCAGAACAGATATTTTTGAATAATAGTAACAATAATGATCAAATGGATATTGATGGTAGTGAAGTTTATCCTATTTAATAAAACTTCTTTTTATAATTTGCTTAGTAGTCTCGCCTAAAGAAAAGACTTAACTTTTTTAATTTTATTATAGACTAATGACCGATATATCTGCAAAAGCACTATATATCTGACAGATATATCAAATTTTTTTTAGAATAGAACACAAAATTATTTCAAACATTTGCTTCTAAACCGATTCTACCAAAAAAAAAAAGTAAAATTAAAAAAAAAAAGTTCATCCAGTAAAAATCTATGCGTTTATTTGGGCCCACCTTGAAAGAATTAATTCGACCATTTATCACTTCAGTTGTTGGTTTGTTACACAGTTACAGCAGATACCAAATTTATTATAAAATCAAGGAATATAGGTCTTTGCAACTAGAATGAAAAATGTATGTGTCAAGGTATTTTAATTATTAATTATTGTTTTAAAATGATGACCTCTCGCTATTAGTCTATGTTTTTTTTTCAAATTTAGAATGATAGAATATTGACAACTAATTGACAAGTAAAAGAATTTGCTTTTTATTTATAACCATGCTATTGATTGATTCCAGCTCTGGCTTTGGCAGAGATGAAGGGTTATTTAGGACTTGAGGAATTACGTGCTAAGCATTTACAATGGCTAATAGACACACGACAGGAAGAGAAAGCTGCAGAAATAAAAGAAAAATCGAAAGATTACTCAGCAGCTCTTGGTTTGTACCTTAAAGCTGGGCTGCCTTCGCATGCTGCTAGGTACGTTTAACATAATACAAGGTATTTTACAAAATTATTGTAATCACAATTATTACATTTTAAATTCTTTGAAAAAATTTTAAAGACATATATTTAAATGCACTATAAATATATAAAACAAGTTGATGGATGCCATCATGGTACTTACCCAGCCTGATTATACAATGTAATAAAACAGATCCTCTAAATGTAATGTCCAAAAGTTAATTTCTTGGGCCTTGTAAGAAATATTAAAGTGTTTGGTAGATCAAGGGGTCCTAAACAGGGTGTTTGTTTAAAACAGTTGTTACACAGATTTTTTGAGCCTTTCAATTTTGTATATATATATTACAACTTTAGTGACTTCAGCCCCTTTAATTTGTCTTTATAAAGAAATGAAGAATGCTCTATTAGTGTCAGCTTCGGAAAATAACAAGTGTTGTCAAGAAAGACCTGATAAAAAAGATAAAAGAGAGGTATTTAACCTGAGACTACATGGAAAAAGGTGTAGATCCAGCTAAGAACCTTAGGATTTGGCAAGCCTGTACCCACTATATGTGATACCCTGTGGATTTAAATAAAAAGACAATAATTGTATTCAAACTATTTCTTCACGACTGTCTGATACAGATCTAAACAGACTTTATTAACGAAATCAATTAAGTGGGAGTCCACTCACCAAAAATCAAGTATTCCAGTCTCCTACATGTTTGGTAACTCCACTTTGAGCAAGTCTGAAACAGTCTACGCATGTTATTGGACATCAAACTTAGCTTCTGGCCTTATGTTGATAAAATTTGTAACAAGGCCTCTCAAATGACAAGGTTTCATCCAAGAGACAAGCGAGGGATGTTAAAGATTTTGTACCACTTCTGCATCAGAAGTGTTCTGCAGTATGTATCTGTAGTATGGTCAAATTAGAATTCATACGCATCCTTTTGTGAAGTTTTGTTTAAAAAATGTGCCATCTCCACTATTGACAGTATAGAAAACAGATTCCTCAAAATGATATAAGTTTTCTTTACAAGATAGTGAGGTCCAAAGTCAACTCTCCTGCTTTACTGCACAAAATTCAATGTTCTACCATGACTGCTATGAACATTTCCAACTTTTACATCACCAGTCACACGATTGACTGACTTTTCAAATCCGACATCATGAGCAGAATGTGTAGGAATTGGAAAGATAAACTGTACAGCCTTGATTTATTCAATTGTAAACTCTATTGCTTACTATTTATTTATAGTTTATTTATATCTCTTATAGTATTATATGGATCTTATTGTAGCCTACTTAGACCACAACTGTGTGGGAATTTGCTGTTGTTGTTGTTGAAAAGATATGTTAATTTAAAATTTTGTTTTGTTTGTTTGTTTATTTATTTCCCCAACTTTATATTGTTATTGTTATCAATAATGAAGATGTTAAGTTTTCAATAATATTTATATTTTTTTAAGATTCAGACAGTAGAAGTGCTATCTAATATCTGATAGAATTCAGTATATAAAATTGATTAGTATGTTCCTATTAAGTTACTAGTGTAGTCATTGAGGAAGGGGAGTAGGGGGACTATAGAGGGGGAGGTGATAAACACTAATCATGTGCTGGGGGTCTGAGACCAGAAGGGCCAGACCAAATGTTTTAAGATATGTATACTTTTTTGGAAATCGATTTTTTAACATACTACAGTGAGATTCTTATATTCCAAAACTATATTTATTTTTAATGTTAATTACAAATCTAAAAAAGAGGTGCAGAATATTATTAATATGTTTGGAAATTCCTTGTATAGATTAGTTCAAAGTGTGCCTGAACTTCTTAGTAATGAAGAGATTGTTTCTCATGTAGTAGCAGCACTACTTAAGAGTGAACATTACCAACATGCTGGACAACTGTACGAAGCTATCCATCGAGTTGATAAAGCATTAGAATGTTATCGTAGAGGTCATGTTTATCCAAAGGCCGTAGAACTTGCAAGATTTGTTTCCCCTAAAGGTAATCACTAGTTTTTTATTTACATGAGTTACTGTGGTGATCAGTTTGTTTACATTTTTTGTTTCAGAAATAACATTAGAGGATTAAAGATTAAATGTAAGAGTTGCCTACTACATTAGATTTGCTTGGGGTAGATTTCTCTGTACCAACCTGAAGTATATTTCCACCTGTACCAACCTGTTGGGGGTAGATTTCTTACATGCCAACCTGAGGTTTATTGTGTCTCATTGTTTGCTTACTTTAGACAGTCAGAACCCTCTTGTGACATCTAGGATTTTCCACCTATGTAAGCATTTTATTCATCTGGCTGCTGGATTCTAAAGAGAATTTTATGCCTTTTCGTTGCTCTAGCATCTAAAAAAAAAGTAAATAACAAACTCTGTCCACAGAGACAATATGACTTTCTTAAAAGAGGTTATTTACTGTTAATAGGTGTTTCCTGAAATGTGCTGTATCTAGTTATAAATGCGACATCTCTTCTGAGTTGTTCTCGATTTAGTATATGCTTAGTATCTGGCCAGGTGTCACCCACCATTTTTGGTGTTGGTTCTTTCTACCCCAGTTGTTTTCTGTTTAACGTGATAGAGCAGCTAATGCAGCACATTGGTTTCAGTCCCATGAAGGTTATTATACTTCTTTTTTGGCAAGGAAATCTGCCATTTCATCTCCCAGGATACCACAATGACCTGACAATCATGTTAGTTGGACTGTGTTTATGGTGGAGACAGTGGTTAACGATAAGAGGCATTCCCATACAAATTTTGCCTATGAAACACCTTATTTTTTTTACATATAATATTTACTTATTTAGCTTCCCTTTGATTATAATTTGACATTGCCATGGTAACATAGATATTGTCAACAACATAGAAATAATAACACTATACATACAAATAAACTAACGCTAAATACCCACAACAAATTTATATGTTACAACTGTTACATTAATGGGTAACAAGAAAATAAATTAACAATTTTGGTTTAAAAAACCAACAGTTATTAAGAACAACAAAATTTCAAATTTTGAATATATGATACATCAACACATACTGTTACAATTATGTATGTAAAGCCACTGTCAATTTGATCATGACATCTTAAAACATTTGGTATAACATTAAAAAAATAAAGTAGTTTTCACAAATTATCTTTATTAAAGAACATCTGGTATATATTTTGCCAGTAGATACCTTCAATTTACTATTTAAATAAAACAGACATCTAATATACATAACGGACAACAATGAAAAAGAAAGAGTGGAGTGAAAAGGAAAGCAAGATTGGCCTCTGAGTTCCAGTCGTTTATCCACAGGCATTTGAATTTTGTTTTAATCTTCGACAACAACTTTGAAATCATTTTGTTACTCAAGGTTTGGGCCCAAATTTGAATGCCACTCTATCAGCTGTTTCATTCCCAAAAATGCCACAATGACCAGTCATCCACTGTAAGGTTATTGTTTTGTTAGTTAGCTGTTGGAACAGAAGGACAATTTCCTTGACTCTAAAGTAATAGTCAGTAGGGTATAATACTGCATCATTGTGTCTAGTGGTGAGTTTGAATCAGTAAAAATCCAAATCCCCATATCTTCCACAGACAGACAATGTTGAAGAGCAGCAGACATCGCCAAAAGTTCGGTGTCCATTGAGGACGAAGAGGATGAGGTAGTGAAATATTTGTCTCTAGTCTTTGGAATATAGTAACCAGTGACTGATAAGTTTTCTTTCAAGCACACAGAGATATCTGTATCGGTATATAGAAGGTTGTTATAATTTTCTTCCTCTGAAGATAGTGCAGCTCATTTCAAGAGTTCTGGTGTCTTTGTTTTGCATCATTTTCAACACAAATATTTGACGAAGTCACTTCCAAGGAAGAATAGAGTTTGCAATTAGCCTTTTCTCTGGAATTACCTGGCCTATCCAGTATACTGTTTGGCTGAAAGTTTGCCTGTATTCATTTTCAGTGAGAACATTATGGTAAGTTGATCTAATAAATAATGTTATTGATCTGCCAGTTTGTGCTATCAATTCACATTCACAATCATGAAATAAAACTGCAAAACCCCACTACTTTCTTATGTTTCTCTCTTATTTTTGTTATTTACTATTAGTAGTTTTTCTCCACTGAGTCATCAAAAGGATCTATTGTAGAGGCGGGCATTGAACCTGGGTTCTCTCACTTGTAAATCAAGAGCCCTAATCACATTTCTAACAAAGGCCCCAATTTTTCCATATTGTTAGAACAAAAAATAACAGGTTTATATTTACTTTTTTCAATTATTAAGTTACAAATAGTTTAACTAATGTTGTCACTAATTTACAAAATTGAATCTTTTCATCAATTATTCCATTCAAAAATCACATATTTTAAATTTTAGTTTCTTTTAATTAAAAATAAACTTCTCTAATAAGTTAAAACCAATTGATATTTAATTATTCTGAGGAAAGCTAACCTTGCATTAATTTTTAAAATCTTGTAGTTATTCAGAAAAACAATCTTCATAAAAATATGACTTGGAGAGTCCATTTGTTTCACTTGCCAGTGACTCAGCCCTGCTGAATCTTGTAACTAATGTAACTAAGAATATCACATTTCCTTCCAACATCAGGTTTGAAAATTATATTTTGTATAATAACTTAGGTATTTGTCATCATAGAGGTAGGTGGTGTTGTTACCATTAGATGCAAAATTTGAATTTGGTTTTTTTTTTTAATTTTGTGTATTATAAATTGAATAACACATAAAATATAAACAAAAAACTGTTGAAAATGGCCGACATTTTGAGATTTAAAATAAGTACAGACGACAATGATGATGACAACAGACAGACAGTATCTCTAAAATCACTTTCTTGTTTTCCTGAGGCCATGATCAGTTAAAAACTGGAGGTAGAAATTTTTGCAATTACCAAACTTACCCTATACCGAGCAAGTAATACTTATAGTACAAATTAAATGATAAATTCAATATAATTATTACTTGTTCTAGAGGTGGTAATACTGGAAGAGGAGTGGGGAGATTATTTGACTTCTAATAAACAGTCGGATGCAGCCATCAGTCATTATATTGAAGCGGGTAAAACTGTCAAAGCTTTGGATGCAGCAGTCGGTTCTCGACAGTGGAAAAAAGCAGTGCAAATTATCCAGGTTAGTTTAATTAATAGCATATTATACCAAAATTTACTTCACAAGACTAGTTTAGAAGTGTGAAAATTTGTAAATTAGTAATTCCTAATAAGATAAATCCTAATTTGGTGTCAAATTTCAAGACCAAGGTCAATTTTTGGCACCAGTTTTTTCAAGTTTAGTTTTTGTAGAGTGACTTATTTGACATAATTGCTATCATTTCTTTATTGCTGAATATCAAAATCACACCATGCCCTCTGTCTATCCCCAAGTTGTATTTATAGCTGACATTTTCTTTGCAACACTCCACCTGCAGGTAATTTTCAGCCTACACTTCTTCCAATTTTTGCAGATTCTAATGGAGAACCTGCTTGACAATATCCTTTTGTGACTTACGCAGAATGTGCCCTTCACAGTATTTGCACTTTAAGTGAACATAGGTTTGTGACCTCTCAAAGATTTTGATTGAAACTAACCTTAGGCTACCAAATTTTAAGGATGTATCCTTAGAGATTTGTTAACAAATGTCTGCAGTCTGTGAAAACTTTATTTTTTCACTTTCCACATCTCACATCAAATAGTAATACTGATAGTACATTGGATTTAAATATACTAAGTTTGGTTGTACTGCTAATTTGGGCGGATCTCCGTATTGATCTTAGCTGTACGAAAGCACCTTTTGCATCTGACTCTTCACATCTGCATTGAATCCTCCATTCTGGTCATCTCAAATATCTAAAGTGTTCATCGAATTCTATGTTGGCACCATCCATTAACAATCAAGAGTTGTTGTGATGATTGATGCACATTTATTTATACTTTTTAGTATTTATTTTTCATCCTTTTTATTATTAATCCTACTTTTAGATTCTTCAGTTTCAAAATCATTTCCTGTTTTTAAAGTAGTTCTGTATAATCTGAAGCTACACTTTAATTTTTATTTAGATCTTTTAATATTTTCAATATGTATAATTTTTGTATATAAACTACACACTTTGTTTTATAAATAATTTTAATATTTCCTTTGCAATATACTTCTACTAAAAAAAATCATTGTACACTTTTCCGTTACTACGTGATTCCAATACTCTATGAGCACTGTAGTGAAATTAACAATAATAATCGTTTGCTAATTTTCCTAACCACATTTAAATAATAAAACAATAACTTGTACATCTCATGATCCAGGACAACGACAGATTCTCGGCCATGGCTTCAAGCTTATTGGCGTACTAAGTGGGAATGGTGGTAGGCCATAATTGTTTTAGTTCAGATGTACAAGTTTAGCAGTAACATGTTTAGTTGGTTCCCTGAAAGTGATAACTTTGTTATTAAAATGTACATACACGTGTTAACAAAATAAATTAAGTTACAATTATTATTATAACTATTGTGTTTTAGCATTAAGTTTATTTTAAGATTCATGTTTACTTTAGTATCCAAGTCACGGAATAACACTTAAAGTCTACTTACTTTTGTTTTGTCCGTTACATGACTTCCTATTCTTTTCCTTTTTCTGACGCATTTCGGAGATTTACTCCATCTTCAAATAACTATGAAGAGCAGCTAATGCGCTTGTTTCTGGTATCGTTAAAACATTTAAGATACACATAAACAAAGACACTTATAACAGTTGTCCTTTGATCACTACATGGGGTGCTCTCAATGTTAAATATTTCATGTGATGCTCACTATGTGGGATAAATGTTGTAGTTTGTTGGGTTTAGGTATAGATGCTAGTGTTGGAAGTCTTGAACTCTACAATACTTTTTCTTCTTTAATTTCATAGGAGAGGTGGAAAATCTTCAAAAGACAAAGGGAAACATCCGATTTACCCAATAGTGTGAGTTTTTTACTTACTTAAATCCACCTTCCTTCTCGTTAATACGCCTATCGAGTATAAAATGATTCAGAAATGCTTTTCCATATACCAAGTGGTAAGCTCTTTCCATCGAAGTGTCGAGAAGATATAGTGAAAAAGAGCAGAACTTAATGTAGTCACATGAATAGTGATCTAAAACCCTGGCTGGGACAGAGTCCAGGCAGGGAAAACCTCATGACAGATCATCCAGGAACCCGGGTTGGAGCATTCTGTAGGTGAAGGAGGGGTTTACTTTACAAATACCTTGTTAGTTATTTTAATATGGCATTACCCTGCATCCATCATCTTCTTCTGCTGCCTACTGGAAACTGAAAAAAGGCATCCAAAACAGGCATGCAGTATGCAACCGTGTGCTGATTGCTGCACCTGCAACATAAAAAGTATTAAGGAGTTGCAACCAACATTGACATCTTCTCCTGGACTGCAGAAGGTCTTGTCTCATGCATCTATGTTGTACCTCTGAAACAGATCTGATAGGCAAACCAATTAGGAAAAGGTTACTGTAATAAGGATATTGAGGGCATTACAAGCCCAGCAGGAGGTCAGTCATGGGTTAGGGACAGCCGCCGTTTGTGTTTATCAGATGTTGTATTGTATCTGCCAAGTGGGGAAATCAGTGTAGATGGTAGGGTGTGAGTGAGCCCCCTTGTAGATGTTGGATGTGTTGTTTGAGAAAAGGCACATTCAAGTCTTTGTGTATTGTTCTAAGTTTGGTGCATATTGGTACTTTAGTCACTATTTTCAAAACCTTGTTTTGAGAATAGTTGTAGTCTTCAGATGTGAATGTCCCCAGCATGTTCCCAGATGAGAGCTGCATATGTAAGTATATTCATGAGTAGTGGCCCTAATTAACATGGTGGCCGTTCTTAATGATAGACAATTTGTTTTATTGAGCTATGGGTATACCTGGAAGAATTTTATCTTTGTTCTTTAAAGAGTGTAGTTTATATAGGCTGATCATGTCAGTTGGAGTCCAGGGACTGCAATACTGTATGTTGTCCTTAAAGTTACCGGAAATAGCCTCTCAGGTGGCAGCACTAGAGTTTCTAATATCTTAGCTTCATCCTCTTCCTATAATAGATGAGTAATCTATTTAGTCTGTAAAATCAATGGTTGAAGTTGCTGTTCCATTCATTGTGATAACAGAATTATTTCATTTATTTTTCAACTATTAGTTTACAAATGTTTTTAATAGGTTCTATAGGAATATTTTTATAGACTCAAATAAAAAAGAAATAATTTATTTATCCATCTTGTGGGCTTTTATATTTCCTTGCAGTTTTTCAAAACTATTTTTCTAAATTTTAAACTAAGACATCCATAAGACATGTTTTATGCCCTCTAGAGTTAAAATAGGAAAACTTAATTAGAATTGATGATATTAATTTAACATTATTTCCAATGTTTTTTTTTTGTTATTATGTCCCCCCTCATAAATCTGCTTTTAAAATTACTCGCCAAAGGAATATCAAGGTGCATTATGGTAGAACAGAAAATTAATAATATGTCATTTATAAGTGTTATTGTTGCAGGTAATAGATGATTCAAGTCAAGTAATTAAGTACTACGCTCAGCTAGGCAGACACTTTGCTTCTACTAAGGACTATCGGCTTGCTGAACAGATGTTTATAGAAGCATTACTGTACAAAGAGGCAATACAGATGTATAATGATGCAGGTACGGTATGTAATGTATTGTATGCTGAAGATGAGCGTTCAGAAGTGAGCGATCACATCTTACTCATTAAAATTAACTTTTTATATTTAACATTTTCAGTACCAAGCCTAAATATATGATTCGTGTTGTGCAAGTAAACAATCCTTATTATGACCGGATATGTATTTAGACCTAAAGATTTTTTTTTCCATATGAGACACCTTTATATAATAATCAGTTTAGAATATCATCTGTACACTTTATTTTAAGCTACAAGTTTCTCTTATTTCTTGGGACTTGTTAGAACTACATAATTAAATTATTGCAATGAGCTATTTCAAACTAAATAACTCAGTGTGTTTCCCGCCGTCATTCAGCTTTACATTTTTAGAATGTATATTAGATGTAAGTAATAGTGAAGTTTTAGCTTATGAAAGAATTCATTTAATTTTTATTCAGTCTTCCAGACAATAGAATTATTGGGTACTTATGTATTAATGCCACCGCAGCAGAAGTTGCGCTAATACGCATTCGCCAATAAAGAGCAAACTGATTTAAGGGAAGCAGAATTCCATTTTTTCAGCTTTGAGATTCATATACTTTCATTTTATGATTTGTCGCAAAAATTTTAGGCATAGATTGGCGGCACTTCACTTTTAAAGCTCATGTTTATCCATGATCTAATTTCAAATTATTAACTTCAATAAACTTACAAAAGGTTTGGCCAGGTGATTATATATATATATATATATATATATATATATATATATATATATATATAGCTACCTGGCCAAACCTGTCGTGATATATAATTATATCGCAAAGTAAGCAAATATTGGCGCATGCGCATTAGCAACTTCTGCTGCGGTGGCGTATGTAAGTACCAATTATTGCATAAGACAGGTCAGAAAAAACTTAAGACTATTTAATACAGAAATCATATAACTACAATTAAATATTAAAATAATATAATATGTAGGCCCATAAATATTAAATTAAATTATAAAGTACCTAGTTGTAAGAAACTCCTACGCTGAGTAAAACACTTTCATTTTTAGCAACTGCTTCAGTTTATTTTTGAAGACCTTCACTTCCATTATGGGTCTCTGAGCTATTTAGGAAGTTTATTCACAAAATGGACTCCAGCCTCAGATGGTAATTTCTCAAAAACCATGAATCTGTTCTGTTGCCCACAAAAGTCATATAATCTCTTAAGAATTATGTGTATGTACATCAAAGTTACAAGCTACTCTGTTTATAAGAGTTTTTCTAACAAAATCTTATTATGTTTAAATAACTCTTGTTGTTTCTTAAAGTATGCTTTACATATTCAAAATAAAACTTGAACACAATTTCTCACAAATATGTTTATTAACTCAAACATGTTTTAACGACAATGTTGCCATCTTCAGTGATACATGAGTTACAATATTCAAACTAAAACATGTTATAACAATTCAGTTATAGCTTAATTATTGTAGCTCATGCATCACTGAGTATGGCGACTTTGTAAAAACTCTAGTCTTCTAAGGAAAATAAAATTACCTTAGTAGAGATTGGGATACTTGAGATCCAACATGGCGGCTGATGATGGTGGGGGTACCCCCTCCCCCTTGGCCCCTCCCCTCCCCCCTTTGCCCCTCCCCCTTTGCCCCTCCCCCTCTGCCCCTCCCCCTCCCCCCTTGGCCCCTCCCCCTTTGCCCCTCCCCTTTAGGCCCCTTCCCTTCCCCCATTGGTCCCCCCACCCCTCCCCCTTTGCCCCTCCCCCTTTGCCCCTCCCCCCTTTGTCCCTCCCCTTTAGGCCCCTTCCCTTCCCCCATTGGTCCCCCCACCCCTCCCCCTGCCCCTCCCCCTTTGCCCACCCCCTTGCCCCTCCCCCTTAGGCCCCTTCCCTTCCCCCATTGGTCCCCCACCTCCTCCCCCTGCCCCCTTGGCCCCTCCCCTTTAGGCTCCTTCCCTTCCCCCATTGGTCCCCCCACCTGTGACGTATTGTTGTCGAGACACACACACACACACACACATGACGTCATACACACATGACGTCATACACTTAACTTTTTTAATACTGGTGGGATTCGAACCTGTGAAGTTAGGATTTGAAGGCGGACACGCTACCGACTGAGCTATCGTGCATAGTATTACAAGTCGGATATTTAACGCGGTATATAAGCCGCCATGTTGTAACCGCAATAATGTGTTATATATATAATGTGTTAAGATAGTTAACCTAACCTATAAGTTTCCTACTTTTGCCCATCCACAGCCTATCAGCTGTTACAATAATGTGTTATATATATATATATAATGTGTTAAGATAGTTAACCTAAAGTGTCCTACTTTTGCCCATCCACAGCCTATCAGCTGTTACAATAATGTGTTATTATATAATGTGTTAAGATAGTTAACCTAAAGTTTCCACCTTTGCCCATCCACAGCCAATCAGCTGTTACAATAATGTGTTATATATATAATGTGTTATATATTTATATAATGTGTTAAGATAGTTAACCTAACCTCATAGTATTACAAGTCGGATATTTAACGCAGTGCCGCCATGTTGTAACCGAACGCCAGAACATTTCGTAGAAGTTCGGACACGAACCCCTTACCGTAAGACTTACCGAGTTTTTCGCGACCGCGAAAAACTCGCGTACGTCTTACGGTATGGGTTCTGAGTCGTACCTCTAGGTTACTCTGACAACAAATAGTAGTGTCCAAAATTAATGTGCTTGTGTTAACCTAACCTATAAGTTTTCCTACTTTTGCCTATGTTCACCACAGCCTATTTGTATCATATACCATACTTAAAAAAACCTATCACCAACCTAACCTATTATAATGTATGAAAAGTTACTACTTTTGCTCGTCCACCAATTACAACGTGGACAGATTAGGTTAAACTAGAAGGTGTAACCTAGGGCAAATATCTACCAACTCTATAGAAGGTGTACCCTGATGTACATATTTACCAATTTTATAAATGGTGTAACCTAGAACACCTATTTACCAACCCAATAGAAGATGTAACCTGATGTAAATATTTACCAAATTCGCAAAATTGTTTTGAGATTTACAATGTTTTGAGGGTGCTAAAGGAAGGTTATATCTGAGTTGACATAAGTGTTTATTAGTATATATTAATATAATGTGTTAAGATAGTTAAACTAACCTATTAAAGTTTCCTACGTTTTGGATATGTTCACCACGGCCTACTTGTATCAGCTGGTACATTTAATGTGTTATATAATGTGTTAAGATAGTTAAACTAACCTATGTATGAAAAGTTTTTGCCCATGTTCACCACGGCCTATCAGCTGGTAAAATTAATGTGTTATATATTTATATAATGTGTTAAGATAGTTAACCTAACCTATGTATGAAAAGTTTTTACCTATGTTCACCACAGCCTACTTGTAACAGTTGGTACAATTAATGTGTATTTATATAATGTGTTATATATTTATATAATGTGTTAAGATAGTTAACCTAACCTATAAGTTTCCTACTTTTGCCTATGTTCACCACAGCCTACTTGAATCAGCTGGTACAATTAATGTGTTATATATTTATATAATGTGTTAAATACGTATATAATGTGTTAAGATAGTTAACCTAACCTATAAGTTTCCCACTTTTGCCTATGTTCACCACAGCCTACTTGTAACAGCTGGTACAATAATGTGTTATATATATATGTAATGTGTTATATATTTATATAATGTGTTATATATGTATATAATGTGTTAAGATAGTTAATCTAACCTATGTATGAAAAGTTTTTACCTATGTTCACCACAGCCTACTTGTAACAGTTGGTACAATTAATGTGTTATATATTTATATAATGTGTTATATATGTATATAATGTGTTAAGATAGTTAACCTAACCTATAAGTTTCCTACTATTGCCTATGTTCACCACAGCCTACTTGTAACAGCTGGTACAATAATGTGTTATATATTTATATAATGTGTTATATATGTATATAATGTGTTAAGATAGTTAATCCAACCTATGTATGAAAAGTTTTTACCTATGTTCACCACAGCCTACTTGTAACAGTTGGTACAATCAATGTGTATTTATATAATGTGTTATATATTTATATAATGTGTTGAGATAGTTAACCTAACCTATAAGTTTCCTACTTTTGCCTATGTTCACCACAGCCTACTTGAATCAGCTGGTACAATTAATGTGTTATATATTTATATAATGTGTTATATATGTATATAATGTGTTAAGATAGTTAACCTAACCTATAAGTTTCCCACTTTTGCCTATGTTCACCACAGCCTACTTGTAACAGCTGGTACAATAATGTGTTATATATATGTAATGTGTTATATATTTATATAATGTGTTATATAGTTATATAATGTGTTAAGATAGTTAACCTAACCTAAAGTTTCCTACTTTTGCCTATGTTTACCACAAGTTTCCTACTTTTGAACATCCACAGCCAATCAGCTGTTACAATAATGTGTTATATATAATGTGTTATATATTTATATAATGTGTTATATAATGTGTTAAGATAGTTAACCTATTAGAGTTTCCTACTTTTGCCCACCACGGCCTAGGTACATTTAATGTGTATAATGTGTTAAACGTAGTTTCCTCCGTTGTCTACCAGGGTGTAGCACATGTGTTTAAGTATCGTGTTAAAATATTGTTAACCTAGACTTAATTCCTACTTTTGCCTATTAACCTAACCTATAAGTGTCCTACTTTTACCCATCCACAGCCAATCAGCTGTTACAATAATGTGTTATTATATAATGTGTTAAGATAGTTAACCTAAAGTTTCCTACCTTTGTTCATCCACAGCCAATCAGCTGGTCAATTAATGTGTTATATATATATAATGTGTTATATATTTATATAATGTGTTAAGATAGTTAACCTAAAGTGTCCTACTTTTACCCATCCACAGCCAATCAGCTGTTACAATAATGTGTTATATATATATATATATATATATAATGTGTTATATAGTTATATAATGTGTTAAGATAGTTAACCTATAAGTGTCCTACTTTTACCAATCCACAGCCTATAAGCTGTTACAATAATGTGTTATATAAATATATAATGTGTTAAGATAGTTAACCTAACCTATAAGTGTCCTACTTTTACCCATCCACAGCCAATCAGCTGGTACAATTAATGTGTTATATATATATATATATATATATATATATATATATATATATAATGTGTTATATATTTATATAATGTGTTAAGATAGTTAACCTAACCTATAAGTGTCCTACTTTTACTCATCCACAGCCAATCAGCTGTTACAATAATGTGTTATATATATACAATGTGTTATATATTTATATAATGTGTTAAGATAGTTAACCTAACCTATAAGTGTCCTACTTTTACCCATCCACAGCCTATCAGCTGTTACAATAATGTGTTATATAATTATATAATGTGTTAAGATAGTTAACCTAACCTATAAGTTTCCTACTTTTGCCCATCCACAGCCAATCAGCTGGTACAATTATTGTGTTATATATTTTATATAATGTGTTAAGATATAATGTGTTAAGATAGTTAACCTAACCTATAAGTTTCCTACATTTGCCCATCCACAGCCTATCAGCTGGTACAATTAATGTGTTATATATAATGTGTTAAGATATAATGTGTTAAGATAGTTAACCTAACCTATAAGTTTCCTACTTTTGCCCATCCACAGCCAATCAGCTGTTACAATAATGTGTTATATATATATAATGTGTTATATATATATAATGTGTTATATATTTATATAATGTGTTATATAATGTGTTAAGATAGTTAACCTAACCTATTAGAGTTTCCTACTTTTGCCCACCACGGCCTAGGTACATTTAATGTGTATAATCTGTTAAACGTAGTTTCCTCCGTTGTCTACAAGGGTGTAGCACATGTTTTTATGTATCGTGTTAAAATATTGTTAACCTAGACTTAATTCCTACTTTTGCCTAAACCTATGCTTACCACAGTCCAAACGGGTGTTAGTCCGGCCACTATTTAACCGAACCGAAATTACCAACCGATTTACCAACCAAATCCAGCCGATTTACCAACCAAGATCAACCGATTTACCAACCGAAATATACTTTTACCAACCGATTTACCAACCACAATATACTTTTACCAACCGATTTACCAACCAAAACCAACCGACATTGCAAAGAAATTTAAAAATCCCATTGCAATCCCCTACAAGGTAGAGTTAGCGGATGTTGAGTTGGCTACTCTACAGGAAAAAATGCCCGAAATACTATTGGAGCTGCAAACCCACGACTTCTACCTTATGGATTTGGACATTACACAAGATTTTGTGGGGATCTTTAACAAGCGAGAGATGTGTGAGCATTTAGTACGTCATTAAAAATAAATAAATAAATGTTTTAAAATAATATTCTTTGTAATTTGTTACCTCCATTCCACCAAAACTCTTTTTAGTAGAGAGATAGATATTTGATGTGACCCTGGAATTGTAGCCGAAAACGACACGACCCCCCAACCCCCATTTTTCCTTTTTAAATATATAACGTCGTAACGTTTGTTAGGAACCGATTTACCAAACCGTAGATAAAATTACCAAGATTTGGTTGGTAAATTGGTTGCAAAAAGTATATTTTGGTTGGTAAATCGGTTGGTATTGGTTAGGTTAGGTTAGGTTAGGTCTGGTTACGATAGGTTAGGATAGGTTAGGTTAGGTTAGGTCTGGTTAGGATAGGTTAGGATAGGTTAGGTTATGTTAGGTTAGGTTAGGATAGGATAGGTTAGGTTAGGTTAGGTTAGGATAGGTTAGGTTAGGTTAGGATAGGTTATGTTAGGTGAGGTTAGGTTAGGTTAGGATAGGTTAGGTTAGGTTAGGTTTTTAGGAGAATGGTTGTTAGGTTAAGTTAGGATAGGATAGGTTAGGTTAGGTTAGGTTAGGATAGGTTAGGTTAGGTTAGGTCTGGTTAGGATAGGTTAGGTTATGTTAGGTTAGGTTAGGATAGGATAGGTTAGGTTAGGTTAGGATAGGTTAGGTTAGGATAGGTTATGTTAGGTGAGGTTAGGTTAGGTTAGGATAGGTTAGGTTAGGTTAGGTCTGGTTAGGATAGGTTAGGATAGGTTAGGTTAGGTTAGGATAGATTAGGTTATGTTAGGTTAGGTTAGGATAGGTTAGGTTAGGTTAGATTAGGATAGGTTAGGTTAGGTTAGGATAGGTTATGTTAGGTGAGGTTAGGTTAGATTAGGATAGGTTAGGTTAGGTTAGGTTAGGTTTTTAGGAGAATGGTTGTTAGGTTAGGTTAGGATAGGATAGGTTAGGTTAGGATAGGTTAGGTTAGGTTAGGTTAGGTTAGGTTAGGATAGGTTATGTTAGGTTAGGTTAGGTTAGGTTAGGATAGGTTAGGTTAGGTTAGGTTAGGTTTTTAGGAGAATGGTTGTTAGGTTAGGTTAGGATAGGATAGGATAGGTTAGGTTAGGTTAGGTTAGGTTAGGTTAGGATAGGTTATGTTAGGTTAGGTTAGGTTAGGTTAGGATAGGTTAGGTTAGGTTAGGTTAGGTTAGGTTAGGATAGGTTATGTTAGGTTAGGTTAGGTTAGGTTAGGATAGGTTAGGTTAGGTTAGGTTAGGTTTTTAGGAGAATGGTTGCCACACGCCCGGGAGATGGTAGGGATGGGGTGGAGGTTGGTAGGGGATTGCAATGGGATTTTTAAATTTCTTTGCAATGTCGGTTGGTTTTGGTTGGTAAATCGGTTGGTAAAAGTATATTGTGGTTGGTAAATCGGTTGGTAAAAGTATATTTCGGTTGGTAAATCGGTTGATCTTGGTTGGTAAATCGGCTGGATTTGGTTGGTAAATCGGTTGGTAATTTCGGTTCGGTTAAATAGTGGCCGGACTAACACCCGTTTGGACTGTGGTAAGCATAGGTTTAGGCAAAAGTAGGAATTAAGTCTAGGTTAACAATATTTTAACACGATACATAAAAACATGTGCTACACCCTTGTAGACAACGGAGGAAACTACGTTTAACAGATTATACACATTAAATGTACCTAGGCCGTGGTGGGCAAAAGTAGGAAACTCTAATAGGTTAGGTTAACTATCTTAACACATTATATAACACATTATATAAATATATAACACATTATATATATATAACACATTATATATATATAACACATTATTGTAACAGCTGATTGGCTGTGGATGGGCAAAAGTAGGAAACTTATAGGTTAGGTTAACTATCTTAACACATTATATCTTAACACATTATATATAACACATTAATTGTACCAGCTGATAGGCTGTGGATGGGCAAATGTAGGAAACTTATAGGTTAGGTTAACTATCTTAACACATTATATCTTAACACATTATATAAAATATATAACACAATAATTGTACCAGCTGATTGGCTGTGGATGGGCAAAAGTAGGAAACTTATAGGTTAGGTTAACTATCTTAACACATTATATAATTATATAACACATTATTGTAACAGCTGATAGGCTGTGGATGGGTAAAAGTAGGACACTTATAGGTTAGGTTAACTATCTTAACACATTATATAAATATATAACACATTGTATATATATAACACATTATTGTAACAGCTGATTGGCTGTGGATGAGTAAAAGTAGGACACTTATAGGTTAGGTTAACTATCTTAACACATTATATAAATATATAACACATTATATATATATATATATATATATATATATATATATATAACACATTAATTGTACCAGCTGATTGGCTGTGGATGGGTAAAAGTAGGACACTTATAGGTTAGGTTAACTATCTTAACACATTATATATTTATATAACACATTATTGTAACAGCTTATAGGCTGTGGATTGGTAAAAGTAGGACACTTATAGGTTAACTATCTTAACACATTATATAACTATATAACACATTATATATATATATATATATAACACATTATTGTAACAGCTGATTGGCTGTGGATGGGTAAAAGTAGGACACTTTAGGTTAACTATCTTAACACATTATATAAATATATAACACATTATATATATATAACACATTAATTGACCAGCTGATTGGCTGTGGATGAACAAAGGTAGGAAACTTTAGGTTAACTATCTTAACACATTATATAATAACACATTATTGTAACAGCTGATTGGCTGTGGATGGGTAAAAGTAGGACACTTATAGGTTAGGTTAATAGGCAAAAGTAGGAATTAAGTCTAGGTTAACAATATTTTAACACGATACTTAAACACATGTGCTACACCCTGGTAGACAACGGAGGAAACTACGTTTAACACATTATACACATTAAATGTACCTAGGCCGTGGTGGGCAAAAGTAGGAAACTCTAATAGGTTAACTATCTTAACACATTATATAACACATTATATAAATATATAACACATTATATATAACACATTATTGTAACAGCTGATTGGCTGTGGATGTTCAAAAGTAGGAAACTTGTGGTAAACATAGGCAAAAGTAGGAAACTTTAGGTTAGGTTAACTATCTTAACACATTATATAACTATATAACACATTATATAAATATATAACACATTACATATATATAACACATTATTGTACCAGCTGTTACAAGTAGGCTGTGGTGAACATAGGCAAAAGTGGGAAACTTATAGGTTAGGTTAACTATCTTAACACATTATATACATATATAACACATTATATAAATATATAACACATTAATTGTACCAGCTGATTCAAGTAGGCTGTGGTGAACATAGGCAAAAGTAGGAAACTTATAGGTTAGGTTAACTATCTCAACACATTATATAAATATATAACACATTATATAAATACACATTGATTGTACCAACTGTTACAAGTAGGCTGTGGTGAACATAGGTAAAAACTTTTCATACATAGGTTGGATTAACTATCTTAACACATTATATACATATATAACACATTATATAAATATATAACACATTATTGTACCAGCTGTTACAAGTAGGCTGTGGTGAACATAGGCAATAGTAGGAAACTTATAGGTTAGGTTAACTATCTTAACACATTATATACATATATAACACATTATATAAATATATAACACATTAATTGTACCAACTGTTACAAGTAGGCTGTGGTGAACATAGGTAAAAACTTTTCATACATAGGTTAGATTAACTATCTTAACACATTATATACATATATAACACATTATATAAATATATAACACATTACATATATATATAACACATTATTGTACCAGCTGTTACAAGTAGGCTGTGGTGAACATAGGCAAAAGTGGGAAACTTATAGGTTAGGTTAACTATCTTAACACATTATATACGTATTTAACACATTATATAAATATATAACACATTAATTGTACCAGCTGATTCAAGTAGGCTGTGGTGAACATAGGCAAAAGTAGGAAACTTATAGGTTAGGTTAACTATCTTAACACATTATATAAATATATAACACATTATATAAATACACATTAATTGTACCAACTGTTACAAGTAGGCTGTGGTGAACATAGGTAAAAACTTTTCATACATAGGTTAGGTTAACTATCTTAACACATTATATAAATATATAACACATTAATTTTACCAGCTGATAGGCCGTGGTGAACATGGGCAAAAACTTTTCATACATAGGTTAGTTTAACTATCTTAACACATTATATAACACATTAAATGTACCAGCTGATACAAGTAGGCCGTGGTGAACATATCCAAAACGTAGGAAACTTTAATAGGTTAGTTTAACTATCTTAACACATTATATTAATATATACTAATAAACACTTATGTCAACTCAGATATAACCTTCCTTTAGCACCCTCAAAACATTGTAAATCTCAAAACAATTTTGCGAATTTGGTAAATATTTACATCAGGTTACATCTTCTATTGGGTTGGTAAATAGGTGTTCTAGGTTACACCATTTATAAAATTGGTAAATATGTACATCAGGGTACACCTTCTATAGAGTTGGTAGATATTTGCCCTAGGTTACACCTTCTAGTTTAACCTAATCTGTCCACGTTGTAATTGGTGGACGAGCAAAAGTAGTAACTTTTCATACATTATAATAGGTTAGGTTGGTGATAGGTTTTTTTAAGTATGGTATATGATACAAATAGGCTGTGGTGAACATAGGCAAAAGTAGGAAAACTTATAGGTTAGGTTAACACAAGCACATTAATTTTGGACACTACTATTTGTTGTCAGAGTAACCTAGAGGTACGACTCAGAACCCATACCGTAAGACGTACGCGAGTTTTTCGCGGTCGCGAAAAACTCGGTAAGTCTTACGGTAAGGGGTTCGTGTCCGAACTTCTACGAAATGTTCTGGCGTTCGGTTACAACATGGCGGCACTGCGTTAAATATCCGACTTGTAATACTATGAGGTTAGGTTAACTATCTTAACACATTATATAAATATATAACACATTATATATATAACACATTATTGTAACAGCTGATTGGCTGTGGATGGGCAAAGGTGGAAACTTTAGGTTAACTATCTTAACACATTATATAATAACACATTATTGTAACAGCTGATAGGCTGTGGATGGGCAAAAGTAGGACACTTTAGGTTAACTATCTTAACACATTATATATATATATATAACACATTATTGTAACAGCTGATAGGCTGTGGATGGGCAAAAGTAGGAAACTTATAGGTTAGGTTAACTATCTTAACACATTATATATATAACACATTATTGCGGTTACAACATGGCGGCTTATATACCGCGTTAAATATCCGACTTGTAATACTATGCACGATAGCTCAGTCGGTAGCGTGTCCGCCTTCAAATCCTAACTTCACAGGTTCGAATCCCACCAGTATTAAAAAAGTTAAGTGTATGACGTCATGTGTGTATGACGTCATGTGTGTGTGTGTGTGTGTGTCTCGACAACAATACGTCACAGGTGGGGGGACCAATGGGGGAAGGGAAGGAGCCTAAAGGGGAGGGGCCAAGGGGGCAGGGGGAGGAGGTGGGGGACCAATGGGGGAAGGGAAGGGGCCTAAGGGGGAGGGGCAAGGGGGTGGGCAAAGGGGGAGGGGCAGGGGGAGGGGTGGGGGGACCAATGGGGGAAGGGAAGGGGCCTAAAGGGGAGGGACAAAGGGGGGAGGGGCAAAGGGGGAGGGGCAAAGGGGGAGGGGTGGGGGGACCAATGGGGGAAGGGAAGGGGCCTAAAGGGGAGGGGCAAAGGGGAGGGGGGAGGGGGAGGGGCAGAGGGGGAGGGGCAAAGGGGGAGGGGCAAAGGGGGGAGGGGAGGGGCCAAGGGGGAGGGGGTACCCCCACCATCATCAGCCGCCATGTTGGATCTCAAGTATCCCAATCTCTACTTACCTTACTTATTGTATTTAAAACATTGTGTTAAATTGGAATTTACTTAAAAATGCCAGTTTTCTGGAACAGTAGAAGCTCTAAGGTCCTGATTTTTAAAATATTAAAACTTTGAAACATAAAGGAACTAACTAGCAGAGATAAGTACTTGATTAATGAAAATTTCGGATTACGGAAATATATTAGAATGTTCTGGAAAGCAGAAGAAAACTGTTTAACAGCATTAAAATATTTTAATTGTGTTCTATAGACTTGAAAACAAATTTTCTGCTCCTCTAAAAAACGTGTGAAATGTTTGATAATATAGCAAAATCAGTAAAATCTATGTTTAATGTTAATATGACTAATTGTTCATATATAAAAAATGAAATCTATTTTTTCCAGGTGATTGGGAAAAGGCACACATGCTGGCCGAGCGTTATTTGGAACCCGAACAGGTGACAAGGATGTTTGTAAAGCAAGGACAAGGTTTAGAACAACTGGGGAAATTGAAAGAAGCAGAAAAACTATATGTGGCTGTGGAACAACCCGACATGGCGATTGCAATGTACAAGGCTCATCGGCAGTTTGATCAAGTTAATCTAATTACAAGTTTTTTGTTTAACATTCATACTTTATTCACAAAACACTAATGAAAATCATAAACAAGAAAAGTTACAAGGTTAACCGGAGTTGGATCCCTCGATTAAAGGAACTTCACTGTGGTTAACACACTCTAGATCCCATATGTATTTTTGATGATGGTTTAGTTTTTGTAACTATTTGTATTCTCTAGGCTGGCTCAAGTAAATAACACATCAAGTCAAGGAGCCATTAAAAGTTCTAAGTAACAGGTTCTTGGGTGTTTTGGAACTTGAACTCAGTATTTATGTTTCTTTCTTAAAAATTGCTGTTGAGAATTAAGATTGTATTTAGATAGAATCAAAAGTTTGAAAATAATGAAGATATTTTAAATTGAATTATTGCAAAATATTGTCAACAAATTTAATTTAAATGACTACCATTTTGAAATTATGTAACCATAATAAATATCCAAAAGGAAATCATTATTTTAAACAACTTAAGCAATTTTAATAAGTAATGGCTTGGGAATCCAGAGGAAACCTAGCTGTATCTACACCATATGGTCTTGGGTTATATCCCTCTCTTTCATGTTTACTATTAGATTTCTCTTGACCAACTCTGGTTCTTTTCCTACCCTGATGCTATTAGTGTATTCGATGGCTAGGTGCCTTTATTTTAAGTTCTTTTCTTCCTTTTTTATAAGGTGATGATGGCTGAGAGTTTTTTGCGTTTAAACAACAAGGAAAAACCCAAAACATAATCTGACAAAAATTGTGACTGCTATAGGGTGGTAAACACATGTAAATATAAGGCAATTCTATAATAATTAGTACTGGTAATTTGACAGGAAGTTTTGGAAAAGAGGCCACATTTTTTGTTTTTACAAAACAAAATATCTTTACTGCGTTCATTATTTTGTAAACTGTTGACTGAAATTCAGGAGAAATTATAGAAAATAATGTAATTTAAATTTAATGTTAAATTATAATTTGCTATTATTTACAAAGGTTTTTTCCTCTTTGTTGCATACAAGGTTCAATCAAAAAGTTCCGAAAATACATTTATTTAAAAATATACATCCAAAATGAGAATTAATTGGCACCAAATCCTTCAAAGTAGTCCTCACCTGAGTTGATACATCTATCTCAGCAATATTTCAAAGCTTACAAGTACCTTTGGAATTGGAAGTCACCGTCTGTGTTTAAGAGATCGGTTTTACTTCTTGGAGCTCCTGTGTTCTGTCAAACTTTTGTCTCTTGAGTCAGATCTTCAGCTTAGAAAATAAAAAAAGTCATAAGGTGCTAAATCAGAAGAGTACGGAGGGTAAAGTAACAGTAAAGTTCGTAGTGTCTGAAAATTTACATACAATCAGAGACGTGTGAGCTGGTAAGTTGTCATGATACAAGACTCATGATATCAGCTCACATCTGTGGATTTGTTCAGTGTATTTGATTTCGCAGGTGCCTTAGAACCTCCTGCACAATTAATTCTCCTTTCACTGTCTGTCCTTGTGGATAACATCCTTTATATCAAAAAAGCAAATTTGGTGTTGCTGCAAACTTGTCAAACTTTTGGGTCTTGGGGAATTCCGCAATTTTCACTGGGATTGGGATGATTACTGTTTTGTTTCAGAGTTATGCCCATAAATCCACAATTCATCACCCGTTACGATGTTTGAAATGAAATTTGGAACAGCTCCACAAAGGGTTCTCAGCTCTATACACACTTGAACTCGATTGTGTTTTAGGTCTTCTGCTAACAGACGTAAAAAAACGCTTGGTTGTAATTGGATACATCGCCATATACTCTGTCATAATTGGCTGACAAGTTCTTAATGACAAACCTGTAACTTCTCAGACAATACTAATGGTCTGTCAAGAATTTTTCTGGAGATACAAACAATGTTTTCATCATTTCTTCTTGAAGATGGCTGTCCTGAATCTTCAACTGACACTCTGCCCTCTTTGAACCATTTATAGATTTTCTGTTTTACCCATTGGATCTCCTCCAAAAGCTTGTTTCAATATTTAATTGTAAATTCGATTTTTTAAATATTTGACTGCTGCCATTTTAGACTTTAGTTTGTGCAGTTATATTCTATTAAACAATATCTGTAAATAAGGTATTTACTCGATGGGGCTTTACATTTGAAAACTTTTAGCTCCTCCTCAAAACCCCCATATTTGGAAGTGTTACCTTATGCTAATTAAAAAAAATTTTTTTTTACACCAAAAACATTTGTAAAGTTTTAGCTTTCTATCTTTTAAAGTTTAAAAGTTACTACTCCAGAGACTTTGTTTAGACACTGTGTATCAGCTTGTATCAAAATATATGTACTCCTTGTCAATTATTATTTTGTATGCAGTGAGTTATTTTGTTAAAACTATTCTTGTTCTAAGATGTGACAATGATTTTATTTTTTCCCCCAGATGATGCGTTTAGTCTCCCACCATCATAGTGATCTAGTACAAACTACACATCTTCATCTTGCACAACAGCTGGAGACTGAAAACAGCTATAAATCAGCTGAGCAACATTATGTATCAGCTGGGGAATGGAAGCTTGCTGTCAAAATGTATCGTACCTTAGACATGTGGGAAGATGCTCACAGGGTAAGAAATATTTGTATAAAGTGTAAAGACTATGATGTCTTATCGTAATGACCATGATTATAAAATTACATTACTGTTTACGTTTCATAATATCTTTGTGCATGAAAATGCTAATTTTGTATTAGTTACATTTTATAATATTTCAAAATTGTCTTCTTTCTTAAAGTCATCAATTAATAATTATTAATTAAAAAACTTGCTCTGATAAAATTGATGATTAGTTAGCTTTATTACAGCTAAACAATAAGTTGGCTATAATTAACGAACTGTAATAAATATAAATTATAGGGAACCTTTCCTTTGCACATTAATAGCCCCACAGTTGGTGTGACCAATTGTAATAAATATAAATTAGCACCTTTTCTGGTTTTATTTAAAATATTACTTTATTAAAAAATGAATTTATGAATTTTACTTATAACTTTAATGACTTTAAAATTATTGCTCAGCTAATGGGCGCCAGGTGAGCTTTCACTCACCAATTTAGAAGAAATGAAGTTAATTATTATGAAGATCTCGGGCATGGATTCTTTTAAAAGTGTACTTACAGTGATTATTTTGGTATTGAATGAATAACTCCTGTGTAAACTGGAATTTTACATACATTTATTGAAATTAAAGATTAGTACATTCACATAAATATTCATCAGTTATATGATGTAATCAATTTTCATATTCATAGTATTAACTTAAAGCATCTTAACAATTACTAATTTATTAAAATGAGTTTAAATGGTTGAAATTTCTTTAATGTTACTTATTTGAATTTACTTTAATTAATTAATTATTTTTCAATTTAGATTAACTCTCAATATTTTAATTATTAAAAAGAATAAAATTTTGTTTTACTAGTCTCATTTTTTATTATAGACAAAAATCTCAAATTACTATATTTCAACCTTTCAAGTTAAATATATATAAAAAAAATTTACAAGTTATTTCATCATTTAAAAGTGAGTTTGTGTATAAAAAAAGTCTTAACGTGTATACCAATCACTTTTTATTATTTAGAAACACAATTCCTCGTTGTTACATCTTGTATTCCAGAAATGTTTTAATGTAGCGTGGCGATCTCTCCTTTTGTTCTCAGTTCCGACGTGAACATGGTCCGTTCAGTTTATCATTATTCAAAGTTTATTGTTAATTACATGTCAAATAATAGTTTGTATTAAAGTTTATTTTCCACTTAAACACCTCTGTAACTTAGTTCATAACCCGAACTTACGACTCAAACTGTCCAATCAATCTCGACCACGTGCAAACATTATTTCCTTTACACATTTTACAAAGTTCACCCTTCAAATCAACAGTTCACTTTTTTAATTTTATATAATTACAATGATATGTAGATTATTGATCTTAGAACTGTTTACAATGCCTCACTACATTTTTATTGAAATTAATTCGACCAGAGAACATGACTTTATACTTCGACACTCCGAATAGTTCTTATTTTTACAAAGTTTATATTTACATAACTTCTGGTCTAACCAAACGCTCTACTAGTCTCTGAGATACTATTGTTCATCCAAACACTCCAAACTAGACTTAAAAAACACATCTTTAACATCTCCACGTTTATTACTTTAACTCTCAAAATACAACCGTTCGGTTCAACACTTCTCACTGGACTGAAAATAAGACTCTATTAATACTTGTACTACATTTTTATAACGTTTCTTTATGATTAAACAAGTTCAAATCACTCCACCATTGTCTACTGACAAAGACCTTTCACACAATCTCACCCCTCTAAGCTCCTTACTAGACTAATACCTCATGGTGAAATCTATCTTCCGGTATATTGGACTTTTTTTTCCAAATCTTGCTACATCAGCATTGTCTCATCGAACGTTCTGTTCGGTACTACGCAAATAATAACTAGTCCTTTTTACAAATTTATTCACACACAAAATTATTAAGTTTTTTATAACTAAATTTTCTTAAAACCTATACATTATTATTTACATGTGTTTGGAAATCTATATTAATTGAATTTACTTTATTTAACTTTAACAGACATAAGTCACATTTTTGACTCATGTTCTATTCCCTTCTATTCAATACGATTTCCCGCTATAGTAAATATTTAATTCAAATTAACCTTTTTTAGGTGTTGCAGAACTTGTGTTGCCTAATGGAATAATAATAATAATAATAATAATAATACAGTTATTATTTATAGATTGAGTTTAGAACATTTAAAATAGAACAGTGACTCTTACGATTTGTTTTTTTTTTTACAGGTGGCAGAACATAGTGGAGGAGAGCAGGCAGGGCAACAAGTAGCTTTCCTTTGGGCAAAGTCTCTGGGTGGGGAATCTGCTGTGAAGTTGTTATCAAAGTTTGGATTGTTGGAAACTTGCATTGACTATGCTTGTGACAGTTATCAGGTAAATCTTAGGTGCATATTATATTGGATGTCAACAAATTTCCTAATAGCTGATAACTTTTACTATTTTTTTCTATAAACTTGCTACTAATGAGATAATTTATTAGTAATAAACTTCATTTACACCTTTATCTAGTCTTCGGTTAAATCCTACTTTTTTATATTTCCTATTAGATCTTGTTGACCAAATCTTGTTCCTAAATTTGATGCTATAAGAGTATTGGAGAACTAGGAATCTTAATTTTATCTCTTTTCTTCTTTTTTTAAAGGTGGTGATGAACAGGATGTTTTTGCCTTTAAATTACAAGAGGAATTTAAAAAATAATAATAATACTCTGTAATTAAAATACACAATTGCAGTGAAGAACTGTGAATTATATTGTAAACCAGCTGGTGGCCCCAGTTTCACCTGGGGATAGTTGAGATAGTTTTATAATGAAATAATTTTTTTAGCTCAACCCTAATGGTGGTACTGTGGAAATAAATTAATTATGTCCAAATACAGCAATATTTTATCAATTTTTATCAAAATCAACCCATAAATAACAAAGATATGATACTTGTTTTACATTATCAAAAACCTTTCTTAATATGTATCTACAGACCTACCCCAAACCAAAAAATTCATATCTCTAGGTTTCTTGGATCCAGAGATATGCTTCAGAGG